>CM076583.1:1271158267-1271398104 GCA_034641835.2 Pinus albicaulis | reverse complement strand
CTTGGACATATTGGAGAAAAGGGCCTTCGGATACTGCATAGAAATGGTATGGTAGAAGGTATGTCTAATTGCTCTCTAGATTTCGATTTCTGTGAACATTGTGTATATGGGAAGCAAAATCGGGTGAGTTTTCCTTCTGGTGCTAAGAGGGCGAACAAGATATTAGAACTTGTGCACAGTGATGTGTTTGGACCTGTGTCAGTTCCATCACTGGGAAAGTCTGTGTACTATGTTTCATTCATAGATGACTTCTAAAGGAATACATGGATATATTTCTTGAGGAAGAAATCTGAAGTCTTTGACAAATTTAAAGAATTTAAGGCTCTGGTGGAAAACCAGACAGAGAAGAAGATAAAGGTGCTGAGGACAGATAATGGTGGGGAGTTCTGCAAGAAGGAATTTGAAGAGTTCTGTAAGAAGTGTGGTATAGCACGGCAGAAGACTACTCCATACACACCTCGGCAAAATGGAGTTGCAGAAAGAATGAATAGAACACTGATGGAAAAGGCAAGAAGCATGCTCAGTGGTACCGGGTTAGGACAAGAATTCTGGGCAGAGGTAATGGAGACTGCATGTTACTTAGTTAACAGATCACCTTCATCGGTGTTGGAGGATAAGACTCCACATGAGGTATGGACTGGTAAGAAACCCTCTCTTTCACATCTAAGGGTATTTGGATGTGATGCATATGTACATGTTCCAAAGGAGAAAAGGACCAAATTGGATAATAAATCTGAAAGGTGCATCTTTATTGGGTATAAGGATGGTTTAAAGGGTTACAAGCTTTGGAACCCAGAAACAAGGAAGGTTGTGTATAGCCAAGATGTGGTGTTTAGAGAAGTGAAAGATGTTGTTAAACATGAAGTCCTACCAAAGGAACCTGAGAAGATAGAGTTTGAGCTAAAGGAGGATGAATCAGACTCTACAATAGAAGAAGACTCAGAAGATGAAGAGCCACAAACTCCGGCTTTGAGAAGATCAGTTCGGGAAAGAAGGCAACCAGAAAGGTATAGTCCATCTGCTTTCTGTTCAAGTTTTGCCTTAACTATAACTGATGATGAACCCAGAACTGTCAGGGAGGCAGTAGATTTAGAGGATGGAAAACTCTGGAAGGAGGCCATGGTTGATGAAATGACATCCTTGCACAAAAACGATGCATGGGATCTGGTGGAGTTGCCGGCTGGAAGGAAGCCCATTGGGAGAAAATGGGTGTTTAAGAAGAAGATGAATGTAGAAGGCAAGGTGGAGAAATACAAAGCTCGGTTGGTAGCGAAAGTTTATTCCCAGGTGCCGGGAATTGATTTTGGTGATATTTTTCTCCTGTTGCCAAAGTTACTTCTATTAGATTACTTTTATCTGTTGCTGCTGCATTTGATTTTGAGATAGAACAGATGGATGTGAAGACAACATTTCTTCACGGGGATCTAGAAGATGAGATCTACATGAAGCAACCTGAAGGCTTTATGGTGAAGGGTAAGAAAGAACTAGTATGTAGGTTGAAGAAGTCTTTGTATGGGTTAAAACAGTCACCAAGGATGTGGTATCAGAAATTTGATACCTATATACGGGGACTTGGCTTCACCAGAAGCAAGGAGGATCACTGTGTTTATTTTAAATTAATTGGTAACCGTGTTATTTATTTGGTCTTGTATGTGGATGATATGTTGTTGATTGGAAATGACAAAGAAATTATCCAAGATTTGAAGACCCAACTTTTCTCCAAATTTGACATGAAGGATCTTGGTGCTGCAAACTATATTTTGGGCATGGAAATTAAGAGAGATCGGGCAAAGAGGAAGCTCTGGTTAAACCAGAGGAAGTATGTCGAGACTATATTGCAGAGGTTCAATATGCAGGATAATAAATCGATGAAAGTTCCTATTCCTGTAGGTGTAAAGCTATCTACTGAACAATGTCCCAAGACACAAGAAGAAGAGGAGGATATGTCCCGTGTTCCATATGCAAGTGCAGTGGGTAGCCTAATGTATGCAATGGTCTGTACTAGACCAGACATTGCACATGCAGTGGGAGTATTGAGAAGGTTTATGTCAAACCCAGGGAAGGAGCATTGGACAATAGTGAAGCGGGTTTTCAGATATTTACGTGGCACTAGTGATTATGGCTTGTGCTACCAGGGAAGACCAGGATTGGAAAGAATGTTGGACATTCGTGGTTTTGTTGATGCAGACTGGGCTGGAGATCTGGACCAAAGAAGATCTACAAGTGGGTATGTTTTTAGCCTATTTGGAGGCGCAGTCAGTTGGATGAGTAAAAGACAGTTTGTAGTGGCTCTTTCAACTACAGAGGCAGAATACATAGCAGCCACTCATGCAAGCAAGGAAGCAGTTTGGTTGCAAAGATTGTGTTCAAGTATGGGATTGGTATAGCAAGCTATAAGGATAGACTGTGATAGCCAAAGTGCAATTTTCTTGGCTAAGAACCCTGCTTATCATTCAAAGACAAAGCACATTGATGTTCAATATCACTTTGTTAGAGATATGGTTGAAGCTAAAAGGGTGTTGCTGGTAAAGGTGGACACTTTGAAGAATGTTGTAGATGCATTGACGAAGTCTGTGAGCACTCAGAAGTTCTCTTGGTGTAGAGAAATAATGGGTGTTGAAGAATTGGGCCAATGACTAAGCTCTCCTGTGGCCCCCTGTGGAAAGAAAACAACAAGTGGGAGAATGTTAGGTATGTGTTATATTCTTTCCACGATTGGCCCCACGCGCTGTATGTTGCGTCGGGCGCGGCGAAGGGGGTCACGGTGGTAGCACCACAATGAATTTTTTTTGGGTATGCGGTCCCACTCATGGCGAACCCACCCATGGTTTTGTGCATGGGTTTGCACATGGTTTTGGGGTACAATGGTTTTCGGCCCCTGGTATTTTGTAGATCCGGTCAAGGGAACTACGGTTATTTTCTAATCCAGGGTTAAAGGATTGGGGTTTAAATATGCTTCGACATGTATATATATGTGTTGTAACACTAAAAGGAATATAATGAAAAATCAAGCTGGTCATCCCGATTTGGGATCCAAGGGAAAATCTTTGTGTTTATCTGTTTTATGTTTTATGCTCTCACTATTGTTTATTTTTTGTCTTTAAGATTCATTTGCAGATAATTTGCATTCGGGGTTAAAACCTACATAAGAGTGGTTCAGAAAGAAAATCTGCAAAAACCTAAAATTCAAAAAAATTAAAATAACTCAAGATATAGATATATCTCCTTTTTCAATGGAACTTTTTGAGGTGGAATATATAACTTAAGAAAATAAATTTTAAAAGTGAAAAATTGTCCATACTTGTGATTGTGTATTTGGCACATCTCCTAATGAAGTAGAAGGTACATCTCCCAAAGAAGAAGAAGGTACCACCATCCCAAAAACATCAAACAAAATCAGAATCTGTTAAAACATTTTATTATATATATGTACATGTACATGTGTGCATAATTATTTATTTTAAAAATATCTCATCATGTTTCGATATATATAATAATAGATAAAAATAATTGTACATGATCATGTTCACTTAAAAAACACTAACATTTGCCAACATATCTTGATGGTGAGAACCATCTTGATTGTATGATTGATGGTGAGACCAGATGCGAAATGTGTGAAAATTGTGAATAATTTTGCGGAAATTTATATTGCCGCGAAATGTGTTTTAGTAGGGGCTTCGCAAAACTTTCCGACCGACGGAAAGTTATACAATAGTTCGGCCGAAATTTTGATTAAAAGTTCGGCCGAACTATTAACTCGTTAGATTTAACGAGCCGTCGATGCAAAACATAGTTCGGCCGAACTGTTAATCAAAGTTCGGCCGAACTAATGCGTCACCAGTTACGCAAAAACTAGGCTCTGAATACGTTTTTGCAACTTTGGACTGATTAAACTCCATGAAAGGTTGTTAATTGACTTTCGGAACCAAGACAAGCATTTTCAGAATTGAATCTACTTTCAGGAAATATAACTTTTATGGAATTTCATAAACGTTTACTAATTTTAATTATTTTTCTAATAAAATGGGTGCAAACAATTTCTGAGGGTCATTGTGATTCAGTGAAATCAAAATTTTGTATCTCTCAAAATACATTGTAAAAAAAATTGAAAAAATTATGGGGCATTACATTGGTTCGTCGTCTCTAATGGGTAGCTTTTAGATTTTTAGTTTATAACTTATATGTTAAGAAATTTGTTGCGTCGCCAAACATATCCAAAATATGCAGTTTTTTCATATTGGACCAGTTCAAAAAATTCTAGTAATTATGATATGCATCCATTGGCTTTGTAAATATGAAGAAACCAAAGTAGACTCTGTCTAGATTGTTGTAACACATTTTTTTTTCTCAAAAACACAAATTTTCAATGAATACAACATTGTGTCATAACATGACTTCTTATGAATCCTTTGATTGTTAAGAAACACACACTCAAAGAAATGCTAAGTTGACATATCAAATCTACATAAAAAAATTTCAAAAAGTTGTTCCATCTTGATTGCTCATCTTGCTTGATCTTCCTTCTAGCGGCTAAGCTTTTTCAGAAGGACCTGCTCTGATACCAATTGTTGGGAAAAATACTAAGAGGGGAGGTGAATCAGTATTTAGTGCAGACAATAAAACTTTTTACTTTTTCCTTTCTAAAAACCCATACGCTACTTTCCTGAAGCCAACTCGTGTATATATGCAGATATCCTTTACAGAACTCGCGTATGTCCAAAGATCTAATTATGCATTTAATTCTTAACTTAGATCATTGCATTATTCATTCATCAGATGATTTAGGAAATAGTTAACAGGTGCAGAAAGAACAGAATAATCATCACACATAAGCAACACACATGAACACCAGGATTTTAGGTGGAAACCCAATTCAGGAGAAAACCACCGCTGTCGTCGTCTCAGTCCTCAATATTTATTATAAAGAAAACTTCTTACAACCATGTACTGGCGCAGACTCATACCATCACGCAGGCACCCACCTGCAGAAGGCTACAACCTTCTCTCGTTTACCAGCCTCTCCTGGAAGGGAGCTACGACCCCCTGATCTCGTTTACCAGCCTCTCCTGGAAGGGAGCTACGACCCCCTGCTCTCATTTACCAGCCTCTCCTGGAAGGGAGCTACAACCCCCCGACTGAAGGCTTCAACCCTCAGCACCACTACAGACCACGTTTCATCAATTTTCAAACTGGATCAAACAGCTTCAATACAACCCTTCACTTATCAACAATCATACTTTTCCCATTGCTTCCAACAGAACAGTGAAACCACTGTAACCAGAATATTAGAGATAACCCAAACTTCAGAATAGATATGCAGAATCACATTCAACCTTGATAAACTATAAGTTCAGATAGCATACGCGCCTTTGTTTACACAGATCCATGTATACACGCGCTTTTCACGAAACGAACCCGCGTATACATCTGTGCATTTTTCATAACAACCCTAACTTCCCATACGCGCCTTTGTTTAAAAAGATCCGCGTATACATGCGCTTTTCACGAAACGAACCCACGTATACATCTGTGCATTTTTCAGAACAACCCTAACTTCCCATACGTGCCTTTGTTTAAACAAATCCGCATATACATGCACTTTTTATGAAATGAACCTGCATATATATCTATAAAAGATAAACTTTGCAGAATAGAACAGATCTATGAACTTACCCATATTTCTTCAATTTCTTCAACAGATTTGTGCCAGGTCTTCAATACTTCTTTTCAAATCATCCTAGAGATTCATCATTTCCATATCTAGAGATTTTGAACCTTCATCATATTCATAGGTGCATCATAGATTCAGATCTATCGATTAAGAACAGAGTTCAACCATACAGATAAACTTAAGAGTGAAGTATTCATTTAAAGCCCAGACATATGCACACATTTTCACAATGATCTTCTTCTCCTTATATAGGTTTAGCCTTTATCAATACCATGATTCAAAACCACACCACTTCCGATGGTATTCCTGGACGGGACCAAATAGATAATTAAGCGCTCAATACAGTGGGTCAATACCATGGTAACACCCCTTGGTATTCTAAATTTGGAGCGCAAAAGGGCATACGTGACTTGGCACGTACTTTTCCATGTGCATACGCTACTTCTCCTAAAAAAACCCTCGTATACTTTGTGACACACACTTTTAATCATTGTTCTGGCCCTTACTGATATTTCATTCTCTGGTACTTCTGAGCTACTTGTAGAACATCAGATTTACATCATTAATAAACTCATCACGCATTAAGGACAACTTCATCAAGTAGGTTTCCATCATCTTCATCAAGTGGTTTTCCATCAAGGACAACACTCTGCATCATATTGCCAACAATTTGGATACTCCATCTATGAGAAAACTAGATTTTCCCAAGGTCACTCCAATAGTGCAGAAATTCTCCTGTGACACCTGTATTTTTTATATTTATTCCAAACCATGATACCTGTGTAAACACTGAAGGAGGTTTTTCTTCTTGGCCCTATTATGGACAAAAACCTCTCTCATGTTTGTCAATTTCATCTCCAGTTGGTTAGAAACACAGTTTGAAGCAAAACTGGCCCTAGGCGTGACACATGGCTTGTCTCTTGGAATGAATTCTTGTAAAATGATGGAGGCATGATGTTTATGAGCTAGTATGGCTTCATGATTGCTGATATGACCTACCATATGGATCTTCTTCTCTTATTCCTCTTTTACATATAAAACCCTAGCTTAGTTGGAAGAGGAAAATAGGGTTTGGTGTAGGGGATTTAGGACTGCCTTGTAGAGGGAATGGAATGAAGGGGTTAAGGGTTGTCTAAATTCTTCGGGAAATTTTGGGGTATAGGGACACATGTTAGCGATTAGGGTAAAGTCTAATTTCAAGGATTGAGTGAGGGAAATGGGTCCAAAAGGGCAAAACACAGGCCTAGTCTTAAAAAGTATCAAATTGCAGCCATAGACTAGGTTTTGGTAGGAAAATGACGAATTTGAGGGATAGGAGTGATGGGAAATGTTTGTGAAGGTATATTAAGGATAGGAGTAGGTGTAAGAATAGCAGGATATGAGGCTTGTTGATGTTTAATCATGGAGGTCATGAAACCAAGAAAATTTCCTTTAAAAACCCCAACTTTCTTTGAAAATAGGCATGTTTCCTTTCCTTTGCTACGGATGTATTTAGTGATGAGTTGGCCTCTTACCTGATGGAAAATATGATGGTTTTTGTATTGTTTGTAGGGGTGTGGCAAAGGGAAGCTATCCCTTTCCCAGTTATGCTTTGAGGCCCAAACTTTCCTAATGATCTTTTGCCAAAAAGCACCATGCCTTTTCATATATTACCGACCTTTTGAGATTTACACAGAGGTTTTTATAAGCAGTAAGTTACCTCTTATAATGACATCAATACCTTTGTAGTAGTCTCCAACTCACTGTTGTGCCTTGTAACCACTGTAGATGACCTCTTGAGACCTTTTAGGCATCCCTGAATTATCTATGTAGAGAAACTATTGATTTTCCTTGTGACTTCCAGCTCACTATACCTTTATTCAAACTGTCAATGACCTAACTGAAACTCTCTTTGGTGCCTCTCTTTGGCTCTGTTTTTCTTTAAATTAAACATCAAGACATCCCTGCAGAGATGCATTTGATATGATGGCTTATTCTTGGCAGATTTCACTGTTGGACCAGGAGGGCCACCTTGGAGGTTGTTTGAGTGCCTTCTTTAGAAATATGACAACATCAGCTCTGTTTCTCATGAGTTTAACCTTGAGTCTCTGTGAAACAGCAGTGCATAAAAATGATGGTGCATGACCTAGGGAAAACTAATTGACTTGTATGCAAGGTTTTTGGGAAAGGGCTTTTGACTGATGGTTAAAAAACATATTTTTTGAACAAGAAACAGGGTTTTTAGATATTCTGCTTATGCACCATCACCTATAAACCTAGACACCTTTACATTACTTTGAAGGGATTTCTAGACATACTTTTGATATCAACAGTGACTTGGGCAGTTGGAGAGTAAGAGGGAAAACTTGGCTTAACTTGGCTAGACAAATTTTGTGAAATAGGAGGGCTTAGTCATTTGAGGTAAAATGCTATAGACAAAGGTAACCATCATGGATAGAGTAAGGCTTACTAGTCTAGGATGGGGTCTTGACAGGATGACCAATCTAATCATAGCAGAAAAGAGAGGAGGGAGAGTGAAAAAAATTCTCTGAGGGGATTTCTAGAAGGAAAAATGATTGTTTGAATTTGGTTTCTAGAAAACCTGGACAAAGCATATAGTCATCTAAACAAGTGAAAATTACTGATGTCTAACAGTGGCTCCATTTGGGGAGGGCGTCTCCTTTTCGGGAGGTGTCCAGAATTGCAGATTTCTGGCTTGTGAAGACCAGTGCCACATCTATTGGCAGAATTTTCTCTTTTTCATCGCTACTTCCCTGACATGGTGATTTGAAAATCTGAAAGCATGATTAGCTCAACTTCACCTTTACCTACCCAACCTAATTTGCCTAACATTTTTTCTTCTTCGGGTGCACTTGAATTGGCAAACCCATTGACATTTTATTTTGAAAGAGAAAACAAACTATCTACTTCTACACTTATATCTTCCGGGAATTCAAATTAAGCTAATGAACTCCTTTGATTCTCCACCTATACTATTCAATTGTGAAGGTTAAGTTGTTTGATAGGATTTCATTCACTAGGCTAAAAACATGAAATTGAAAACATGACCAAATCAGGATTAGACAATCTGATTTATCATGGGCCTGTGGCATAAAAACAAGATGCACACAAAAGTTTATTTTTGTACAAAATGAGATTTAGAAAAATCAGGGCTAAGATACATATTTTTCTATTCATCGCTATTTTCCTCTTTGGTTCTGTTTTGAGTGTGTGGAACCAGTATCTTTCTTTCCTTATCTACTTTCTTCAATAAGTCAAGCTTTCATAATTTGGCCGGTGTTTTTTTCACTGACTTATCAACAATCAATTTAAAACATGTTCAACTATGATTAGGCTAGATAACTGAACAAGACATCCTTTTGGCACTAGTAGTGGCACTTAGACTTCCGCACTTTCAATATGACTATTTTTTGGGTATGGGGTTGTACCACTTTTCAAATTTGCCCTCTATTAGCCACCCATAAATTTTTGTCATATCAGATGGTGGCTAAATGATGTTGGATAGCCTTCAAGAAACAATTTCATTACCAAAATTGCTGATACTTGAAGACTTTTGATAATATCCTATCCTTTGGACAATCGTCATTGTTGTTTCCCTTCAGAACTCAAAAATCCTGCTGATTTCCAAAGCCAAAGCACTGCTGCAAACCCCTTTTCCCCTTTTCCTTTTTCCCAAACTAACCTATTTTTCTATCCCTCCATCTCCCATCGAAATCATATAATTTAATTTTTTCTTCCCTTTCCATTTCATAAAATCCATTCCATAAGGTCTAAGACCCCTTCTTAGCCTTATCAGAACCTTCATTTCCTTTGAAAACCATTAAAAAAATCATGAAAAATGCATATTTTCTATGCACCAGACCTTAGCCCCTTTCGCTAAGACCCTGACCCTTTCTCCATCCATGTGTCCTGGCGCCAGAACCGATCGCCAAGAAATCAGGCGCAAAACCAATGAATAAATCCATTGCCGGTCCTGTTTTTCCTTCGTAAAGTCTGAAAACCCACATTTTCAAAGTTTTAACGTGAAAAATCAATTCATGTGTTTTTATTTTTAAATGGGTGGACCCGCCACGCAAATGCATCACAGCCATTCATCTAACCCACAGATCGGACGGTGCGGAGCGAGCCATTCCTGTGGACCCCCCCCCCATCCGTGCGTTGTTTTCCAAGCCTGCGTGGTTTCCTTCGCACCACTCTTCAACGGAAGACGGTTTTTCCCCGATGGCCAGCGATTCCATACGATGGTCGATGTGTGTCCCTTGTACAATTTGAAAACTGCCATGCAACCATCGTCCATCGCGCATTATAGTCCGGACCAGGATGCGCAGCAAAATCGATCTCCGCCGTCCGATCTGGGCCCACTCATCCAACGGCTATCACTCTTCGAAAGTATCCGATGTATAATCAAAGTGTCAGCGCGATAAAACAGCCTTCGTACCACAACAAATCAATCTTCGTCGTCAATCTGATCTGCAGATCGACGACCCATATTGCATCGCCCGATTCCGTTTCCCAGTCAACGATTCCCCGCCAATGACTTTCCATTGCCCGATCCCGACCGTCGATCTCTGAAGATTGACGACTCGAACTTAATCTTGCTTTCGCCCGTTCTATGATATCTCCTGATCAATCCTGACCATTGGATGATGCCATCCAACGGCCACGCCTCCTCTGCGCTTTCCAATGCAGTTAAACCTATTAAAGCAGGATTTTTTAACGAGTTTGTGCGTTTTGCAGGGTTTAAATCATATGTTTGTAGTTTTCAAAGAAGATTCGGGGAAGGAGGGTGACGACCCTCCCGTCTTCGATTCATCCGAGGAAATCACCCGCAGGGTTGAAATGCACATTTCATCCATGTTTTCTCAGGCATTGATGCCTTATAAACCCTGCACATCCCGTCACGACATCAAGAAAACCATGAAACAGGCACAGTCAAAGATCACCAGTGTCAAAGACCAGGGTGAAACAGAGCAGAGAATTGATGGATAGATTAGTGGAGACTACGGCTAAAGACCGTTAGCAAAAGCCTAATCCCCAATCTAAAACACAATTTAGAGGAAAAACCTAAAGTGTTTTATCAAGAAAACCCTCCGCCGCCACAAATGGAGGTGAATTGATTCCTCCCAACGACTAAAGTGCCACCTGTGCCTCAAAGTATTCAATCAGGAGCTAAATTTATTGATCAGGATCAGATTTTTTCCTCGACACAGCCGAAGAAGTTACTTCTGCCAGGAACTTCAATGCAAAGAATATCTGCAGAGTTACTTCGTCACCACACAATGCCTCAAAGGTCAACAAAACTCCTACCGAGTTTGAAATCATTATGAAAATCATTTAATACAGAGGATATGTATGTGGATCTCCTCATTGAACCCCTCAAAGGCCAATGAGCCATTTAATTCTGTATTAATTGTAATTGAGATCTTTTTTTAGATCTCACATCCTCATCCTTCTATATATACTACAACAGAAGATGAGTGAGTGTTGGTTGTTGTTTGATCACAATTTGTAACTTTGAAACTATCTGAAATAAATATACAAGTCTATTGAAGTTGAAAAGAAAATTGAAGTCTCGGATGTCTTGATAATGTTGTTGCATATCTATTCCTGAGAAGGCTCTATCGTTGGATCCATGAGCTTGGCTGTTGGTGAAGTATTCTGAATTTGTTCTATGTTTTTCCCCTGTTTTCATTATGTTTCATAAACTCCTACTACAGTAGGTTGAAAGTTTTAGACTAAGAAATGACTCCTAGAAGCACCTTAGATCTGTTCATCCTTCACTGTTTTATGTTTTCTTCTGCTGAAGTATTTTAGAGGCTTTAAACTTTCTCTTTAATCTTTATGCTTGTTTAGTTCTATAATAGCTCAAATAGTTGGTTTCAGCATGATTTATGGTTTTCCCTGCTTGTCTGCCATCACTTGAAAGCTGTTATTGAAGTCTCACTTTGAAGTACCATTGTTTTAAGTTAATCAGAGAGGTCGGTTTTGATCTTGCCCTTTGCCATTGCTTGAACAGTTGTTTTGAAGGTCTTTATAGTTGTAAGCATAGATGTTATTTAGGTGTTCCCTCTTCTATGACTGCAATTATCAGTGAATCTTTTATGTTTTCTAAGTCCTTTAAAATAAAATCTTTGAGGAAATAGGGTGTTCCTCGAATCTTAGATTTCATTTTAAAAGTTGTCTCGAAGTCATTATTTGCTTAAAGAATGTTTGTAGAATTTATGGTTAGCCCTGTCTATCAAATATTTCTTTATTGTTAAGTTTTTTTCTTCAAGTTCCCTTTGTTGAGAATTAAACCTCTCTTTCCAAATCATTAATGTTCACTCCATTCCAAAAACAAAAGGATCCTGTGGCCAAGTTAGATTTGCCCTTTGATATCCCATATCTCTTGAAGAGCTTGTCATGACCTTATTTTGACTCCATTGCCCAATGAACCAGATATTTCCTCTTTCTGTCTATCTTTCTTAGACCTTTAATGTTCTGCTGTATCAAACTCAATCCAACCAAACAAACATCTGCACTTAATAACTAGTCTAAAATCCATACTCTAAGCACACAAGGTAAACCTTTGCAAACAAATATCTGAGAGATCCCTCTCTGAGAACAGGAGGACTAGATCCTAGAACTCTAAATATTGGTTCTGATGTTGCCTTGTCTTTTGATTCACCAAACTCTCAAAACATGGGACACCAACACCCTCTTTTCTATTTCTATGTGTCTTTTTGTGTTTTTCATTTTTTCTCAAAACAATCTGAAACTAAAAATATGCTCATAGGGCTGAGCTTATTTTGCATGCCTATCTATCCTAATCTAACCTATACATGATAGACATTTATTTGGTGAACTCTCTTTTCCAATATAACCAGTCAAGTAGATGATTGCACGGGTGATCTTGTTTCAGCTCTATGAAAATGCTGAAGAAATCAAAAGGCCACTTGCACCTCACTTGTGCTTGAACAGTAGTGCCTAAAATTCTCTTTAAATCTTGCATCAAGCTGTTCTTGGAAGAAAACACTCCTCTTTTATATTTCTCAAGAAAAACAACAAATGGATCTTAGAGTGATACCTAATCTTGAGGAATTGAGACATAAGCTTCATCCAAGAGTACTCCTTCTTCCACTTAGCTATGCTTGAGGATCTTTTGGGAAAGATACTCCTCCTCTTCCTCATGATCACCTGAACTGTCAGAATCATCATATATTGCAGTGTAGTCCTCTTGCCAAGTTGATGTGTTCTTATTGAGTGGAATGGAATATGTGTGAAGGTCATCATGTTGATGAGCAGGGATACTCTTTGGCAGTAAATCCTCTTGATAAGGTGGTGCAACAACTATCATGTGATTATCAACTTCTATGCCTTCATCTGCAATTTGTAATTCAATGGGACTGGGTGGCTGCAAATCTAGAGTTAAGGAGGATTTCATGTCCCAAATGATTTCCTCAACCATTTCAGGAAAAGGCTTCTTATTGACAACTGATTCAAGAAATTCATTAGCTTTCCCAACCTCATCATCAAAACTAAAAGACTGTTGATTTCCAATCACATGAAAACTATTTATGATGGACTGAAGTGAAGTAGAGCAAAGAGTCAAAGACTCTTCACTTACTTCTAAACTTTCAAGGCTTTCCTCATCAGTGTCATAAGTAACCTGTCTTAGCTGATTACTGCTTTCAATATGATGATAGTGAACTTCATCCCACAAATCAACTCCTGATGGCTATGCAAGGTTAGATTTTGTTTGGAGAACATCATCATCATCAGATTTATCAAAATTTGGAGAATCATAAACATAAATAATTTCTCCAATCAAACATATTGGGTTACCAGTTTGGTCTTCTTTGAATTGATCTACAAGTTTACTTTCTAATTTATGGTAGATGGCATTAGTAGGAGGAGGGACAGAAATTTTTTGTTCACATGAAGGTTTAGAGGCTAGTTGTGTGTTTATCATCTGATTTATCTCCTCTTTAGTTAAAGGAGGAGGCATTTTTATCTTCCCTTGGATAATACTACAACAGTTCTCTTTCTCTTGTAAAGGTTGGTTTTGAGGCTGAATGTTTTCTTGAGCCTCACCTAGAAGAGATGGTGAGCCATCACTTGTGCCTTCAGAGAGATCCTGTGGGTTTTCCTCTATTTCTTGATTGGGTTCTTCCTCAACTAACTCCTCTAGGTTGTCATGGTAGCTACCTTGAGAATGAAATGCATGGAGTTCTTCCAATAAATATTCAGGATGCAAATTTCCTAAGTCTTCATCAATGTTTACAAGGTGTTGTATGAGGTCTTCAGATTGATCATAACAATTTTTAGCCAATGATAGAGATGGACAATGCCCTATATAGTGTTTATAAAATACTTTGTGGAAATCCTTTAAAGAAAACAAGATGCTAGGTTCTAGCCATTCATACCAATTTCTTGCCTTACCTTCTAATGTTTCCATAAACATTTTCATGAGGCAGTCCTCGTGCCATTCAACCGTTAACCTCCATATGTGTATATGAAATTTGATGAGGTGTAACAAGGGGTCATTAACTTTTTCAACTTGAAATATAGGTAGGTTTTTTATCCAATTTATTTCAGGCATTTTGTGTGGGAATCTAGGGATATGATCTCTACTCATCGGAGCATATCTCTTTTGTATCCTTGGATCCATCTTTTTTAATCAGAAAGGATCGATGTGTCTTTTCAAACAGTCTAGAGTTCTCTAAAAATGGAGTCTTTTGGTCTATTGAGGGTTGTGGAGTCGCCAGGTGGAATATTTGAACTTTGTTGTCCATCATCAACATGATTAGGATTGCTTAATGCATTCCCAGGGGATTTTATAAGAAATAATGGAGTAATAGGCCTACTGGAGGCTAATGGAGTTGCTAGGTGGATGTTTTTAGTTTTTTTGAGGGTATATGTGTATGGTCCACCACCAATGCTGACAAAAAAACCAATATGAGGATGTTTTGGGTTTTCTAAGTTTCTTTATGTAGCCCTAGGGTTTGTGAGAGTGTCCTACAACTAAGTCATCATTTTGCTAGAATGGTGAAACAACCAAATTCTACTCTTTTGACAATACTTTAGTCTTCTAAGTTTGACTGAGACTTTGAGAGTTCCTAAGGGATACCTAGGATGTTTTGACTCAATGTCCCACCGTGATCACCATTATGTTAGTGTCCCGTAATTTGGTAGATTGGTAAACCAAATGGCAGGCTAACATCAAACCAATATTTGGAGTCCTAGGACCTAGCCTTCCTTGACTCAGAGAGGGCTCTCTCTATGGTGCGAAGGATGTGAACTTGTTTGCTTTGTATGTTTGATTTTAGTCTAGTTGTTAAGTATATTTTGGTTTGTTTTGGTTTTGAGGTAAAACCGATCAAGTAGGAAAAATAGAAAGAGATTTCATCAAATCAACAGGGCTATGGGGTCATATAAAGTCAAGGATTTCTAAATTATGGACAAGGTGTACTGCAAGGCCGATTTAGCAAGGTAAATGGATCTTTCGAGTGAGTTATGAGGTGAAATGAACATTAAGTTTGTGAAAAACGAAGAATTCTTAAATATATATAGTTTGAAAGAAAATACTCATGAGGTAGGGAAAACCATTAATCTCTATGAACAATACTCAGACTGATAAACATGAAAGATAAACATTCAGGTGAGACATAGAAGCATAAGAACTCCTAACCTTAGAAATTCACCTTCAAATGTTGGGAAAACATATAATATAAACAAATAAATTAATATATGAAGAGGGAACTCCTAAACAACATATAACAAACTATCGAGAACTCTGAAACAAGTTGGTAAGCATGGAAAAAGGGCAAGATCGAACGAGACCTCTTTGACTTAACCTAATCAATCAATATTTCATAGAAAGATTTCAGAAATAGAGTTTTGAGAACTTCAAATAAGCAGGTCATACCTTGAAACTAATTTGACAGCTAACATAGTGACCATTAATGAAACAAATAACAAGTTCTTGGTAGACCTAAGGAGAAGTTAAGAATTCCTTATAATGACCAAGAAGAAGAAAACATCAAAGCTGTAATAAACAGGAGGTTTGAGGTGATTCCATGAGCATATCTCAACCTATAATTTTCTGATCTATAGCAAACAAGAAGCATGAAACATTAATGAAAACAAGAAGACATAAATGAATCAGAGAAACATCACCATTCACCAAGCTATGGAATCCTGCACACAATGCTCCACTTCATTCATCCCCTTCATAAAACCAATATTTTCTCCAAGCTCATAAAACTATGTATTGCTCTTAACATGTCAAGTTCTGCCTATTTTTTACAATGAATCCTCATGGTTTATATAAACAAAGAGGAGAAAATCCCACTAGAGCATCTAAAAGGCCATTGGCCAAAGCAAAATATCCTAATTTGTTCTTGAGGCCTTACAAGGTCCAAGGCACAAAATATCTCTTCAAAATATCTTTTTCGGACCAAAATAGCAAAAATATTGACTTTTAGGCTCTGACATACATGATAGAACTTGCCTAACGCACATTTTCTTTGTTCTCACATAGGAATGCAGAAATCTATCTCTGTTTTTGCAAAATTTCCAAGCGCGCAGCACCAAAAAAGGCCTTTTTGCAGCAAGGTTTTGGAGGCCTTCCCGATGTCAAAAAAGGCCCCGTGATGGCCCGTTGGAAAGCTAGGGATGTCTACTTTCAAAATATACTTTATTTTTCTCAATATGATCTCTAGAATTTTCCCAAAAAGTAGAAAAGGATCAGGTTCCTAGGGGCACAACACCTGCTCAGAAAAGGTGGCAGAAAGGTGAAAAAATGGTTGTATTTGGACCTTTTGAGGGACCAAAACAACTCCAAATGAGCTAAAATTTTGTGAGCATACTCCTCTAGTGCCAAGGAATCCAAAAATGTAAACTTTTCCTACTGAATATGCTCTAATAAAAAGCACAGCGTCTAGGGTGTTGCGCTCTTAGGCTTAAAAATTTTCAAAAAAACAAAACTTGCTCAGTTTTGCTCAATTTTGGCGAGTGGGTCCCTCAAGGGTTCTTAGAGACCTGTAGAAAATATTGGGCCAAAATTCTAAGCGTAGCTTGGTCTTTTTCATCTTTTCATGTCGGGCCCTCATTTTGGGCAGTTTTGAACTTTTTCCTAGCAAACTGATTTCTCTTTTTATAATGCCCAGTCACCTTTCTCTGTAAGACTAGATCCTTGTTTGCCTTCTCCAACTAAGCCTCCAAATGCAAGTTTTCCCTTTCAAGCCATGATTATTTTTCATGCTCAATTTCTAAGGCGAGTAGCTCAGTGAGAGGGTATTGTTGTGCTTGGGTTGATTCTTCCTCTCTCTTCTTTTCTAATTCTCTCCTAAGACCCATAGTCTTAGGCATCTTCCTAGCTTGCCCTTCTTCTTCATTATCTTCTTCATAGTTGCCCATGTATTCCTCTAGTTTTACTTGTGATTTCTGAGCCTCTCTCTTGTACTTGAGCACCCAGGCTTCATAAATAGCTAGCTGGCCACTCATTTTCTTTTTTTTTCATCTATAGGAAATGAATAACATCTTTTGATCTTTCCAGCTTAGCCACCAAATCTCTAACTTGTGCACTCTGGTCTTGTAGAAGGGAATTAAGAATCCTTGTTTCATTTTCTTCATCACTGTCCAAGTGAATGAGTTCAAACTCCCTCTCTTCTTCATGACTTCTTTCCTGTTCTTCCATTATCTTCTTGCCTTTGTCTTTCATGGGCTTCTTCCCCTTGTCTTTCTTTGGCAATTCACCCTTGTCTTTCTTTGGCAGTTTACCCCTGTTCCTCAATGCCCTGGTGACATTGCTTTGACTATTTGAGTGACTTTGCCTTTCACTGTTTTGGTGATTTTACCTTTTACTTCTTTTGAGGGGGAGTGCATGGCCCCTTGCCTTTGGGAGGCAGCAAACACATGCTTCCTAACTTTCTAATGAGGGATGATGAGAGGTGACACAAACTGGGGTTGTTCAATTTGGTCACTTACAACCATAGGACTGTCTTTTTCTTCAAGAATGTTTTCTATGGGCATCTCCTTATCACTTTTCTGTGGGCAGTCCCTCTGATTATCAAATTCAACATTTTTTATGCTCTTATCACCTGGAGGACTTTCACAAAGGTCATACTCTATTTCTACATGGTGGGAGGCACCTAGGTCTGATACATTTTCATCTTCAGGACTGTCCATGTCTTTACCCTTTTTACTGATGTTTTGACTGTCAACATCACTAGGATCCTTGCCATTACTTCCTTGTTTATTTAAAACCACTATGAAAACTGTCTCTGGCCTATCTTCATTAATATAGTCACTCTTATGATTTTTTTCCTCTTGCTTGGCACTATCTGCTATGAGGCTGTTAGTGTCTTTTTCTTCACTATGAGTCTCGGCATCTTGTCCTCCTTCCCCACCATGGGTATCACTGCTTAAATTTATGTTTTCTTCTTGGTTCTTATCTTTACCCGTGCTGCTGTTTTTGTTGTCTTTCCCTTGGCTGACATCCTCTTTTCTGCTATTTTTTCTGTCTTCCCCTTTTGGCCATCTTTCTCTTTGCTATTTTCCTTTCCTCCATTTCCCTCTTCTTCTTCAGTTTTTCCCTTATCCTCATCATTCTCCCATTTAATTCCTTCCTTATGATTAGTACTTCTTTCTTCATGATCACTTTTCGTAGGGGAATGTGTTTGAAGAAGGTTTGTTTTGGAGAGTGATTCATGTGAGGAAGGTGAATCATGGTCAGTGGAGGGCGATGAAGGAGTATGAGGACTAATTGGTGCTTTTATGACTTAAAAAATGATGAGGAGATGTCAATTGATGAAGAATACCTCTTGAAACTGATTCACATAGCAAAATGAAACTTTTGGGAAAAATTTGGCAAACTCGGGAACTTTCTAAAACTTTCTGGGCAGTGCTGTGCTTTTCCTCCAAGCGCGCAGCGTCCATTACAGGCATGTAGCGCAGAAATAGGCCTTTTTGCAGCAGTGTTTTGGAGGCCTTCCCGATGTCGGAATTGGGCCTGAGATGGCTCGTTGGAAATATGGTTGAGTATAATTTCCAAAACTATTTTATTTTTTCCATTTGGTGTCCATTTGGCTGTCCAAAAACTGATTCTCCCAACACTGGTCAAAAGTGGTGAATGCTGGTGCAGAAATGCAGAGTGCTAGTGCAGACTACTTTTGGATGCCTTACTCAATTCCAAATTGAGATCATGATAGCTCATTAGAAATACCTTCAAGTCTAGTTTTCATTTGACTCATGAAGCAAGTCATGTGGATACTCCATCTTTGAGAAAACTGGATTTTCCCAAGGTCACTCCAAAAGTGCAGAAATTCTCCCGTGACACCTATATTTTTGACATTTCTCCCAAACCATGATACCTGTGTAAAAACGGAAGGAGTTTTTTCTTCTTGGCCCTATTATGGACAAAACCCTCTCTCACCTTTGTCAATTTCATCTTCGTTTGGTTATAACACAGTTTGAAGCAAAACTAGCCCTGGGCGTGACACATGGCTTGTCTCTTGGAATGAATTCTTGTAAAATGATGGAGGCATGATTATTATGAGCTGGTATCGCTTCATGATTGATGGTATGAGCTACCATATGGATATTCTTCTCTTATTCCTCTTTTCCATAGCAAACCCTAGCTTAGTTGGAAGAGGAAAATAGGGTTTGGTGTAGGGGATTTAGGACTGCCTTGTAGAGGGAATGGAGTGAAGGGGTTAAGGGTTGTCTAAATTCTTGGGGAAATTTTAGGGGATAGGGACAGATGTTAGGGAGTAGGGGAAAGTGTAATTTCAAGGATTTAGTGAGGGGAAGGGGTCCAAAAGGGAAAAACATATGCCTAGTCTTAAAAAGTATCAAATTGCGGCCATAGACTAGGTTTTGGTAGGAAAATGACGAATTTGAGGGATAGGAGTGATGGTAAATGTTTGTGAAGGTATATTAAGGATAGGAGGAGGTGTAATAACAATATTGTATGAGCATTTTTTATGTTTAATCATGGAGGTCATGAAACCAAGAAAATTTCCTTTAAAAACCCCAGCTTTCTTTGAAAACAGGCATGTTGCCTTTCCTTTGTTGCAGATGTCTTTAGTGATGAGTTGGAATCTTACCTGACGGTGCATATGATGGTTTTTGTATTGTTTGCAGGGGTGTGGCAAAGGGCAGCTGTCCATTTCCCAGTTATGCTTTGAGTCCCAAACTGTCCTAATGATCTTTTGCCAAAAAGCACCATGCCTTTTCATATATTACCGACCTTTTGAGATTTACACAGAGGTTTTTATAAGCAGTAAGTTACCTCTTATAATGACATCAAGACCTTTGTAGTAGTTTCCAGCTCATTTTTGTGCCTTTTAACCACTGTAGATGACCTCTTGATACCTTTTAGGTATCCTTGAATTATCTATGTAGAGAAACTATTGATTTTCCTTGTGACTTCCAGCTCACTGTACCTTTATTCAAACTGTCAATGACCTAACTGAAACTCTCTTTGGTGCCTCTCTTTGGCTCTGTTTTTCTTTAGATTAAACATCAAGACATCCCTGCAGAGATGCATTTGATATGATGGCTTATTCTTGGCAGATTTCACTATTGGACCAGGAAGGCCACCTTGGAGGTTGTTTGATTGCCTTCTTTAGAAATATGACAACATCAGCTCTGTTTATCATGAGTTTACCCTTTAGTCTCTGTGAAACAAAAGTGCATAAAAATGATGGTGCATGACCTAGGGAAAACTAATTGACTTGTCTGCAAGGTTTTTAGGAAAGGGCTTTTGACTGATGGTTAAAAAACAGAGTTTTTGAACAAGAAACAGAGTTTTTAGATATTCTGCTTATGCACCATCACCTTTAAACCTAGACACCTTTAAATTACTTTGAAGGGCTTTCTAAATATACTTTTGATATCAACAGTGACTTGGGTAGCTGGGGAGTAAGAGGGAAAACTTGGCTTAACTTGGCCAGACAAATTTTGTGAAATAGGATGGCTTAGTCATTTGAGGTAAATTTCTATAGAAAAAGGTAACCATCATGGATAGAGTAAGGCTTACTAGTCCAGGATGGGGTCTTGACAGGATGACCAATGTAGTCATAGCAGACAAGAGAGGAGGGAGAGTGAAAAAAATTCTCTGAGGGGATTTCTAGAAGGCAAAATGATTGTTTGAATTTGGTTTCTAGAAAACCTGGACAAAGCATATAGTCATTTAAACAAGTGAAAATTACTGATGACTAACATTTTCTACTACCGCAATGATCGTACAAGATAGGATCATGAAGGTACATTGTGGTGTCAATGGTGCACACCACGAATCCTGTGGCTTCCCCCACATACCACCAATAGAATAGCCAACCTCAATGCTTCAATTGGCCTCAAGTACATCATAATATAGTATACAATAAGGGATAATCCTCCTTGGTACATCGTGCTTCTCATATAAGTTAAAGGAGGACAAATCAGAATGCATAAATGTACCTTCTCTACTATGTACTCCGGTCATTGAGCTAAAATGGCTCAACTGGAAATTCTGCATCACTCTCAATGAGTAGGGAAGTGGTTGTGACAACCTCTCCATCCCCATCCGGGCTATGCATCTCTCCATATGCCGATATATATCCTACTGGATGCCCTCCCAAGTGAACTCCTCCATCAAAGAATGAAATTCATCAAAGTTCATGGAAAGAAAGTCCACTGTGCTGCATGTAGTAGCTTATTCTTGAGCTCAGAATCTCTAGTCAAGAATAATTTTCCATAGGAATATATGACCTCATCAACCACCATGTATCTATAATATCTCTCCGGGTCATCAAGAATCATGCAAGAAACAAGATCCTTGGAGTACTCTACCAAAAAATGAGACCTCCAATATAGATCAACCCTCCTAAGAGACGACACTGAAGATCTGCAATGTGAAGCTCCCCACATGTTGTTGTCTTCTCCTTTGACATCCCCCATTCCAAAGTCATCCTCCAAATTTCTGCCATGCCCATCTTGCAGCTGCTCATGCTCAAGTAGAAGTGGTGGCCTTTGGAAGTTCGCCTCCCATGAGAAGCTACCATCCAAACATAACATCTTGACCTTGGCCAATGTAGGCATGAGTGGCCTCCATCTACTCCAATGTATGGAGGATTCCTCCCTCAAGGGAAGTACCTTCTATTTCTCCAAATCCTTGGAGCAGCTCCCTTGCACCATGGTGGTGCCATCCTCCATCACTGCAGCAACTTCTGTCAGTGCAGAATATGTAGTGAGAGTGGGTAATGCTAAAAATGGGAGAATGTCTACCTCCTTTTTAAGTCTACCCCAGACTCTCTGCACTATAATAGACCCCTCGAAAGTATCCAACCCTTTGGTATCTAAGAGTGGTGCAACTCCATGTGAAGCATCTCTCATCATCTTCTGAACTGGTGCTCTCCCTGGTGGAATTCCTCCATGCAATGAGACATCAATGTCAAGAGTAGACTACTCATATGGATGGAAAACTTTCTCCTTTCCCTCACTACGCAAATCAGTCTGCCTATTATGTGCACCACCCTTCTGAAATAGATAGGGGTGTGTGCTCCTCATCATGTGATGTTGACCTTCCTCCCTACCTTCTCCTTCCATCTGCAAGGTTTCACAATCTATTAATAGTGGCATATTTTTTTCATTGATTATGCCTTGACCTCCACATATGAGATCATTGGGAACTTCTTGCAATGATACAAGAATACCTCTTGTTGGAGCAAGTGCTCCCTCTTCCTCTGCATGAGGTGCTATATATGCTCTAGATATGATAGCGTTGTTGCCCCCAACCTTCTCTTCCTCCTCAATATGAATGGGAAACTTTTCAATAAGAGGATCCTCTTTTGAAAAAGGGATCTTCATGTCCTCTTGTCCAAGAATAGGAGACAAAGATGTTTCCTCTAGCAAGGTATTATGCAAGATGTGAGCCTCTTCAACAGTTTTCTGAAATGGAGTTGAGTTTATAGGTCCTTTCAACCCATGCAAAAGTTTTGTTTGTTTTGGTTTGTTTGGCTCCACCAAAGATGTTTCAGAATGTTTTCCATCAAACCTTTCCACTAATCTCTTCGTGAACTTTGCATAAGAATAATTATTTGCATTTTTTAATGAAAAGGACTCAAATATCCACCAAGCATAGGCCTTACCTCTAAAATGCAGCACTGCAACTTTGATGGCTTCCTTCTCTAAAACTTGGTGCTGCTGCAAATAGGTGTCTAGCTCCTCCACCCAAGCTCTTGCTGAAAATTTCGGTGAACCATCAAAAGTAGATAGAAAAAATCTACCCATATGATTTTGCTTGCTCCTTTCCACCTTGATCTTGCAAAACTCTTGGAAGGTGATATGATCTCTGAACCTCTTAGTTTAAGATTCATATTCTTGCAAATAATTACTAAGTGTTTCCCTCCTAGGCATTTCTTCTTCCTTCTTCTCCCTCATAGTAGATCTGAGAATTTGACTACGCTGTGAATCATAGGGTATGGCTGCATGCTCACACTCATCATGTGAAAATCTAGAGTTTGGTTTAGATCCACACTAGTTTGGAGATCCTCTATCCCTTCTCATGTTCTTGAGATCTCCTTTAATGCTCTGCATAGTTTGAAAGAGAAGCTTTGAGAGCTCCTCCTCCTCTCTTCCTCCAAATAATGGAGTCTTCTTTTTGTTTTTTCTATACATCTCTTCTTCTTCTTTTCTCCTATTACAATAATGGTTGAGATCCATAGGCTGAGCCAAGATTATGCTCTGATACCACTATAATATCCCAAAATGGAGAAGCAACAATATATGAACACAATTAGGGAAATAACAATGTAAGTCAACTCAAGAACATTGGAGACCAATATGGAGACATAACATCATGTATTATATCATAAAATCAACATAAATAGTGAGTCATAAACCATATACAATGAAGGAACAAGCATCCCATAAACAACCACTCATGAATATGAACTGCTACTACAATAAAAAATGTTGGAAGACTGCTACAGCACAGTTATAAATATACTACTAAAAAAAAATAATGTAAAAAATATGTAGAGCTGTTATATGCCTCAAAATATATTCCCAATACAGATCTAGGCTTAATACAAACTCCTACAAAGAAGCCAGAAAGGGTTTTCAGAAATACACCCTATACAAGATGGGATCTAAAGCCCTAGGGCTGAAGATTCACTACAAACTGAAGCACAAGAGTTTAGAAGGATGAAATATAGCAGATATGATGTATATCCCCTCAGAGGTCTCCTCCAATGAAAGGTTGAACCCTTCAATCACAGGAAAACACTCCAACAGAGCCACAAGATCCCTCACTGAAGCTGCCCTAAAAAATAACGCAATTCCCAGCTTGAACAGCACTGGAAATGATGGGAAATAGTTGGCCTGGTGCCAAAGATCTGAAATTTGTCCAAGAGCTCTCCAAACTGATCTCCCAAGTGAAGGAATCCTTCCTTCAATGAGAAAATAGCTCAGAAAGTGGGTTTCTAAACCCTCCACTACAGCACAACACAATAACCTACAGAAACTGCAATGATGAAAAAATTTATAGCTTGGCTTGAAAACCTAAATGTGGAAATGAATGCAATGCTCTGCTAAGAGGCCTCTCAAGGGAAGAGGTGGGATTCCCTCTCGGGAACACCTGGTGGTAAACAACACAACAATCTCAACTAAACAGCCGAAGAATGCAAGTAGTCTAAACAGGCCATATACAAAATAATATTCCAAAAAATAACCCCATATGGCTACCATCCCCTTATTTATATAGATTATGAGCTTCCTTGCACTTGGCCCCACTCAATTAGGTCATTTCCTTCATAAAATCAACCTCCCTCCAAAACTGCATTAGTCCTTAATTAACCTCCACTCCTCCATAAGAGCGTTGTTGACTTGGTCAAAGTTGACTGAATCAACATGATCCAACCCTTGTTCACACTTGAAGGTGCTTTATTTAGCTACTAGAAAGGTCTCCCTTCACACTTGAAGTGTTTTTATTTCTTCTTAGAAGACTTATGGGCCTCCCCACCCACTTATTCACCTACCTACTGATAAAACAAACTATAATATTCCATTTAGCTAAAGGCTAAATTTTTGGAATATTATATTTGGCCTTTTGGAGCTTTGACCTTGCAATCTGATTTATTTTGCAGTAGTATTTTTCCCTCTTCCTCATTATGTCATTGTCCTTCTTTGCGTTCTCAAGGAGCTTCTCAATATTCTCATTGGTCCTCTCAAGCCAATTCTCCCAGTTCTCATTGACCATGATGGAAAACTGCTCATTTAAAGTGAGCTCATTAGCAAGTTTAGCCTCCTTTTGCCTCTCTAGTTCTAGATTTATTTTCAGCCTTCTAGTCCTAGGTCTTCTTCTTGGCATTTTTTCTTCTGCGTCAATTGTTTCACCATACCTCTCATAAGCCTCATCAAGCAAAGCCTTTTCCTTGTTTTCTTCTCTTTTTTCCTTAAGTTGAATCTCCAAGATTGCCTGCTTGGTTTTGAGTTGTTGATTTTCTTGCTCATAATATGTAATCACAAACTTAGATCTCTCTAAGTTTATCTAAAGCTCCATGATTTGGGCATCCTTCTCTTTTACTATCAAATTGGAGGCCTCATCATCATGCTGCTCATCCAAGTCAACAAGGTCAAAATATGTTCTGTCTCATGGAGGTCTTCCTCCTCATGAATGGGTTCCTCATGTACATCTTCCTTTGCCATATTTTGTTTGCTCTTATGTACCTGCTTTGTTGATGAAAAAGGTAGGGCCCCTCCCACAATTTGTGGGGAAAACAACTGCATATTCCCTCTCTTATATGTCTTTTTCCAATATGCCCAATTCACCCTCTTTAGGCTTGTTGACCATAGCACTACTTGGTGACTCATAATGAACATGAAATGGTGATGATGGTGGTGATGGAGTAGGTGAACTCGACTGAGGTGGAGGCATAGATGTAGCAGGATAAGATGAAGAAGGTACATCTTCAGCATGTGGTTCTTATGGAGAAGTGAAGATGTCATTTGAAATGGAGGTGTCCCATGAGATGCCCAACTGATCAAGGTGATGGAGTACAATGATTTTGATCAATGAGTGGTGGAAGAGGTTATTCATATGCTGGTCATAGTCTCTCTTTTGCACAATGAATGCCATTCTGTCTATTTTCTTGAATATAAAGTATGGAATATTGAGAAATTTTACTCTTGTGAAGTGCATCAACAGTATAATATGGTATGTGTAGAGCCTAGAATGTAATATCCCAAAATGGGATCTACTAGCAAGGCATGACTGGAAAATGCATTATCCAGTAATGGCTGCTACAGGATTTGAAACTAGGACCTGGATCCCTTAGAACAATGTGTCTAAGTCTGAAATCCAATAGGTGGCTCAAAATAAATCCCTCTAGGTCGCTTAAATAGATCTCCCACACCTAGTTGTCTTCAGAAAATGCTCGGTGAAGGGACTGTAGCTCATACAAGAACATACAATGGAGTAGCAACGTTATATGAATGCAGAAATAGTCAAAAGATACAAATAGCCATCATATTATATCATAGAAGCAAAAATGTATACAAATGCTTGAGGAAACAATCACTCAAGGAGGGCAATGCCTCTTTCAATAGAACATATACATGATAAATGGAAAACACTGCTACATGAAGGAAGCCATGGCTATAACAACGCAGTCTATTGGAGACACTGCAACATATGAAATGAAAATAAAATTATATAGCAATATCAGCTCAAGAAAGGTGGGGGAGCGAGCTCTCAACCCCTGAAAATAAAAATACAACAATCCTTAAGAGGATTGGCTGAAATATATGTACAAATGGAAAATCTGCAGAAATGTCGGAGTTGCTGGGCAGCAACTACAACTCAGAAAATAGAGATGGATGAATATAGCTGATGATTCTGTATATTATGCATATATCTCATCCAATGGATCTCTCAGGTGAAAGGCTGATCCAATCCCTGAAGATCTTGCCCTCCAAAGTAGTGGTGCAACCCCCACTGCAAATGTGCTCAGAAATAACGCAGTCAAGGAGATGGACTGCGTTGTAGGAGATAGAGAATGCTTGACCTAGTGCCAAATATATGCAATCAACTCTTAAATATCCTTCACTAACCTCCCGGAGGAATAGGAGATCCTTCCTCTGAAAGATGAGCCAAGGAAAGGTGTTGTGGAACCCTCCACTACAACACCCAACAACACTACGTTATACTTCAGCAGAAATAATGCAGTGAATGATGGTAGTGGCTTTGGCCTTGAGCCAAGATGTGGAGAAATGAAGTGAAATCCTTCAAGAGGCCTCTCAAGAAGGAGAGGAAATCTTAAACAGGAAACCCTAGTGCTAAACAACATTGCAACTTAGCTGAATAGCCGGAGAATGCAAATATAGTCTTCAGACCAAAATCATATACTCAAAGATATCTCACTATGGCTGCCTCTTCCTCCTTTTATGCAAGTGAATGTCTTTGCCCTGGACCCCACACATTAGGGTTTCTTCCACAAAGAATCATTCTCCCTCTCAAACTGTGTTGTCTTCCCAAACAAGCAACACTTCTTAGGCAGCGCTGTTGACTTGGTCAAACTTGACCTTGTCCTCATGCAAATTGCCCCTTTTCACACTGGAAGGTGCAAAATAAGCTGCTCCAATGATCCCTTTCACACTTATGAGGGATTTATTCCTACTTATGGTTCTCTTTACCCATTTTATTCACCTCCTAGATGATATAAGCAAAAATTAATATTCCAATTTGCTGCTTGCAAATTTTGGAATATTACAGTTCTCCCCTCTCAAATATTTCTTGTCCTCAAGCAAGTGCAAGGATAGACTGAGTCCTTTTATCCTTCTATTCCTATAGAATCCATTTATGATTATCTCCTCCAAGGAAAGTGATGCTATCTCATCAATAAAGTCTCCACATTTCTCCTCCTCAGCATGTAAGTCAGCTATCAAGCCATCATCATGTAAAGGTGAAATACTCAAGAGGATAGCAAAGTGATGTATAGAGGTCCCTTTGAGGAATGGGATCTGAAATGTGATGGGAACTATCTTTCCCATATGGATCCTCCATCCCCAAGCTATAAGCCATGTAAAATGAGTCACCTCCCAACTAGGCAACTCCTGAAAACTGTCATCCACCTTTGGCTCAGGCAAAGTAGGTGGGATGAAAATCTACACATGGTAGACAATGTAGCCTATGCCACGTTGTCCATCTCTCCACTTAAGATAAGTGTAGAGTGTCTGTTGATCCTGGGCTGCAATAAGGTTACCCTCAAGTGGCAAGGTCAAGGCTATATCTCCAAATACCTCCCCTCTAACGCTACAAATCATGCTGGCCCAAACCATTCCATATACGATGAGTTGGAAGTCATCATCATATGGCATCACATCCATCATATGGATCACCTCATTAGGAAAAAAATGTGTTATTAAGGTGACCATACCATATCCCATGCTCCCCTCAGAACATGTAGTGCAAAAAGTGTGGGAGGATTCTCCCTCAAAGGACACATTCACCCAATGTGTATTTCTCCTAGGCATGCTTCTCATAAAGACAAAGACAATAGAACCATAAGGAGAAAAATGAGAATCATACTTGCTGCCATGTGTAACAAGTGAGAAGGACAATGGTCCCTCAAGTTCAACCAATGCAGCTTGACCCTCAATTGCCATAGAGACTAATAAAATGAGTGGCTTTTCAACCACTTGTTTGCTGCTCCAATATCCTCATAATTATGGAGGAAGTGAATGATACATGATGTAAAATGAGCATGTCCTCAAAAACACACCTCTTCCCCAAGTCCTCCCAGGGAATGGCCATCAAACATGCTTATGGCCTCAAGTAGACCATGAAGCCCAAAAGAAAGAATCCTCCTCCTTGGAGCAACATCCTGCACATATATGGTTAAGAGATGCATACATATAGACAAATTATTATGCAAATGAACAATACTCTTACCATATGTTTTGTTCATACAAATGGAGTGGCTCATAGATGAGTCTCCCGTCATCCTCAAAGGAAAAAGAGTTGGTTGTGCTAACTCCTCCATCTCCATATGATCTATGCATCTCCTCATATGCTGATATATCTCCTCCTCAAAACCCCTCCAAAAATACCCCTCCATGATGGTGTGGTATGCTTTCATAGAACAAGTGGGACTGAAAAGGAAATCCTCATGAGCTGCTTGTAGTAAATTCTCCTTGAGCTTGGAATCTCCAGACGAGAAGACCCTACCATGATAAAAGATGACCCCATCTCTAACTGAATACTCCTCCTCATGCAACTGGCCATCCAATATCCTACAAGTATGAAGATCCTTGGAATACTCCACCAACAACTGGGAGCTCCAATATGGATCTACCCTCCATAGTGACAACGCTGATGAATTATCATGAATACCATCTGTCATATGGCTGCCCTCTCCTTTGACACCTCCCATGTCAAAGATACAAGTTGGAAGGCTGCTATCCTTCCCCTACTGCTTCTGCCACAGCGCAAAATCTGAAATGTGAGTGGGTAAAAGTGAAGTTGAGAGAATGCCTCTCTCCTCCTCGAGTCTACCCCAGATTCTCAGTGTTGTACCCAGCTCTCCCAAGGTCTCCACCCTCTTGAAATAAATGGGTGGTGCCCCAACATGTGAAGCATCCATCCTCCTCTGCTGATCTAGTGGTCTCCCTGGCAAAATGTCTCCATGCAATGAGACATCATCATCAAGAGATGACTGCATATATGAATGGAAAAATCTGCCCATGCTCTCACTACGCAATCCAGTCTCCCTCCTAGGTGTAACAACCTCCAAAAATGGATAGGGATGTGTACTCCTCATCTCATGCTGTTGGTTCTTATCCCTACCTCCTCCTTGTGTCTCCATGGTTCCACACCTCCTCAACAATGGCACATGAGTTGTGCCTTGATCTCCACACATGAGATCCTGGGGACTTCCTTGCAAAGATGCAAGAATCCCTCTACTTGGAGCAAGAGCTCCTCCTTCCTCTGCATGAGGCACTAGATAATATCTAGATGAGACAATGTTGTTGCCCTCATTAGGGGAATTTTGAGGTCTAAAATGGGCCTCATAAGAAAAATGTACAACAAAAATCAACTTTATAACAACCAATAGGATTCAAGATGATGATGTCATCCATAATGGATGATTCACCATTTTTGGAGTAAAAAAGTAAAAATATTAAAAAATAATAAAATAATAAAACTACTTTTTCAACTTGTATTTTAAACTTATCTCCCAAAATTTTTACTCAAATTTCGAGCCGGAGTACTCGTTGGATGCGGAATTTAATTCCTCATCCAAGGAGTACCCATGTTGCATACTTTCGATGAACTCTTCTACACGAAAAATGAGAAATACATAAAAAAACGTGATTGTAATCACGTTTTTTTTTATGTATTTCTCATTTTTCGTGTAGTAGGACCCATCAAAAGTATGCAACATGGGTACTCCTTGGATGAAGAATTAAATTCCGCATCCAACGAGTACTCCCGCTCGAAATTTGAGTAAAAACTTTGGGAGATAAGTTGAAAATATGAATTGAAAAAGTAGTTTTTTCATTTTTCCCTCTAAAATTTGATGCTGTCATCAAATCTTATTAGATTTTTTCCACTATTATTTTATAATTTTCTTAGGAGGCCCATTTTAGACCTCAAAATTTTCCTAATGCAATCTCTACAACATGAATGGTCAACCTCCCAATGATTGGATCCCTTTTTGAAAAAGAGATCTCCATGCTCCCTTGCTCAAAGGTGTGAGATGAAAGACTCTCTTCCGGCAAGGTATGGTGCAAGTTTTCAGCCTCCTCCATGGTTTTATGAAGTGGAATTGTGTTTTCATGCAAGGGTTTTGTTTGGGTACCCTATTTTACCTCCACCATGTGTGTCTCATGAATCCTCCTATAAAATCTTTTCACTAAGGCCCTAGTGAAACTTGCATAAGATGCAGTGTTTACATTTTTCAATGAAAAGGATTCAAAGATCCACCAAGCATAGGCCTTACCACTCAAATACAGCGCTGCAACTCTGATGGCTTCATCCTCCGACATTTGGTGTTGTTGCAAGAAGGTATCTAACTCCTCCACCCAAGCTTTGGCTGAACATGTAGGTGAACCTTCAAAGATAGATAGAAGAAATCTATCCTGCTACTCTTTTCCCTTCACCTTCATCTTGAAAAACTCTGAAAAAATCGGAGATGATCTCAGAATCTCTGATTCTGAGACTCATACTCTTTCAATAAATCACTAAGGTTTTTTCTCCTAGCAACCTCTTCTCTTATTTCCATCTCTCTTCTAGCAATCCTAGGCATGTGACTGCACTGTGTACCATAGGGTGTGGCTACATGCTCACACACCTCATACATCAACCTAGAGTTTGCTTTAGACTCAAACTCTTTTGGAGATTATTCATACATCTCCCTCCTTATCTTCTTGAAATCTTCATGAATGTCATGTACAGATTTAGGAAGAACCTTTGTGAGCTTATCCCCTTTTTCTCCTCCAGAAGATGGAGACTTTTTCCTACTTATTTCTCTGTCTCCTTTTTGATGAGAATAAGAAGTGTAGGGTTCTTACTCTTCTATTTTCTTATCCTCCTTGGGGAGGTTCTTCATGGATCTGAAATAGGATGAGATAAAACCCATCCTCTTCAATCTTCTGATCTTCTTCGACTAAGACTCATAGGCTGAGCCAAGAAAGTTGCTTTGATACCACTGTAATATCCAAAAATGGGATCTGCTAGCAAGGCATGACTGGAAAATGCATTTTCTAGTAATGGCTGCTACAGGATTTGAAAACATGACCTATATCCCTTAGAACAATGTGTCTAAGTCTGAAATCCAATAGGTGGCTCAAAATAAATCCCTCTAGGTGGGTTAAACAGATCTCCCACACCTAGTTGTATTCAAAAAATGCCCGGTGAAGGGACTGCAGCTCATACAAGAATATACAATGGAGTAGCAGCGTTATATGAATGTAGAAATAGTCAGGAGATCCAAATAGCCATCATATTAGATCATAGCAGCAACAATGTATACAAATTATTGAGGAAACAATCACTCAAGGAGGGCAATGCCTCTCTCAATAGAACATATACATGATAAATGGAAAATACTGCTACATGAAGGAAGCCATGGCTATAACAGCGCATTATATTGGATACACTAAAACATATAAAATTAAAATGCAATGATATAACAATATCATCTCAAGAAAGGTGTGGGAGCAAGCTCTCAACCCCTGAAAATAACAATACAAAAATCCTTAAGAGGATTGGCTGAAATATATGTACAAATGGAAAATCTGCAAAATGCCGGAGTTGCTGGGCAGCAACTGCAACTCAGAAAATAGATATGGATGAATATAGCTGATGATGCCACATATGATGCATATATCTCATCCAATGGATCTCTCAGGTGAAAGGCTGATCCAATCCCTGAAGATCTTGTTGGGAAAAATACTGAGAGGGGGGGGGGGTGAATCATTATTTAGTGCAGACAATAAAACTTTGATATTTCTTTCTTAAAAACCATACGCAACTTTCCTAAAGCAAACCCGCGTATATACGCGGATATCCTTTACAGAACTCGTGTATATCCAGTGATCTAATTATGCATTTAGTTCTTGACTTAGATCATTGCATTACTCACTCATCAGATATTTAGAAAACAATAAACAAGTGCAGGAAGAACAGAATAATCATCACACATAAGCAACCACACATGAACGCTAGGATTTTTAGGTGGAAACCCAATTCGGGAGAAAACCACCGCTGCCGTCGTCTCAGTCTTCAATTTTTATTATTAAGAAAACTTCTTACAACATGTACTGGTGCAGACTCATACCAGTACGCAGGAACCCACCTGCAGAAGGCTACAACCTTCTCTCATTTACCAGCCTCTCCTGGAAGGGAGCAACAACCCCTTGCTCTCGTTTACCAGCCTCACCTGGAAGGGAGCTACTACCCCCTGATATTAGCACCAGCCTCTACTGGCAGAAAGCTTCTACGTTCAGACTGAAGGTTTCAACCCTCAGATCCACTGCAGACCACGTTTAATCAATTTTCAAACTGGATAAAACAGCTCCAACACAACCCTTTACTTGTTAATAAACAACCTTTGCCCAATGCATCAAACAGAACAGTGAAACCACTGTAACCAGAATATCAGAGATAACCCAAACTTCAGAATAAATACGCAGAAACACATTCAACCTTGAGAAACCATGAGATCAGATATCATATGCGCTTTTATTTAATCAGACCCGCGTATATATGCGCCTTTTATGAGGTGAACCAGCGTATACATCTGTGCATTTACTAGAATAACCCTAACTGTCCATACACGACTTTGTTGAAACAGATCCGCGTATACACGTGCTTTTCACGAACTGAACCTGCGTATAGATCTATAAAAGATAAACTTTTCACAACAGATCAGATCTATGAACTTACCCAGATTTCTTCAAGTTCTTCAGCAGATTTGCGCCAGGTCTTCATCACTTCTTTTCAGATCATCCAAGAGATTCACCATTTCTAGATCTAGAGATCTTTAACCTTCACCATGTTCATAGATGCATCATAGATTCAGATCTATCAATCAAGAGTAGAGTTCAACCATGCAGATATACTTCAGAGTGAAGTATTCATTAAAGCCTAGACACTTTCACCCCCATGCACAATGATTTTCTTCTCCTTATATAGATCTGGCCTTCATCAATACCATGAGTCAAAACCACATCACTTCCGATGGTATTCATGGACGGGATCAAATAGACAATCTAGCGCTCAATCCAATGGGTCAATACCATGGTATTAACCCCTGGTTTTACATATTTAGAGCGCAATTGAGCATACGCGACTTGGTACGTTATTTCCTGCGTGCATACACGACTTCCCCTAGACAAACTCGCGTATTCCTTGTGACATACACTTTTCATCACTGTTCTGGCCCATTCTGGAAATTCTTTCTTCTGCACCTTCTATACTGATTGTAGATACATCGGATGTATATCATTCACAAGCTCATCAAGAACAACTTCATTAAGTAGGTTTCCATCATCTTCATCAAGTGGGTTGTCATCAAGGACAACACTCAGCATCATATTGCCAACAATCTCCCCCTTTGGACTTGATGGCAACCACGATGGAGTTTGAGCACCAGAACAGATAGATACATTGATTATAATCATTATACAACAACCACGTTACTCTCCCCTTATTCAAACACCATGCCACTCTCCCCCTTTGACATCAAGGGAAAAGGGCGGGTCAAACCAACACAAGGTTTTTCTTCTCAAGTTCAAGCTGAATCTTCAAACCTATTATTCAATGAAGTACATGACACTATGACCTTTCCTATCACCAAGGACTCATACTTACATCAAAGATCCAACCAAGTGGATTTACATATGTGACCCAAGTACCCAACCACGTGGGTTTACACATTTTTACTCAATTACCCAACCAAGTGGGTTTACAAATCTGAACAAGCCCTTTACATGGCTGAATATTACAAATTACATCATAGGTCATAGCCTTTTCATCAAATTACACATATGAATTTTATAACCAATACCAAAAGGACCTCAAGAGAGAGATCATATTTTAGAATCATCATACTGCCAAAAATGCATTACACCCAGCAAGGCTAATGCTCCCCCTGAAACTGTACAACCAATGCATCCTTTCCAAGTGACCAAAACTCCCCCTTAGCATGTGCATCCTGAACACTTTCAACAGCAAATCATCAAGGCATATTGACCCAATATCAGAGAAAGAAACAAAAATATAAGAGCTGAAGCTTCATCAGAGATACCAAACAGTACTGCGGTTGTGCTGAGAAATGCTGACCCCTAAAATTTGTCAGCAACCAACCATACGCGGTTTTCTGTGTATGAACTCGCGTATATACGCTACTGCCATTCAGGAAACCCGCATATCCAATTTAATCTTCTGAATTTAGGCAGATTTGTTCTTCTAACTGGCAAAGACTACTCCCAGCTTCTGTCTTAGATATTCGAATGCTTCCCTAAGCAGAGGTTTGGTAAATATATCAGCAACTTGTTCTTTGGAGGGAACATACTCCAACTTCACCTTTTGTTCAAGCACTTGTTCACGTAAGAAGTGATACTTGATGGGAATGTGCTTGGTCTTCAAATGCATAACCGGATTCTTTGAGATACCGATGGCACTTGTGTTATCACACATAATGGAGATAGGAGATGTACATTTGATTTGAAAATCTTGTAAGGTTTGCATCATCCAAAGGAGTTGAGTGCAACAAGATGCGGCAGCCACATATTCTGCTTCTGCTGTAGATAAGGCAATAGAATTTTGCTTTTTGCTGAACCAAGATACTAACCGGGGTCCCATATAGAATGCACCACCACTAGTGCTTTTCCGATCATCAACACTTCCAGCCCAATCTGCATCAGTGTAAGCATGAAGAGTAAGATCAGCATTCTTTGGATACCATAGACCAAAGTCTTGAGTTCCTTGTATATATTTGAATATTCTTTTGACAGCCTGAAGGTGAGACTCTTTTGGATTAGCTTGGAATCGTCCAACAATCCCAACTGCATGCATAATGTCTGGTCTAGTCCCAGTGAGATAAAGTAGGCTTCCTATCATTGATCTGTATTCTGGTTGATTCACCGCGGGAGAATCATCATGAGAACTGAGATTACATCCGGTTATTATTGGTGTACTTACAGGTTTTCATTCTTCCATGCCATACTTCTTCATAATTTTCTTAATATATTTTGCTTGTGATAAGAATATACCATCCGTAGTTTGATTCACTTGCAAGCCAAGAAAGAATGTTAGTTCTCCAAGTAAGGACATTTCAAATTCTTGCTGCATGACAGAAGCAAATTTCTGACTCATAGATTCTTCATTACTCCCAAAAATGATATCATCAACATATACAACCACAATCAATAGTTTATCATTTTCAAATTTTGTGTATAAGTTGCTATCAGCAGACCCTTTTGAAAATCCTTGTTGATGAAGATATTTGTCAAGACGATAATACCATGCCCTTGGAGCTTGTTTGAGACCATATAGAGCCTTTTTAAGTTTACAAACAATATCTTCATCATTTCCCAAAATGAATCCTTCTGGTTGTTCTATATACACTTCTTCTTCTAGATCACCATTGAGAAAAGAAGATTTAACATCCATTTGATAAACTTTGATTTGTTGAAAACTTGAAAATGCAAGAAACATTCTTATGGCTTCAAGTCTAGCTACAAGAGAAAAAATTTCTTCAAAGTCTATACCTTCTTGTTGAGTATACCCCTTGAAAACTAGTCTAGCTTTGTTTCTTATAACATCCCCATTCTCATTTAACTTGTTCTTGAATATCCATTTAGTTCCAATGACATTTTTATCATGTGGTCTTGGTACCAAATCCCATGTTTGATTCTTTTCAATTTGATCAAGCTCTTAATTCATGGCTTGAATCCAACATTCATCTTTGCTAGCTTGATTTACATTGTGTGGTTCAATTGTGGATAAAAATGCCAGATAGCTAGAAGATCCCACAAGAGTCGTCCTTGTTTGTACACCTGATTCCTTGTCTCCCAAAATTTGAGATTCAGGATGATTCTTTTGAACATATCTGGATGGAGCCTTTTCAGATAAATCATCTTCAAGTTCTTCATTGGATCCACTGTCTATATCATTTCTATTTGATGTAGAAGGACAAAAGTCACCATCATCTTCTTCTGTTGTTTGTTTTTCTTCTTTAGGGGCTACAGGAGACTCATCAATAACAACATCAATACATTCAACAATCTTTCGAAGCCTTTTATTGTAACATTTGTATGCTCTTCTTGTAGATGAGTAACCAAGAAGTATCCCTTCATCTAATCTAGGTTCAAACTTGCCAAGCTTTTCATCATTATTTTTGATAAAGCATTTACTTCCAAAAACTCTAAAATGCTTCACAGAGGGAGAATTACCATACCAGAGTTCATATGGAGTTTTGTCACTATTTACCTGAACATGTGCCTTGTTGAGAATGTTTACTGCTGTATGTGCTGCTTCTCCCCAGAACATGTTAGGAGTTCCTGAATCATCAAGCATAGCTCTAGCCATTTGTTGAATTGTTCTATTCATTCTTTCTGATACGCCATTTTGTTGTGGAGTGCCAACTACAGAGAACTGTCTTTTTATGCCATGTTTTTCACAAAATTAAAGGAATTCATTCGATGTATATTCTCCTCCTTGATCAGATCTAAGACACTTGATTTTTAGATCTAATTCATTTTCCACCAATGCTTTGAAGATCTGAAATTTTTCAAATGCTTCATCTTTGTGTTTAATCAACCCGATCCAACACATTCTAGAGAAATCATCAATAAATAAGATATAGTATTCTTCCCCACGTGGTGAATTTCTCCTCATAGGTCCACATATGTCAGTATGAATGAGTTCAAGAGGCTTACTTGATGATCCTTCTTTGGCATTAAATTGTACTCTGGTCTGCTTACCGAATTGGAAAGATTTGCATATGATACTCTCTGGTAGAGTAATATTGGGAAGACCATGAACAGCTTGAAGTCTGCTTGCTTTGTTGATTTGAGAGAAGCTCAGATGCCCCAGCCTTCTATGCCATAGCCAATTTTCTAAATATTTTCTCAAGTAACATTGATCTTTACAGTTCTTCAATACATACAGGTTGCTTGGAGTTCTTTTCCCTTTTATAATAGTTTTACCCGTATCAAGATCACGAACCACACATTCTTTTGAACTAAAGACAACTTCTGTTCCTTGATCACACATTTGACTCACACTTAACAGGTTATGCCTTAATCCATCCACATACATGACATCATTAGCCTTCACCTTTTCTTTTAGAAACACGGACCCTTTTCCTTTAATTACAGCAGGAGTATCATTTCCAAATGTAACTTTCTTTTCTTTTTCTAGAGCATTATATGCAAGAAGTTTGATTTTTTCACCTATCATGTGTCTTGAGCATCCACTATCAATGTACCATTGATTTTCTTCACCTTCTGCAAATAACGCTATCCCACAATTTTCAACCTGTAATTCCTTCTTCTTCCATACTTTGGAACTTGAAGGAAAATGTTGTTTTGGCTGGACTTTGCTCCTGCATTCAGATTCTTCATGGCCAAAGTTATTGCAATAAGCACATTCAACTTCATTTTGAAGAGGAGAAAAGTTGTTATAGGTGTTCTTCTTTGGTTCAAGATCCATCCTTTTCTTTCTTGCTTCTCTTGTCATGATGGTTTTATATGCAACACATTGAACAGCTTTATGACCAAAATTGTGACATGAGAAACATTGTCCATTGAAGTAGAAATTTCTACGATCATGAAATCTTCTATTTGAATTTACCTGTTGGTTGTTGCTTATTTGAGAGATATCCTTGTTAGTGTTCCTTGAATTGTGATGATCATGCTTTACCTGTAAATATTCTTTATTCCCTTGCTGAGTGGCTGAATGTAGTAAACCAGTTGTAGTTGCTTTTAGATAATTTGGTGCTGAAGCCTGAGAAGATTCTCCGGTATATCCAAGACCTATCTTTATAAGAGGAGAACGTTGAACCTTGATAATCTCATCTAAGGTTTCAGATCCTTTAGCAAATCTAAGATTCAGAGTCTTTACTTTCTCAAGTTCTTTTCTTAGACTTACTACTTCACATTCTAATTTCTCATTGTGTTTCTTCGCTTCTTCATTCTGCCTTTTTAGAGTTTCTATGATTATTTTACTTTCTTCCAAGCATATTTTGAGTTGATTGTTTTGATCAAGAAAATCATTGTCATCTAGAGCATCCATAAACGCATCCTTGTCGTCTCTACAATTATTTTCAAATGCCATGAGAAGTCTAAGATCTTGTTCACATTCTTCCTCACTATCAGATAACCCATCACTGTCTTCATTTGTATAGTAACTTTTCTTAGTGCTAGATCGGTTCTTATTCCTTCTTGCTACTTCTTTTCCTTTAGCAGATGTTTCTTTATAAGGACACTTTGCAGCATAATGACCAACTCTTCCACAATCAAAACATTTGAAAGGAAGCTTACCTTTGAATCTTCCAGTTCCTAGTTGGAGTCTTACAAAGTTTGCCTCATCTTCTTCTGAGATATATCCTGATCCTTCTGGTTTTTGAACTTCTTTCCCTTTTGTAGAAGCTTTAAAAATAGCTTCTTTGACTTCAGATGATCCTCCTCTCCTCATTTCATATGCAGTCAATATGCCATGAAGTTGCACCACAGTAAGAGTTTGAAGATCCTGTTTTTCTTCAAGAGCAGAGACTTTTGATTCAAATTTTTCCATTAGCGATCTTAAGATTTTCTCAACCAAAGTAGATTCCGTGATTGTTTCTCCTAGATTTCTCATACGATTTACAACATCATCAAGACGTAAAAAGAAACTGGCAATATTCTCATCACTATGCATCTTTAAATTTTCATATTCAATTCTGAGAGTTTGAAGTTTTGCACTTTTTACCTTTGCATCACATTCATAACTTAGAATGATTTTGTCCCATATCTCCTTTGCTGTATTCAGCTGCATAACTTTGACAAATTCTGATTCAGTTAGACTTCCCGTTATAGCATTGACTTCTTTTGCATTTATTTCATAATTATTCTTTTCAGTCGGATCTGTTGGTATTGCAGCTGGATATTGATATCCTTGTTCAACAATGGCCCATACATCTGCTCCCATAGACTGAAGATAGGATATCATCCTTATTTTCCAGAAGATTAAATTTCTTCCATTAAAGAGTGGAGGCTTGATAGATGCTGTTCCATCTTGATTTCTCATCTTGCTCAATCTTCCTTCTAGCAGTTAAGATTTTTTAGAAGGACCTTCTCTGATACCAATTGTTGGGAAAAATACTGAGAGGGGGGGGTGAATCAGTATTTAGTGCAAGCAATAAAACTTTGATATTTCTTTCTTAAAAACCATATGCAACTTTCCTGAAGCAAACCCACGTATATACGCAGATATCCTTTACAGAATTCGCGTATATCCAGTGATCTAATTATGCATTTAGTTCTTGACTTAGATCATTGCATTACTCATTCATCAGATATTTAGAAAACAGTAAACAAGTGCAGGAAGAATAGAATAATCATCACACATAAGCAACCACACATGAACACCAAGATTTTTAGGTGGAAACCCAATTCGGGAGAAAACCACCGCTGCCGTCGTCTCAGTCTTCAATTTTTATTATTAAGAAAACTTCTTACAACATGTACTGGTGCAGACTCATACCAGTACGCAGGAACCCACCTGCAGAAGGCTACAACCTTCTCTTGTTTACCAGCCTCTCCTGAAGGGAGCAACAACCCCCTGCTCTCGTTTACCAGCCTCACCTAGAAGGGAGCTACTACCACCTGATATTAGCACCAGCCTCTACTGGCAGAAAGCTTCTACGTTCAGACTGAAGGTTTCAACCCTCAGATCCACTGTAGACCACATTTCATCAATTTTCAAACTGGATCAAACAGCTCCAACACAACCCTTTACTTGTCAATAAACAACCTTTGCCCAATGCATCAAACAGAACAGTGAAACCACTGTAACCAGAATATCAGAGATAACCCATACTTCAGAATAAATACGCAGAAACACATTCAACCTTGAGCAACCATAAGATCAGATATCATACGCGCTTTTATTTAATCAGACCTGCGTATATACGTGCCTTTTATGAAGTGAACCAGCGTATACATCTGTGCATTTACTAGAATAACCCTAACTGTCCATACGCGACTTTGTTGAAACAGATCCGCGTATACATGCACTTTTCACGAACTGAACCTGCGTATAGATCTATAAAAGATAAACTTTGCACAATAGATCAGATCTATGAACTTACCCAGATTTCTTCAAGTTCTTCAGCAGATTTGCGCCAGGTCTTCATCACTTCTTTTTAGATCATCCAAGAGATTCACCATTTCTAGATCTAGAGATCTTTAACCTTCACCATGTTCATAGATGCATCATAGATTCAGATCTATCAATCAAAGGCAGAGTTCAACCATGCAGATATACTTCAGAGTGAAGTATTCATTAAAGCCCAGACACTTGCACCCCCATGCACAATGATTTTCTTCTCCTTATATAGATTTGGCCTTCATCAATACCATGAGTCAAAACCACATCACTTCTGATGGTATTCCTGGACGGGATCAAATAGACAATCCAGCGCTCAATACAATGGGTCAATACCATGGTAGTAACCCCTGGTTTTACATATTTAGAGCGCAATTGAGCATACACAACTTGGTACATTATTTCCCACGTGCATACGCGACTTCCCCTAGACAAACTCGTGTATTCCTTGTGACATACACTTTTCATCACTATTCTGGCCCATTCTAGAAATTCTTTCTTCTGCACCTTCTATACTGATTGTAGATACATCAGATGTATATCATTCACAAGCTCATCAAGAACAACTTCATTAAGTAGGTTGCCATCATCTTCATCAAGTGGGTTGCCATCAAGGACAACACTCAGCATCATATTGCCAACAGATCTTGCCCTCCAAAGTAGTGGTGCAACCCCCACTGCAAATGTGCTCAGAAATAACGCAGTCAAGGAGCTGGATTGCACTGTAGGAGATAGAGAATGCTTGGCCTGGTGCCAAAGATATGCAATCAGTTCTGAAATCTCCTTCACTAACCTCCCAAAGGAATAGGATCTCCTTCCTCTGAAATATGAGCCAAGGAAAGGTGTTGTGGAACCCTCCACTACAACACCCAACAACACTACGTTATACTTCAGCATAAATAACGCAATGACTAATGGTAGTGGCTTTGGCCTTGATACAAGATGTTCATAAATTAAGTGAAATCCTTCAAGAGGCTTCTCAAGAAGGAGAGGAAATCCTAAATAGGAAAATCTCGTGCTAAACAACACTGCAACTCAACTGAACAGCTGGAGAATGCAAAGATAATCTTCAGACCAAAATCATATACTCAAAGATATCTCACTATGGCTGCCTCTTCCTCCTTTTATGCAAGTGAATGCCTCTTTGCCTTGGACCCCACACATTATGGTTTCTTCCACAAAGAATCTTTCTCCCTCTCAAACTGTGTTGTCTTCCCAAGCAAGCTACACCTCTTAGGCAACGTTGTTGACTTGGTCAAACTTGACCTTGTCCTCATGCAAATTTCCCTTTTTCACACTGGAAGGTGCAAAATAAGCTACTCCAATGATCCCTTTCACACTTATGAGGGATTTATTCCTACTTATGGGTCTCTTTACCCATTTTATTCACCTCCTAGATGATATAAGCTAAAACTAATATTCCAATTTGCTGCTTGAAAATTTTGGAATATTACATAGAAAACCTTCCTTCACAAGAGAAGTGCTTCATGATGATTTTCATCATGGGGGAATACCTATAAAGAAGGTAGCTGAAAGGGAAAACCCTCTTCCTCTCATTAATGTACCTTGGTTTTATGAATGGTTCATAATATTAATCCTCCAAATCTTTAGATTTAAACCACTTCTCACCCATGTTTGGAATCCCTGTGGTAGTAGCATTTGCAGATGTAGATATACTGAAGGTCACACCTACAAGGGTCACCTGATTGTCTCTAAGGTTTGAAATGAAAACTCTACTCAACATCGGATGATTTTGGACCCTCTGAATCATGTTGCAAAAATCAAGGGAACCTACATACTCAAAACAATTGACAGTCATAGGAGAGGCCATCAATTCATTTTTGTTGGTGGGATCCAGCCTTAGGATTCTTCCTCCTTTGTGAGGCCTTCTCTATTCTCTATCCTCCTCTCCTTGTCTACCCTCCTTTTCCATATAGCCTCTGTCTTCCTCCATAGTGTTTGGTGGCCAAGAAAACCCTAGGGATGAGGTGGATGGGAATGGAGAGTGGAAATAGGTCTAAGGGATAGGGATAAGTATAGAAAAATTTAGGGAGATGGGGGAAGGGATTATGGAGCTTTGGGAGGTGATAGGAGGTTTAAATGTCAAGGGAGTAGGAAATGATAATTAAATTACAGGTTTGGGGAAGTGGCTACCTAGGAAATTTTAGAAGCCTAAGACTTAAGGTTTTAAGGGAAATGAATTCAAGGACTAGGAAATGGTAGTGTAAGGGTAGGGAAAGGTTTTTAGATATGTCAGAAGGAAATGCAGGGTATTACGGCATCAAATTTTGGAATTAAGAATAAAACTATGGTTTTCTCACTAGACCAAATGTTAATTTCACTTAGGAACCAAAACACTATGAAATCAATGTTTAGGAGTGAAAGGAGGCAAGAAATTTGTTGTACTTACTTTCTAGAGAGTGTTGGAGGTATCTGCTGAAAATTTGGGGGAGTTTTGTTGAGTTTTGGTGCCTGGAGAGATCACTGAGCAAAAGCGCAGCACATTGGGCAAAAGTGCAGCAGCTTGCCCAGAAGCGCAGCACTAGTGGGAGAAAAGTGTAGCGCTGCCTGCTCTAAGTGCAGCGCCGCTCCTGAAAGCGCAGTGCCACTCTCTGAAAGCATGACGCCACTAAAAAAACTCGGCCTCTGACCCTGCAATTCAATTTTTTGAACCAAGGGAGTGCAAGCTCAACTTTTTGGAGTGCAAATGAGTTTGATTTTGATGTCTTGGTGGTTTTTATACTTCATCATTTGAATGAATTCGGCCTTGGGACCCACTTTTTCTTTGTTCACTTTTACTTTAAACTCTGAATCTTTACCTTTGCATTTTTTACTTTTTTCTTTGACAAATGTATCACCTGATGACTTTGAGAACTCTTTGATTTGACATGTTTGATGCTTTGGCATGTTGGAACTCTAAGTTAGCAGCTTGGGAATCATGAACTTATTACATTTGAATGACATAAAATTACATAGTTAAAATTAGAAATTACATCTTAAAACCAAAATTACATGTTGAAACAAGATTTTTTTCTTTACAAATTATCTTCATATGGTGAAGAGATGCTATTGGATCACCCTTTACATATTGGTATTATGCAGTGGAAATGAATTTTTATTGGACCTTGGAAACCCTAATGACCTAATGAAACCTTGAAAAGTCCTAAAAGACTTGATGAGACCTTGAAATGCCAAATTTCATGATGACATGACTGAAGTGATGACATGATGACATTAACTTTATGGATGTTGTATGATCAGCAAGGTATGAAACTATGACAACAAGTAATCAAATTTGAGGAAGAGTGATGTTATTGGACTAGGGCTACCATCAGTGACTAAAATTTTTCATGACCTAGTGGAATGATAAAAAAATCTGAGTGGGACCCTCAAATGATATAAAAAGAGGATTTTTGATCACTGATGGCAGGATGAAAATACTAAAACTAACATTGGCCTTATTGGGGATGATATCTTTGAAAGAGGTGTCAAGAATACTGTATACCATAAAGCCTTATCCATTGGGCCAATACAGTAAAAAACGAAAACTAATAAACATGACTGAAAACTGATAACTCAGAGAAAATAGACTGACTCAAGACAAACTCAAAATTGACTGAAAATTGACTCAATACTTACTTGACTGAAAACTGAACTTTTGAAAATGGTAGAAAATCAATGCAACTCCATGGCCTTCACTTCGGGCTCCGAACTCCAGTGATTCTCTACTTCACACTCGCAGAAAATGTAGCTGATATTTACAATGAAATGGAAAACTGATTGAGAAATGTACTTCAAAAAAGATAGTGCTTAAGGAGCCTACCATTGATTGTTCCTCCTAGGCATTGTTGTACATTCATCTCTTCAAGAAAATAAGAATTTTTTCCATGGGAAGTTGAAATATGATATGGCCCTTTCCATAAATTCTTAAATTTTTCATGCTTACCCTTATCCTCATTTCTGGCATCCCAGCAGAGTACTACATCTCCAACTTTGAATTTGTATTCCTTTGTTTTCCGGTCATAGATCTTCTTTATCTTGTCATGGAGTTTTGAGGTATTCTGAAATACCTCATCTCTTGTCTGTTGAAGGTGTATCATTTGATTAATCCGATGATGTATGTCATTTTCCTCAATCCCTGCTTCCTGCAACAATTTCATTACGAGGACTGTTAATGATGAATTAAACACAATATCGACACCATACACAACTGGAGAAGGAGACATTCCAATAGAATTCTTACTACTCACTCAATTTGCCCACAATGCATTGATTAGCTTCTTATGCCAATTATTTTTATTTGCCTCTAATATTTTCTTAATGATACTGATCAAGGATTTAATTGAGGACTCCGCCAATCCATTACCTTGCGGGTAGTATGTTGTAGGGTGTCCCAACTTAATTTTATATCTGTCACAAAATGCAGTCATCTTCTTAGACTTGAATGTTGTCGTGTTATCTATGATAATCTTAGTAGGACAACCAAAATGGGACAAAATATTAATTTCTAAATACTTAACAATGATAGAATCTGTTGCTTGCCTGGTTAGGATCGCTTCGATCCACTTTTTAAAGTAATATGTGGCTATCAATATCCACTTGTGCAGTGCGGATGATGCTAGATGAATATCGCCTATGAAATCTAGGCCCCACTGCTGAAATGTTGCATGTACTGAAATAGGTTGGAGAGGTAATGGGAGAAGCTTTCTTTCACCCTGAAAAACTTGACATTCATGGCAACTCATTACTGTTTTGTATACATCTGCAAAAATTTTCGTCCAATAATATCCCACTCTCAATATTTTATTGTTCATGGTCTTCCAATATAGGTGGCCCCACAATCTCCTGTGTGGAAGTCATTCATCACTTCTTTAGATTCTTCTTCAACCAAAAATTTCAGCAAAACACCTTCGTGATCCTTGTCCAATATTTAATACTTGGAAGCTTTGAGCTTCAAATACCTGCCTTGACTTTTAGTCATGCCTAGAGGAGGGTTTAAGTGTTGCAAAAAATAGCCTAATATCATAATATTGTGGAGATGACAAAAATATATCAGATACCTGAAAGAGATTCACTTCTTCTTCATTATCGGACAAGGCTAAAATCAGGTTAATGTTTAGAGCATGGAGGTTTGACTTAGCCATGAGCTTGGCTAAGCCCTCACCTTTGATCAGCTTGGTGGGCTTGATCTCAAGGTCATATTCTAGTAATGTTGATATCCATCTCCCTCACCTACCTTTTGGGTCTGTCTGCATAAGAAATTCTTTTACAGTTGCATTAGGCACATAGGCAAGAGTATGTGAATGCAATATGTAAACTCTGAAAATTTTCAGCGCTTTTACCAAAGCTAAAGCTTGTTTCTCTATGATGTTGTAGCAAAGGGATGCATCTCTGATATTGCGACTGAAAAATGCAATTGGCAGCTCAGTTTTATCCCTTTTTTTCATCAAGACTGATGCCACAGGTATGCTCAGAAGAAAATGAGATTATTATGAAATCAATAGTATAATTAGGACTTATTAAAATAGGGGCAGTGGTCAAGGAAAACTTTACTGAGTTGAAAGACTTCCGAGCATACTCAGACCACTTCACATCATTATCTTTATTCAGCATATTTGTCAACTCTCTAAGATGCTGAGCCAAATTAAGAATGAATCTATGTAAGAAATTCATCTTACCATTGAATGCTTGTATTTCCTTTTTGTTTCAAGGGAAATCAATCTACTGAATTTCTTGAACATGAGATGGGTCAATCCAGATCCCATCCTTGGAGATGAGGTGACTGAGAAGTTTTCCCTCCTCCATGGAAAAAAGGCTTTTCTTTGGGTTGAGAGAGATTCTTAACTTCCTGCATCTCTCAAAAAAAATTGTTAAATGGTGCAAATGTTCATCATCAGAATGTTAAAACATTGTCAAGTCATCTAAATAAACAACCAAGAAAACATCTTTTTCATTGGCGAATGCTATGTCCATGGCCCGCTAAAATGTGGCCCTTGTTTATTTCAAACCAAATGGCATCTTTGCATATTTGAACGTGCCCCAAGGTGTAGTAAATGTTGTCTTGTCCTAATCATCCTCGTGCACCAAAATCTGGTTGTATCCTGAATAGCCATCCAACAGTGACATCTGTGAAGAACCAACAACTCTTTGAAGAATATGATCCATTTTAGGAAGTTGATAGTTGTCCTTGAGAGATACTTTGTTCAAGTTCCTGAAATATATGCAGAGCCGTATTTCTCCATTCTTCTTTCTTACCGGGACCAAATTCGAAACCCAATCATAAAATCTGTAGGAAAAATAATATCGGACTTGAAAAGTCTTTTTACCTCTTTTTCAATTGATGGCAGCAATCTGGGATTTATATTTCTCAAATTTTGCTGAAAGGGCTTTTGATCAGACTTAATAGGAATAGTGTGATGAATGATGTTCTTTTCATACACCTTTAAATATGCATATTCCCAGGCAAAAACATCAAAAAATTCAGAAAGTAATTTAACATATTTAGCCTTTACCTCGGGAGATAAAGACTTGGAAAGTTTAACCATATTTGGTTTGATCGTTGTCCCAATGTTTACATATTCAACACCCTTTTCCATATGCACCAGTGTAGGATTTCTTGCTACGTCATCTTGGTCAAACAATTCTTCCAAAGGTATGAGACCTTTTGGAATATTGTTTTCTTTCAGTTGTTGTACATCCACCTAAGTTTCTTGTATATCTTAGTCATCTTTGTCATATATTTCATCTATGGAACAATTCTTGAATTCACCCTCATCTTGGAGAAATTTATTTACCTACTTATCATCCTAGAATACTTGCCAATACCACAAGTTATCGGGAACAGTGGGCCGGTGTTTCACATGAATATCAAATTTCTATTTGAATAAATGGGGATCTTAATATTGCTTGCAGATATGGCCAATGAATCTTCCATAATATTTTGACTCCTTGGCGCAATTGAAAGTGTATACTCCGGAAACATTTTCAAAATATCTAGGACAACATTCCTGTATGCTCTCATCTGAGTATGGTTAGCTTGATATTCAACTTTAACTTGCTTGATCACAAGTTCTGAATCACACGTACATAAATTATTTTTGCACCCAATTTCTTCAAGATTTTTAGGTCAGTAATCAACGATTCATACTCTGCCTCATTGTTAGTGAAATCAAAAGCTAACTTATATGAGCATAATTTAACATTTGTAGGGTCCTTAAAAGGCTGATGAAAAAGGATGCGGACCCAAATTCCAATGTTTGCCCCATATTTTCCCAAGGCACCATCAAAGTCCATGGACCACAGACCATTTTCATCCTCTAAGTGTTGAAAATTTGATTTATGTTTTGGCTCAAATTTATGAAATGTTTCTTCATGCTTTTATGAACTTTCTTCCGCTTTATCTAATGGTTGTTCTGAATTTTTCTCTACCTCATCTGATGGTTGTTCTGATGAGCTCGAAAGATTATCTTTTTCCTTTTCTATAACTTTTCTGATGCAATTATGAATCTCTGGAACATCTTCTACTTCTACAAGCTGGCTATCTACATCATTTAATCCACGATCATTAAAAAAAAAATTACTCTAAATATGTATGTACAACATTTATTGGATGATTGTTGGGATTTTCTTTTCTTGTGATCATACGTTTCATCTTTGTTTCATAGAAAAATTTTCTCAATTGTACGAAAATAGGAAGGGTTGCATAATAAAAGTCTAATTTCAATGTGTGTTTCAAATTCCCCCCCCCCCCAATATCTTGACATCAACATGCCAAACCGTGGAGGTATGTCAGCTACCACCACATCCATTAGAAAATTCTTTGCTGGAATCTGCTCTAGAAAGACTACCAAATCTTTAATGAGGCTAATACAATGGACTCTACCTAAATCAAAGGAGTATAATTCATGGTAAGGATGAGTGATATCAAGGCCTATCTTTTCCATAATGGCTTTTGGCATTATATTATGGGAGGCTTCAGAGTCTAACATGGAATTGTGTAAAATACATTGGTGGATTCTTAGACTCAAGTAGAATGGGGGAACCTCACTATATTCTAACTAACCACCAATAGCAGAACCAAAAATGATTTTGGGATGATTATCTTCGACATTGACCATATTGGACAAAGGATCTACTTTAAGCATTTTGGAAACATGGGACTTATACTGGTTATTCTTAACAAGCTTAGTCAAAGGAATAGACACTTTCAAATTTCAAATTTCAGTTTCTAGGCTGAAAGGAGTGGATTTTTATACCTCTTTGATGATGATGTCTCATTTTTCAGTATGGTCCTTTGATGGAGCTTCTTTCTTCTTCCTGTCCTTTTCATTACTTGAACTCGTGGATGGTTGATTTACCTTGTTCTGATTCGTGACTGCAAGCTATTTTCCTTTACTTTGATTACCAGGAGGATTGTGCTTTGTTTGAGTATCTTTCTATTGAGATGCCCTATTCTAAATGGGATTAACTGACACATCTCTACTCCTAAATGAGAGCTACCTTTGTTTTGAACTAAGTGCATTTAAGTACCCCTATTGATAATCATCTAATTCAATCTCCAACTAATGATCATTGGCAAGAATAAAATATTCATCCTTAGGCTCATATTTCTTTTCAAAATACTCTTCATCTTCCATCAAAAACATAGGCAGATCATTAGCCTTGAAAATGATACTTTCCTCGAAAATTGTATCTTCATCTTCTTCTTCTATTCCTTAAGTGTAGTTCTGTTGCAAGGGTGTCCTAATTTTTTGTTGTTGTGTTGGTTGCTCAGGAGCCCGATGTTATCTCTGCTTGATCCTTAACTAAGGTTGTTGTTGGCCTCCGAAGTTAGGATTTATGACCTCAGGTTGTCTCTCAGTGATGGACATCCTGTCAACCATCCTTTCCATAGTATTTATCAATGTGTCCATCTTAGCATCGGAAGATGAGGTAGATGGTTAATCTTTAATGGTGACCTTTCTCTCACCTATGGTTCTAGCTCTTTTCATCAGTGGATTCAATGTTGAACATGTTATTTTTCATATCTTCCAATGTAGCTTGAATTCTTTCCCTTAGTTGGTACGCCATGTCTAAATAAAATGCATCTGGATAATGTATGAGAGCTAAGCCTGTAGGAGGCTTGATCTCAACAGGAATTGCATTATAAGTTCTATTGAAGCGAGTATGGAAATCTTGGACTAATTCATTGGGATTTATCTTTATGATGTCATACTCAAAAATCAACTGTAAATGATTTTTCTTCACCTCCCATCGAGCTATAAATGCATCAACCAGATGGTCTGGAGTGGAAATGGAATTAGCAGTCAAGGATATAAACCAAACTTTGACATCTCCGAAGAAGCTCTAGGCTATAATTATCATTTTGGCATTGTCGGCATCAACTTTCTCCAAGTCTATGAAGTCATTGACCTTGACAATGTGTTGTTTTAAAAATATGGTATAATTTTCATCAAACAAGGGCAGTCTCTGGCCATAACCCTGAGGTAAATCATTTAATTGAGCATGTAAGATAATTGGGGAAATTATGGCCATGATTCCTCCTAAGTGAAGTGATGGATTGAAAACGAGATGGGTTGGCTGAATAGGTAGTGGAACAGAAGTTGTAGGTACTTAAGTAGTAAGTATAAATGATGAGGTCGAGGATGTAGATGAAAAAGAAACAATTGATTGAGGTTGAGTCGATATAGGTATTAAATATTGCTGGTAGAATTGGATCCAGGCTTTGATGTCAAGGTATGATTCAGGTTTAATCTCTTCAAAAATCAAATTTTCCTCAAGTTTCAGAGAGCTAAGATCTAACTCATATAATTACTTGACCTCAGAGAGTCTAAAAGGATCAAATACTATGCCATCTAAAGAGATTTCAAACTTATATCTAAACAATTACAATTCAAATTTTAGATCAAACAGTATATCTTCAAGAGATAGAACTTTAGTAGGTAGTGAAGTAGATCTTACCAATGGGATTGGACCTGACTGAATCTCAGTAGCTTGATATCTATGCTTCTATACAAGCTTCTCTGGATCTTCGATTGGATCAGTTGGATCAGGATCGGGATTTTCTCTCATATATCTTCTCGAAGCCAGTTCTACAATCTTGGCACTGCAATTATGTTAGGTCCCTATATTACTTGTGTAGTACCTTATTATTGCTAGTGTAACCCCCTTATTGTTATTTTTGTACCCCTATAACCCCCATATTATTATTATTGTGCCCTTAAATTATTATTTTTAGGTCGGGTAGGATTATATTGTGACCCCATGGACTCCTATATATAGAAGGAGGTTTTGTCATTTGTATCATCCAATAATTGTTCATTTATGTAATGTAAAGGAGGTTTCCCCCTCGAAATGGCTTATTTCTAAGGCATTGATCTCTCTTTTCTTCTATTTTTGGAGTTGGCTTCATAAAATTTGGTATTAGAGATTTCGATTCTAGGGTTTCACTTCTCCAAATCAAGTCAGACTTCTGGCATTCAAAAGAATATTTAGAGGGCTACTACAATACCGAATTTCACATTTTGAAGATTCCAAAATCACAGAGATAATTTAGTTTCAATATGCCTTTGTAATAACTTCAAACTAATTTTTCAAACAAGACTTATGCAATTTGACATTTCAAAAATACAAGAGCAAGTGCACCAAATTTGACTCTCGCAAAGAGCAACAAAAAATGAAATGGAAGTTTTGAAGAAACGTGTGGAAGCTAAGATGGATGGTTTGAAGAAGGGAATGGAAGCTAATACGGATGGTTTGAAGAAAGGCGTGGAAGCTAATATGGATGGTTTGAAGAATGGCATGGAATACATGGAAGCTAAGATCGAATAAAAATTGAAAGACAACATGGAAGACATGAAGAATGATCTAAAAGAAGACATGGAATGTTTGAAGGAAGGTTTGACAAAGTTGATACAAGAAATGATTCCTAAGGGTGAAAAGATAGTAGAGGAAACTCATGATGAAAAAAAAAATTGTTAATCATGATTTCATAAACTCGAATGTTGGATTTAAGACCCACCATATTCCAAAGATTGATATGAGGAATTTTGATGGCAAGGATCCCATAACATGGATACTATATATGGAGCAATATTTTGATCTCAATAATGTGCAAAACACACAAAAGGTACGCATTGCAACTTTATATTTAGAAAAAAATACATTTGTATGGTATCGATGGCTTTGCTCCCATAAAACTATTGTCACTTGGTCAATTTTTACAGAGGAAATGATAGTACATTATGAGGATACAAAGAGAAACACTTTCTTTAGCCAATTGACAAATATTAAACAAAAGGGTTCAGTGGTGTAGCACATTGAGGACTTCCAAAAATTGAATATAAGGGTAACTAAAATTCTAGAGGAACACAGGATTGATGTCTTCATAGGGACTTTAAAGGATAACATCCAACATGAAGTTCGCATTGGGGAACCTAATTCATTGGAGAAGGCATTCAAGTTGGAAAGAAAAATTGAATGTAAAATTATGGAAACAATGAAGCCTACCACTCACATCTATAAAGATGGAAGTGTTGCTACTCCTAGACTTCCAAAACCTACAAGGTTTACACCACAAAAATTGGAAGAAAAAAGAGCAAAAGGGCTTTGCTACATTTGTGATAGAAAATACACTAAAGGTCATAAGTGTGTTGAGAAGAAATTATTTTACATAGATTGTGAAGAGGAGGAAGAAAATGAACAAGAAACTTCAAAAGAAGAGGAGATACACTAGGAAAAAACCCTAGAGAAAGAAGAAATGAGCCCGACCATATCGTGTAATCCATTGGCAGGAATTATCACTCCTCAAACTCTCAAGATAGAAGGACATATCAAGAAGAAAAAGGTAATAGTGTTGATTGATTCGGGTAGTATTCATAATTTTATTAATTGTAACTTAGGAGTAACCATGGTGGAATATGTATTGAATAGTCCAATGCTTTCCATTCCAATGGGAGGAGTTGATGCTGTACTAGGATTATAATGGTTACAGTCTTTGGGGACAGTAGCTTTTAATTTTCAAGAACTTTTCTTGAATTTTTTTCGTAAGGAAACGAAGTTGAATTACGGGGTATCATAGGGAAGTCGGGAAATATAATAATCTCTAATGTCATGATAGAGCTTTTGAATAAATAACAAAAAGGCATAATTGCACAATTATTCTCACTAGAAGTTCCAACATCAAAATCATCCATTTCTCCAGATCTCCAAAAAGTCTAGGAAAATCATTCCAAGGTCTTTGAAACTCCCAAAGGACTCCCACCTATTCATGGTCATGATCATGATATTCATTTGATTCCAGGAAGTGTTCCTCCAAACATCAGGCCTTACATATATCCTTATGTCCAAAAGAGCGAAATTGAACGTATGATTGTAGAAATGTTAGAGGCTGGTATAATTCAACCTAGTCAAAGTTCTTTATTTGCTCCAGTAGTATTAGGGCACAAGAAGGATGGATCATGGCGCATGTGTCTGAATTATGGGGAGCTCAATAAGCTCACTATTAAAGATAAATTTCCCATTCCTGTGATTGATGAATTATAGGATGAATTACATGAAGCAATTTATTTTACCAAGTTGGATCTTCGTTTAGGATATCATCAAATTAGAATGAAGACGGAAGGTATTCCGAAAACATCATTTCGAACTCATGAGGGTCATTATGAATTTTTGGTCATGCCTTTTGGCCTTACCAATTCACCTTCTACATTTCAAGGGTTGATGAATTCCATTTTCAAGCCCTTCCTTAGAAAATTTGTGTTAGTATTTTTTGATGATATACTAATCCACAACAGTTACTAGTGAGCCCTAGTAAAGTTTTCATACAACGTATTATTTTTAAACGAGGTCCCCTATAACGGGACATAGAAACTTCTTTTTCAATTAACAGATAGTGCTAGAAAAAAAAAGTCCTGGTTTGATGACAGATACCTAATATTCAGGATATCCTTTCCCAGAACCCATACATGTTTCTGTAGGTCTCATTGTAATAGGTTTGTCTCGTTCATCAATTAGATTGGTAGGATTCTATTTACCGGTTCATATTGAGTAACCTCGCATTCTACTTCGATCATATATATACTCAATATCTATTCGCAATATGGGTTGCTTGGAAGGATCATGTTCAACGTGTTGACAGGGTGCTCAAACTACTGGAGGAGAAACAATTATATGCAAAAACCTCAAAATGTTTCTTTGGAGTAAAAGAGGTGAAATATCTGGGTCGTATTGTATCTCACGATGGTGTTTAGGTAGACCCTAACAAAATTAAAGCCATTAAGGAATGGAAAGTCCCCATAAACATAAAACAGTTGCGAGGATTTGTCTGGTTAACAGGGTATTATCACAAGTTTGTTAAGAATTATTGGAGAATAACAGCACCTCTAACAACATTGTTGAAGAAATGTGCATTTTCATGGACTCCTAAAGCAACTAATGCCTTTAAACATATTAAAGAGGCAATGTGCCTAGCACCGGTATTAGCTATACCAGACTTCACAAAAACCTTTATTGTTGAATGTGATGCCTTGGGAAATGGAATTGGTGTTGTTTTAATGCAATAAGGAAGACCCATTTCTTTTGAAAGCCATCAAATTTTAAAGGAAAGTATTTACAGAAAGCTATTTATGAGAAGGAAATGTTGGAAACACTACATGCACTAAAGAAATGGTGACCTTACCTAACGGGAAGACACTTCAAGGTAAAAACTGATCATGATAGTCTTAAACATTTTTTGGAACAAATATTATCTTCATAAGAGCAACAAAATGTTGAGATTTTCTGTTTTAAATAAAATAGGAAAAATCTCAGTAGGTGACAAAAATTAGGAATTAGTTCCTAGATTAGCTCCAGTTTGTTGGGAGGGAGTTAATGCATCCTAAATTTGAGTTGAGAGGATTTATGAGGCTGTTAGATTCTCCTTCTATATAACAGGTATCCATACGTTTGTTTTGGAGAGTGTGTGTGAGAGTTTGTAATCTCCTGAATTGATTAATAAAGACTGTCGATGCCTATGTTGTGTGGACGTAGCCCAGGAGGTTTTGGGTGAACCACGTTAAAAACTGTGTTCTTTAAGTTTGGCTTTCTGCTGTGTGTTATGTGTTTAATTTTTTCCGCTGTCTAAATCTCCAACACAAAAATGGGTCACAAATATGTTGGGTTATGTGTAATGATCCTTTTTAAGGAATTTCAACAAGGTGCTCAAGAGAAACGCTGTATAAGTAAAAATGTGAAAAAATAACGCATATCAAGACTTGTTTCCTCTTATTTATGTTGTATGGGACTTATATATGGAATTTCATCTAAAAAAAATCAGTTTAGATACATTAAATAGATCTCCCAAAAACTAGACTAGCTAAAAAGCACCCAAAGAGGAAGGCTGCAGCAAAATGCAAACACTGCTTCAGAAATTGCGCAGTTTTATCAGATATTCAGTGGAGATTAGCAAGGAGGATTATATTTAAGTAATACAATAGCAAATCAGAATTAGGATTAAGTTGTTTCACTCTACAGTAGAAAGCTTGAGACAATACAGCAAGAATCTTCAGAAAAGAGAGCTATAACACATGTATATTTGCAGAAATGGCTCAACAGAGTTATTTTTGAGGAGCTTCAGCAGCTGGAAATTAAAACTCATATCTAGGACAGATCTGTGGACAAAATATCAGATCTATTTCAGATCTGGAAGCTAGATAGTCTCCTCTTCAAGATCCACTTGGAATTTTGACAAAAGCATGCATAAATAAGAGTAGATCTGAGAAACAAGTTGCAAATCTGGAAATTGCTGCAGTAAATTTCTGAATATGAAATTTCATTACAATGGATCAGATCTGAACAGAACATGGATCAGCAAGCTAATCCATGGATCACCAAGTGGAAGGCAAGCCCAACACTAGAGATCTCTGATCTAAACTATGAGCAAGCACCATAAAGAGATGTACACCAAAATAACGTAGTCTTTCAAAATAAACAACGTTGTAGCTTAGGTGACATAGATAATCACTACAAAATTTCATATCTTAAGTACAATAAGAAGAGACACTCTTTCAGGAGGTTAAAGAACACACTCCATGAGAAGAGGCTCCCAAAAATACACTAGATCTCTGCAGATCTAGACTCCCACTTGTTGCAGCTTGCAGAAGCAGCAAAACCCTCAATGGAGCAGCGCTGCTAATGAAATTAGAGCTTGGCCTCAAGCCTAATAGTGGTTCAATTCAGCAAACACTCCTCCAAGAATCCTCAAAGGAAGAGGTGAAATCCCTGCATAGGAATTCCAAATACTGTCCTCCACTAAACAGTAGAGAATGGTATTTGTCTAAGCAGACAAATACTCAGAAATATGATCAATCAACAACCTTCTCTTGCTGCCCTCCTTTTCCTTTTATAAGATGAGAAATATTTTGCAAACCCTAAACCATCTTGATTAGTTAGCCCTTTTCACATGAGAGCCTCCCTTCTAGAACTGCGATGTCCCTTTTGGAGATGCAATGAACCTAGACAACGTTGTTGATTTGGTCAAGGTTGACCCAGTCTTTAGCTCAAACCTATTTCACACCTGCAATTGATTATTTATATGGCCCTGATTTGTCTTTGTTCACATGGGAATTGATTTATTCAGACTTTTTAGGAGTTTTAAATGTCCTCCTTTATTCATTTATTCATGAAACAGAAATTAAAACAAAATTCAATGTTCCTCTTAGCTAAGGCTAAGTGGGAACATTACATTCCTCCCCTCCAAAATGTTGCTTGCCCCTAAGAAACTGATAGGGTAAGAGTCCATCAAGGATGAATATTTCATCATGGGCCAAGTGCTCATTAAGCCAATACATAAAAAATTTCTCCTCCAAGGATAACATGATAGGGGCATAGTCCATCCCTTCAGGAGTGTAAAACTCAACAGAAATAAACATGGGTGAAGCAATGTCACATCTAAAACATGTATCATGAAGTACAAGATGAAGTTCCATCCCATGTGGTACATATACACTGCCCACTCTTTGCCCATACAAACCCATAAACAATACCAATATACCATCTATGTATGGAAGCAAAATTACATATATGCAAACTATAATTTGCACTTGAGGAGGTGGGTCACAATCCCACATAAGATACCAACGCAATGCACTCCTTGTCTTGAGTATATCTGAGTGTGGTAAGTGGTACTCCCACCACACCTTTGCTGCATGGGTCACTTTGACATGGCTGAAAGTGATACCCAAGTTAGGTGCCTTTGGGAAGCACCCATCATGATAGAGAATCTCCCTTTGCACCTCAAGGGAGTGACCAAATTTAGAATTTTTATTGGCCTCGCCAATTCCATGAGATCATGTAATATCACTCCTTGTAGGAGCCATGGCCTGCATACATATGGTAAGAGAATATTTCAACTTTGAAAAATAAAAATGCTCCATAAGATCAGATTATTTACCATTCAATTCTCCCACACACATGGAGTTGGGCATGAGCATTTCTCCTCTTTTAAGAGAAGGAAGAGATGGCTGAAATGACTCCTGCATAGATTCCTTTGGTTTTCCCAACTCCTCATAACTATTTCACTCTTGTAAGTGCTGATGTAGTTCCTCCCAATCATAGTGCTGATGTAGTTCCTCCTTCATACCCTCCCAATCAAAACTCCTCATGATTAGCGTGTAGATCTTTGCTGACTGCATATAGCTGGAAAGGAACTTTTTGTGTGCTCTTTGTAGTATCTCTTGCTTAAGCTTGGAGGCTTGAGACAAGAATACTTTACCAAGATGATAGATGACCCCTTCATGGACCAAATAGCCTCCCCCTTGCTTCATGCCATCTAATATCATCCTGGTGTGAAGATCTTTGGAGTAATCCACAAGGAGTTGAGATCTCCAATATGGATCCACACAGCTCAACAATGACAGCGCTACTGATACATCTATGGTGGTGCTTGTCTTGTTGCTGATTGCTTCTTTGACATTACACATGTCAAATTTGTTTGTTGGGAGGCTGATCCTCCCCTTTCCTTCCTCCCACAGCACTGTGGCTTGCTCTCTCATTGCTCCAATCCTTGCTTGATCTATGTTTGGAGCAGCACTTTGTGAGGCTTCCCCCATATGATCAGAATCTAATGAAATTCCAAAGGGCTTGCCATGAGGTAGGAATGTTCCTTGCAGCATTCTCATAAACATGAGAGAAGGAACTATGAGATCCTTGCTTCCACTGAGCAAATCCATCTCTATTGTTTGTGTGGAAACATTAGGTGCAGGGTAACTGTGCATGCCTTGAATTATTTGTGGTTTCCCACTCTTCAAGTCCACCCACTCCATCTGCAAGGATTTCCAATCAGTGGTAACCTTCCCCAAGTTAATCAACCACTGGACACCCAAGATGATATTGGTGTCTGTTATGTCAACTACAAAGAAGTGATCCACCAAAGTATAGGATCCCATAGTGACAAAAAGTGATGGAACATATTGCATGCATTGCATGGTTCTATCTCCTGGGACCAAAACCCATCAAAAGTGTCAGTGGGGATTCCTCTCCTATACACAAGGTGAGCATCAATAAAGTTGTGGGTGGCCCCACTATCAATCAGAATAGACACTCTCTGGTTCATGACTGAGCCTTGTACTCTTAGAGTCAAGTACAAATAGGCAAGAGTCCCACTTGTTGGAGCTAAGGCTCCCTCTTCACCTCTGGATGGTGATTGATCCTCTTCCTCATCATCACCAGCACTGTGACCCCTCTTAGGTCCATCATTCCCATCTTCCTCCTCAAAATATAAGAATACTTCTATATAGTGTGCCCTTCCAGCAGCACATCTATGTCATGGTACCCATGGCTCTTGGAAAGTGAAACACAATCTCTTTTTCCTCAACTCCCTCCAGAGATCAATGTCAAGAGGTTTCTTCAGTGAGCTCTCCTTGGGTGGAGCAACTTTCCCTTCTTTCCCCTTAGAAGAGTGAGGGGATTTGCTTTGGAAGGTTGCCTTGGCTCTTGACAAGGCATCTTGGAGATCTCTAGCTCTCTCAATGGCATCATGCAAAGTGATGGGCTTGGTAGACTTAACCAACCCATGCAAAGGTTCCTCCAGGCCATCAATGAACATGTAGACTCTCCTTGCTACAGATAGATCAGGGACCATGACTGAAAATCTCAGGAACTCAAATATATAGGCCTCTGCATCCCCTGTCTGCTTCAGCTTTGCAAGGCTTATAAAAGGTGCCTCGGGATCCTTCTGGTCAAATATATCCACCAGTATTCCAGTGAACTCAGCATAGGTATACACATTGCTATTTCCCAATGTAGATAGCCCATGGAACCACCAGTTGTGGGCTTCACCCTCAAAGTGTAGTGCAACAATCTTGATGGCCTCCACTTCGGGGACTTTGTTCAACTGGAAATAGATATCTAAATTTTCCACCCATGCTTTGGCAGAACACGAGGATGATCCACCAAACTTGGGCAAAAATAATTTGCCCATAGTGTGATGTCTCCCATGAAAGAAACCACCATATGTATACTGCTGCCATGGTCTCCTCTGGTCCTTGAGATGGAAAAAGTCTTGGAAACTCAAGTTATCCTTGAATCTCTGACTCTATGAGTCATATTCCACAAATTAACCTTCCAGGGAGGTTGGCTCTTACGGTCCTTCATTCTCTACAGCCAAGAAGGTAGGCATAGTAGAGCGTTGTGAGGCTTGTGGAGCTTGTGGCAAGCTCACGGGTTGACTAGTCCCATACTAAGACATGTCAGAACTTTCTCCTTGATGGAATCTCCCAATGGATTCCCTCATTCTATCCACCCTCATCTCTTTTATCTCCTTGGAAATATCTTGCATAGTCTCCAAGAGAGTTTTTTCAAAATCCTCTGCTTCCTTATCATTCACAGATTCAGGGGCTTTCCCCTTGTCTTGACCCTTGTTAGGGTCATCAGTGGTGTATTCATACTTTTTATAACTTCTATTTTGGTACCTCCTCTCCCTCTCACTGAGAGGATCCTCTTCTTCGGAATGCAACATGACTGGTTCTCCAAGGCAAGCACGGGCTGTGCCAAGAGTGGAGCTTCAATACCACTGTAATGATCCTTTTTCGGGAATTTCAACAAGGTGCTCAAGAGAAACGCTGTATATATGCAAAAATATGCAAAAATAACGCAAATAAGGACTTGTTTCCTCTTATTTATGCTTTATGGGACTTATATATGGAATTTAATCTAAACCAAATCAATTTAGATACATTAAACAGATCTCCCTAAAACTAGACTAGCTAAAAAGCACCCAAAGAGGAAAGTTGCAGCCAAATGCAAACACTGCTTCAAAAATTGTGTGGTTTTATCAGATATTCAGTGGATATCAGTAAGGAGCTTTATATTTCAGTAATACAGCAGCATATGAGCATTAGGATTAAGCTCTTTCACTCTACAGTAGAAATCTTGAGACAATACAGTAAGAATCTTCAGAAAAGAGAGCTATAACACATGTATATTTGCAGAAATGGCTCAATAGCGTTATTTTTTAGGAGCTTCAGCAGTTGGAAGTTAAAACTCAGATATAGGACAGATATGTGGACAAAACATCAGATCTATTTTAGATCTGGAAGCTAGATAGTCTCCTCTTCAAGATCCACTTGGAATTTTGACAAAAGCATTCATAAATAAGAGTAGATCGGAGAAACAAGTTGCAGATTTGGAAATTGTTGTAGTAAATTTCTAAATATAACATTTCATTACAATGGATAATATTTGAACAGAACATGGATCAGCAAGCTAATTCATGGATCACCAAGTGGAAGGCAAGCCCAACACTAGAGATATCTGATATAAACTATGAGCAAACACCATAAAGAGATCTACAGCAAAATAACACAGTCTTTCAAAATAAACAGCGTTGTAGCTTATATGACATAGATAATCACTATAAAATTGCAGATCTTAAGTACAAGAAGAAGAGACACTCTTTCAGGAGGTTAAAGAACACACTCCATGAGAAGAGGCTCCCAAAAATACACTAGATCTCTGCAGATCTAGACTCCCACTTGATGCAGCTTGCAGAAGCAGTAAAACCCTCAATGGATTAGTACTGCTAATGAAAGTAGAGCTTGGCCTCAAGCTTGATAGTGGTTCAATTTAGCAAAAACTCCTCCAAGAATCCTCAAAGGAAGAGGTGAAATCCCTGCATAGGAATTCCAAATACAATCCTCCACTAAACAGTAGAGAATGGTATTTGTCTAAGCAGACAAATACTCAGAAATATGATCAATCAACAACCTTCTCTTCCTGCCCTCCTTTTCTTTTTATAAGATAAGAAGGATTTTGCAAACCCTAAACCATCTTGATGAGTTATCCCTTTTCACATGAGAGGCTCCCTTCTAGAACTGCATTGTCCCTTTTGAGATGCAATGAACCTAGACATCGCTATTGATTTGGTCAAGGTTGACCCAGTCTTTAGCTCAAACCTCTTTCACACCTGCAAGTGATTATTTATATGACCCTGATTTGTCTTTTTTCACATGGACATTGATTTATTCATACTTTTTAGGAGTTTTACATGTCCTCCTTTATTCATTTATTCGTGAAATATAAATTAAAACAAAATTGAATGTTCCTCTTAGCTAAGGCTAAGTGGGAACATTACATTATGAGTTGGAAATCATCTACAAAAAAGGGAAGCTAAATGTTGTTGCGGATGCACTCTCAAGAAAGGAAGAAGATGTGGAAGAATTTATTTGTGACATTTATATTATCCAACTAGATTGGATAACCAAAGCAAGGGATTAATGGAAGAAGGATGAATAAGTGTGGACACTCATTAAAAATTTGCAACAAGATCTTATTACATCTGATACATTTAGTTGGAAAAATGATTCCTTATGGTACAAATATCGCTTATATATTTGTAATAATTCCCAACTAAAACAAAATATTCTTTTGGAATTGCACACTTTTCGTTTAGGAGGACACGTAGGATTTCTAAAAATTTACCATAGGGTGAAGAAAGAATTTTTTTGGGATGGCCTTAGATTTGATATTCAAAATTTTGTGGCGGAATGTTTGGTTTTCCAGCAAAATAAATTTGAGACAATTAAGACCTTGGGTCTTCTACAGCCTTTATCCATTCTAAGTCAATGTTGGGAGGATATTTCAATGGATTTATCACAGGTTTACCTATGTCTGTAGGAAAGAGTGTCATCATGGTGTTAGTTGATATACTTACCAAGTATGCACACTTTTGTGCATTATCTCATCCATTTAAAGCAAGTACAATTGCTACTGCATTTACAGAAACAATTCAAAACCTACATGGAAACCCAAAGATTATTGTGCGCGATAGAGATCCCATTTTTACTGGAAATTTTTGGACGAAATTATTTTCTTTTTTGGGTACTCAACTAGCTCATAGCTCATCTTATCATCCTCAATCCGATGGTCAAATTGAGATAGTGAACAATTGTTTGGAAGGATATCTTCATTGTTTTTTATCTGATAAACAAACACAATGGGTCAGGTGGTTACCTCTAGCCGAATGGTGGTATAACACTTCCTTCCATACTGCAGCAAAACTGAACCCATTTATGGCACTTTATGGATATCATCCACTGTCCATCAAATCATATTTAAGAGAAAATTCGAAGGTTGAAGAAGTGGAAGATCACATTGAGCATCAACAACAAGTTCTCCAACTCTTAAAGGATAACCTAAATTTGGCGCAAATTCGAATGAAACAACGGGCATATCAACATCCCAACGAGAGAATTTTTGATGTAGGAGACTGGGTATTATTACGGCTACAACCATACAAAAAAATTTCCCTCAAGCAAGCTAAGAAGGATAATAAATTATCGCCAAATTACTATGGTCCTTACAATGTATTGCAAAAATATTGGTATGGCATACAAATTGGAGCTTCTTGCTTCTTCGCGAGTGCATCCAGTTTTCCATGTTTCATGCTTAAATAAGGTTATAGGTGACAAAATTCCAGTTCAAACAATATTTTCAGAAATTGATGAGGAAGGAAAATTTGTATTGGAACCTGAAGTAGTCACGGAAACAAGAACTTGACAGCTACGAAATCGATCAATTTCAATGTATCTCATCAAGTGGAAGAACTTACCCACTGAAGATTCTACATGGGAGGATGAGAATCTTATACAGAAGCATCCAGAGCTACTCAAGCATTGAGGACAACACTTTTTTTAAGGAGAGGGGCATGTTAGGTCCCTATATTACTAGTGTGGTCCCTTATTACTGTTAGTGTAGCCCCCTTATTGTTATTTTTGTACCCCTGTAACCCCCATATTGTTATTATTGTGCCCTTACATTATTATTGTTAGGTTGGCTAGGATTATATTGTGACCCCATGGACTCCTATATATATAAGGACGTTTTTTCATTTTTATCATCCAAGAATTGTTCATTTATGTAATGTAAAGGAGGTTTCCCCCTCGAAATGGCTTATTTCTAAGGCATTGATCTCCCTTTTCTTCTATTTTTGGAGCTAGTTTCATAAAAAATTATCCAGTTAGCCTTTCTGAAACACAATCCTATGATCCAAAGGATGAAATTCCAATAATTCTTGTCATACATGCAGGGAAAATAAATCTTTCATTCCCCAGCAACAGCACAAGAATGTTATCACTCCATCGGATCTCCAAGGATAAGAAAGAGTCCAAAATGAGGTAACCACAGACCAATATTTAGCTTGGTAGCTAGCCCTACCAAACTGTAGAGTGCTCTCTCCACAAAATCACAGCCAAGAGGGCTGGATGAATTAGTGTTATAGGCTAGGTATGAGTACAGGGGCTTGTTTTTTTGAATTGGTTTGTTGGATGGGTGAATTAGGTCAAAGCGGCTAGGTCAGGGAAAATAAGATTAGGGTTGCAAAGATTCAATGGGGAAATATAAGTAGGTAGGATAACACTTTAGGGTTTCAAGGTGAGATGGATCAGACTGATAAGGAGCTATAAATACCAAGGCAAAGCATGTGTTCTTTCTAAACTGAAGAAAATGAACAAATTATGAAGATTTTCCCAAAACAGAGCATGAGGGATGTATTCTGCTTATAAACTTGAAAATCAGCATATATGTTGTGAAACCAGCTCCAAAAATAGAAGAAAAGAGATATCAACACCTTATAAATAAGCCACTTCAAGGGGGCAACCTCCAATACATTACATGAATGAACAATTCTTGGATGATACAAATTACAAAACCTCCTTTCTATATATAGGAGTCCATGGGGCCACAATGTAATCCTAGCCGACCTAACAATAATAATTTAAGGGCATAATAATAATAATATGGGGGTTACAAGGGTACAATAATAACAATAAGGGGGTTACACTAACAACAATAAGGGACTATACTAGTAATATAGGGACCTAACATGCCCCTCTCCTTCAAAAAGTGTTGTCCTCAACGCTTGAGTAGCTCTGGGTGCTTCTGTATAAAATTCTCATCCTCCCATGTAGAATCTTCAGTGGGTAAGTTCTTCCACTTGATGAGATACTCTGAAATTGATCGATTTCGTAGCTGTCGAGTTCTTGTTTCCGTGATCGCTTTAGGTTCCAATATGATTTTTCCTTCCTCATCAAGTTCTGGAAATATTGTTTGAACTGGAAGATTTTCACCTATAACCTTCTTTAAGCATGAAACATGGAAAACTGGATGCACTCGTGAAGAAGCAGGAAGCTCCAATTTGTATGCCATAGTACCAATATTTTGCAACACCTTGTAAGGACCATAGTACTTTGGCTATAATTTATTATCCTTCTTAGCTTGCTTGAGGGACATTTGTTTGTATGGTTGTAGCCGTAAAAATACCCAGTCTCCTACATCAAAACTTCTCTCGCTGCGATGTTGATCTACATGTTGTTTCATTTGATTTTGTGCCAAATTCAGGTTATCCTTTAAGAGTTGGAGAACTTCTTGTTGATGCTCGATGTGATCTTCCACTGCTTGAACCTTCGAATTTTCTCTTAAAGATGATGTGATGGATGGTGGATGATATCCATAAAGTGCCATAAATGGGGTCATTTTTGATGTAGTATGGAAGGAAGTGTTATACCACCATTCAGCGAGAGGTAACCACTTGACCCATTGTGTTTTTTTATCAGATACAAAATAATGAATATATCCTTCCAAAAATTTATTTTCTATCTCAGTTTGACCATCAGATTGAGGATGATAAGATGATCTATGAGCTAATTGAGTACCCAAACAAGAAAATAACTCCGTTCAAAAATTTCCAGTAAAAATGGGATCTCTATCGCGCACAATAACCCTTGGGTTTCCATGTAGCTTTTGAATTGTGTCCATAAATGTAGTATCAATTGTACTTGCTTTAAATGGATGAGATAATGCACAAGCGTGTGCATACTTGGTAAGTATATCAACTACCACCATGATGATACTATTTCCTTTGGACTTAGGTAAACCTGTGATAAAATCCATTGAAATCTCCTCCCAACATTGACTTGGAATGGATAAAGGTTGTAGAAGACCCAAGGTCTTAATTGTCTCAACTTTATTCTACTAGTAAACCAAACATTCCGCCACAAACTTTTGAATATCAAATTTAAGGCCATCCCAAAAAAATTATTTCTTCACCCTGTGGTAAGTTTTTAAAAATCCTGAGTGTCCTCCTAAAGGAGAAGTGTGAAATTCCAAAAGAATCTTTTGTTTTAGTTGGGAATTCATACAAAGATATAAGTGATATTTGTACCATAAGGAATCATTTTTCCAACTAAATGCATCATATGTACCAGGATCTTGCTGCAACTTTTGAATGAGTGTCCACACTTCTTCATCCTTCTTCCATTCATCTCTTGCTTCGGTTATCCAATCTGGTTGGATAATAGAAATGACACAAAGCAATTCTTCCACCTCTTCATTCTTTCTTGAGAGTGCATCTTCAATAACATTTAGCTTCCCTTTTTTGTATATTATTTCAAAGTCATAACCCAACATCTTTGTGACCCATTTTTGTTTCTCTTCTAAAGATAGTCTTTGTTCCAAAAAGTTTCTAAGACTATCATGATCAATTTTTACCTTGAAGTGTCTTCCCATTAGGTAAGTTCACCATTTATTTAGTGCATGCAGTATTGCTAACATTTCCTTCTCATAAATAGGTTTTTGTAAATACTTTCCTTTGATTGGACGACTTTCAAAAGCAATGGGTCTTCCTTCCTGCATTAAAACTGCACCAATTCCATTTCCTGAGGCATCACATTCCACAATAAAGGTTTTTGTGAAGTCTAGCGTAGCTAAGACCGGTGCTAGGCACATTGCCTCTTTAAGACGTTCAAAGGCCTTAGTTGCTTCAGGAGTCCATGAAAATGCATTTTTCTTCAATAATGTTGTTAGAGGTGCTGCTATTCTCCCATAATTCTTAACAAACTTGCGATAATACCCTGTTAACCTGAGAAATCCTCGCAACTGCTTTATGGTTGTGGGGACTTTCCATTCCTTAATGGCTTTAATTTTTTTAGAGTCTACCTTAACACCCTCGTGAGATACAATATGACCCAGATATTCCACCTCTTGTACTCCAAAGAAACATTTGGATGTTTTTGCATATAATTGTTTCTCCTGCAATAGTTTTAGCACCCTATCAACATGTTGAACATGATCCTTCCAAGACCTGCTGTAGATTAGTATATCATCAAAAAATACTAGCACAAATTTTCTAAGGAAGGGTTTGAAAATGGAATTCATCAACCCTTGAAATGTAGAAGGTGCATTGGCAAGGCCAAAAGGCATGACCAAAAATTCATAATGACCCTCATGAGTTTGAAATGTTGTTTTTGGAATATCTTCAGTCTTCATTCTAATTTGATGATATCCCGAACGAAGATCCATCTTGGTAAAATAAATTGCTCCATGTAATTCATCCAATAATTCATCAATCACAGGAATGGGAAATTTATCTTTAATGGTGAGCTTATTGAGATCCCTATAATCCGGACACATTCGCCATGATCCATCCTTCTTGTGTACCAATACTACAGGAGCAGAGAAAGAACTTTGACTAGGTTGAATTATACCTGCCTCTAACATTTCTGCAATCGTACGTTCAATTTCGCTCTTTTGGACATAAGGATATCTATAAGGCCTGATGTTTGGAGGAACACTTCCTAGAATCAAATGAATAGCATGATCATGATCACGAATAGGTGGGAGCCCTTTGGGAGTTTCAAACACCTTGGAATGATTGTCCAAGACTTGTTGGAGATCTGTAGAAATAGATGATTTTGATGTTGGAACTTCTAGTGAGCATAATTGTGCAATTACGCCTCATTGTTCTTTCTTTAGAATCTTTGTCATGACATTAGAGCTTATTATCTTTCTCGGCTTCCCTAAAATACCCCGTAATTCGACTTCCTTTCCTTCTGAAAAAAATTTCAAGAAAAGTTCTTGAAAATTAAAAGCTACCGTCCCCAAAGATTGTAACCATTGTACTCTTAGTACAACATCAGCACCTCCCATAGGAATGGCAAGCATTGGACTAGTCAATACATATTCCCCCATGGTTAGCTTGATATTATGGCATTTTCCAGAGCAATTTATAGTTCCTCCATTTGCATCCATCACTTGACATTCTGGTGCTGGGTATAGGAAACAATTTAATTCCTTGGCTACCTTACAATGAATAAAATTATGGGTGCTACCTGAATCAATCATCACTATTACCTTTTTCTTCTTGATATGTCCTTCTATCTTGAGAGTTTAAGGAGTGGTAATTCCTGCCAGTGCATTACACGATATGGTCGGATTCATTTCTTCCTCTTCTAGGGCTGGTTCCTGGTGTATATCCTCTTCTTGTTCATTTTCTTTTTCCTCTTCACAATCTATGTAAAATAATTTCTTCTCAGCACACTTATGACCTTTAGTGTATTTGCTATCACAACTATAGCAAAGCCCTTTTGCTCTTTTTTCTTCCAATTGTTGTGGTGTCAACCTTGTAGGTTGTGGAAATCTAGGAGTAGCAACACTTCCATCTTTATAGAAGTGAGCAGCAGGCTTCCTTGTCGCCATAATTTTACATTCAATTTTTCTTGTCAACCTGAACGCCTTCTCCAATGAACTAGGTTTCAGAACACGAACTTAATGTTGGATGTTATCCTTTAAAGTACCTATGAAGAGATCAATCATATGTTCCTCTGGAATATGAGTTACCCTTATATTCAATTTTTGGAAGTCCTCGATTTTCTCCCCCACAGAACACTTTTGTTTGAGATTTATCAATTGGCTAAAGAAAGTGTTGCTCTTTGTATCTGATGGTGGGGTACCCCTCCTAACTCTCATTTTCTATTTCTCTTAAAGTTGCACATAAAAATGCATCCCAAATTTTCACCCAAATAAATCTCAAATAATCTGGGCAAACTCACAGTATTTATCAACTTGGTAATTTCAAACATATATCTGGAATCTTTAATATCTCAAATGTGAGATTTAAGATATTAAATTAAATTCTCTTGCATAAAACACCTTTGCTCAATCCAAATTCCAACCTAGGAAATTGTAATGACATGCAGAAACTTTTCTTTTACTGTAGTAATCCTATGGTTGGGACCATATGATAAACTCAACAATACAAGCTCATGCGGAACTCGTTCCTCGCCTTATACTATATTGTTATAAACCCTCAAGCATATAAGATACTCTCTTAATAAAACCCAACCAATATTTGTTTCAATTTCGAAAGCTTTCCCCAATCCTCATGATTAAAATCATAATCAATATCCACTTTATAAACCTACCTTATGAGGACCTATTCTTTGCCTTTGATTTCATGGGTTTAACCATATGTTAAGCTCTCTTAAGAGTATTCGAACTAATTATTCGAATTTTATTAACCCAAAGCACCAGCTATCAAACGCATATGCGCCCTTCACTTAATGTTTATATCTTATGAGGTTTGCTTTAAAATTTGGTTAAATACCAACACCAACATATTTTAAATTCTGGGCCCCGGCAACTAATATGTACCTCCTTTCCCACATTCTACACACCTTTTCAACTTAGATAATGCCAAGGTTTTAGCATGGCATCAGAATGGTTGAAACCCGATCTTTAATGCTAGTCTCACAATTTATTAAAACTTTCGACTATAAACAATTCATCACATCAAATATAAAATGCACATAATCTAGAACTTATTTCCAGACTTATCGCTCCATACCATCCAACGGACGAGACACCGTCACATCAAACTTTCATGATCCAACGCATATCGCGTTATTAAGATGCACGAGGGTTAATCTCCAAAAGTTACGCGATGTAAATGGTTTCCAATTACCACTCTTTTCCACGTGTTGAATGAAGACCCATATCGCGTTCGAAAAGGTGAAACCACTTACCATTTCAAACATCTCGCGATACTACCAGTTTCTTGGTCCATCAAACCACCTTTGCTCACAGTTCCGCTTCCACGTTTACTTGTTCATCGATCCATCTTCACACTTTTGTTCTCAATTTCATATTCAACTGCGCCATTACTTCCTTCAAGAGATTCGTTCCAGGTTCCTGCATATACACCAATTCATGTGTAATTCCTTCATCGAATTGGTCTACACGATATAGACTTAACACACTCAATTATATTTTAGGCTCCGACTTTATCGGAATCAGACTTCACCAAAACAGGGTTTCAACACACAATTAATAACCAGAGGTTAACTCATTTGCACCCTTCATCAGGGATCATAACATCATTGATTCCACAATTCTCTTTCGTGGTTTCAAACAGAAACTTCCACAGTATTATATGGACAAGCTTTACATTGCTTCTTGAAATGAATCAACACATTGACATTAACTCTTAACACAGGGTTTTGTCACACATTCTTCATACGCTCTCTCCCAAAAACTTAAACATTCCTCAAGCATACATTTCATATATTAAGTCTGTAACACAGGGTTTTATCACGCACTGGTTATACAGTTTCTTATTGGAACTCAAAGCCCATTCACACAGAGATTCGTATTATGCATGACCCATACAATTGCTTCTTAAATTTCGAAGGCACTCACACAGAATTAAAATCAATAAATACTCAGGTAAAATATAAACATATTCTTTCAATCATACAATGAGATCACTTACAAACTCCTTCTCGTCTTGGCCAGATCTTCAATCAATGGCCCTTTCAACTTCTAAATACTGAATTCACACACTCTGTAGCCCCTCTATTAATGCCTTTGAGGCTCATTCTTATACAGGATAGCAGTGAACCGATCCAGTTCCTACGATGACTCAAAAACTCTTGGAATTCTCAACTTAGCCTAAATTTAGCCTAACTCCCTAAACAACTGAAACTGACTCCAACTCATTCCTACTCTGCAATTTTTCTAAATTTCTCATCTCTTCATATGCCCAACTAATCATTCGAGGGCAGTTACAATTCTTTCCTCATTTAACTAAAGCTAATTAAAACCCACTAAATTCACTACACAAAATCTAACTCTCATGAAAACTAGAAACCCCTAGGCCTATTTACATACAAAGTATTTCTTTGAGCCTAATTCTCCTGCATCAATATCCTCATAATGTGCTATCATTTCCTCCATAAAAATTTACCAGGTGACAATTTTTTTATGGGAGCAAAGCCATCGATACCATACAAATGTATTTTGTTCTAAATAAAGTTGCAATGTGTACCTTTTGTGTGTTTTGCACATTATTGAGATAAAAATATTGCACCATCTGTAGTATCCATGTTACAGGATCCTTTCCATCAAACTTCCTCATATCCATTTTTTTAATATGGTGGTTCTTCCCTCCAACATTAGAGTTTATGAAATCACGATTAACATTTATTTTGTTCTCATCATGAGTTTCCTCTACTATCTTTTCACCATTAGGAAACATTTCTTGTATCAAAATTTTCAAACATTCCATGTCTTCTTTTAGATCATTCTTCATGTTTTCCATCTTAGCTTCCATGTCATCCATCTTAGATTCCATGCCAGCTTCCATGCCATCCATCTTAGCTTCCATGTCATTCTTCAAACCATCCATCTTAGATTCTACACCTCTCTTTAAACCATCCATCTTAGTTTCTATGCCTTTCTTCAAAACTTCCATGCCATTTTTTGTTGCTCTTTGCGAGAGCAAACTTTGTTGCACTTGCTCTTGTAATTTTGATATGTCATGTTTCCATTCTTTGTCTTCATGAGTCATAGTAGAGCCTTCTAAAGACTTAATGGGTGTTGAATTATTTTTAGGGGCCATTTGAGAATCCAACACTGATATCTATTCTACAATATACCCTTGGAATCAATTCAACTTGATTCTTCAAACAAGACTTATGAAATTCGGAGAAAAAAATACACACCTTTTACTTGCTTTTGAGGAGCTTGATATTGAAATTAACTTATCTCTATACTTACATATCCTCAATATATTAAATTTGGCCCTATAGTAGTCCTCTAAAGCTTCTTTCAAATTCCACTGGTCTGACTTGATTTGGATTCTTCAAGAAAAAGTTATGTCCAATCTCCCACAATGACCTAATTATGGACTCGTTCAGTAGAGCGAACTTGTACGACTTGCCACGTGTCACTATTTTATCTTTTGGTTTTGAAATTTATAGACAGGAAACTATATTCTGTGTACTTCCAGTCACTTTTTACAAAATTCCAATACGATGTTCAGAGAGAGAGTTATGAAGATTTTCCCATGATCACCTCTCTGAGATGAAATTCGGGAGCTTAAAAAGACCTAACATCCACAAATCATATCTCCAAAAATATTGCAAACCAAGCTCTGAAATTTTTTTATGATGTTCCTCAAGATCTCTACTTCATGTTCCAAACATTTTAGCTTCTAAACCTTCATAGAAACAAATTTATAGTGAAAATTCCGCGATGACCTTTTTAAGTGAAATTCAGGAGCCTGTAAAAATCCCTAACGTCCATAGATCATATCTCCGAAACTATTGTGAACCAAGATCTGAAATTTTGTGACAATGTTCCTCAGGATTTTGGCTTCTCACTCTAAAAATTTCAGCTTCTGAATCTGCGTAGAAAAACATTTATAGCTAAAATTCCACGATGACCTGTTTGGAGCAGTGAAACCCTAGAATCCAAAGATCTGATACCAAATGTTGTGAAACCAGCTCCAAAAATAGAATGAAATAGATATCAACACCTTGGAAATAAGCCACTTCGAGGGGGAAACCTCCAATACATTACATGAATGAACAGTTCTTGGATGATACAAATTACAAAACCTCCTTTCTATATTGTTAGCCACCTATAAAAATTTGTCATATCAAATGGTGGCTAAATCTGTTTAGCCTTCAAGAACCAATTCATGTCCAAATTGTGAGTTCTTGAAGTCTTATGATGATATTTACCCTTTGAGTTAATCTTCACTGCTGTTTCACTATTAGCCCTCAAGTACCTACTATTTACTAAGAGAAAAACTGCTCATGAGGCTCCTTTTTCCCTCATTACACTTCTCCATTTCATTCTCCATATTCATCCATAAAGACCTTCATTTTACTTCTAAACCATTCCAAAACCATTTTTAAACCTTATGTCCCCCTTTCATTTGGTTTAAAAAACCCTTTTTTCCTTATCGGAACCCCTGAAAACCCTTCAAAAACCTTTATTTTGGCCTAAAAACCTTCATTTTCTATAAAGGCCTTAAGCCCCTTTCAACCTTAAGCCCCAACCCCTTTTCCGCATATGACCCGCACTGTGACCGAGCGTGAAGCGCTCATCACATCGCAAATATTCATCGCATCGCAAGTATTCATCGCATCGCAAAACACATTTTACTTGTTTTTCACGGTTATTTGCCTCCCACCGATGCGATCTCGCGATCAATTCTCCACCGTTGATCTGATCTGCTAAGCCCAGATCTAACGGCCAATATTTCTCCCCATTTCAAAACCTGCCATTCCTCCTTTTTCTTCATCATTAAATCTCCCCTGTCGATCTAGTTTTCAGATCAACGGCTCTCGCTCCATCACAAATCGGCAATCACATTTTTCCCTTTTGTCCTTTCCTTTCCCTCCTCCGATGCCGATCCCCAGATTTAATCTCAGCCATTGAATCCACAAGAACCGATGGCTAAGATTCAATCACGCTCCGCTCATAGCCCTCCGACATCACACCCACCGATTTAATCTGGACCGTTGATCTCTGATACCGATCTGACGGCCAGAGCTTCATCGCATCACGCTCATCCATCACGTGAGCCCTCCGACACCAACCCACCGATTTAATCCTGACCGTTGATCTCTCTTAGATCGAACTGTCTGTGCTCAATCACATCGGCACATTGCATCACCACTTTGCCCTTTCCTCCCGCCGATGCGATTCTGCGTTGAAATCTCCTCCGTTGATCTTCTTAAATCCAACGGCCACATTAATTTTGCTTTTTAAACCCCACCCTTCTCATTCTTCCCCATCGACATATCTCGGCTGTCGATCCTTATGATCCGATGGCTCCCATTGATCCTTCCCGCCGCTCTTATAAAACCTTTCTTCCTAAGAAAAAACCCTTCCGCCCTTTATAAAAAGGTGGGCTCTCTCTTCTCTCATGTTTCTACCCTGCCATTATTTCCCCCCATATGAATAAATCTCCACCGTCGATTGAATTTGATCCAACGACGATCAGCCCTCCCTCCCATTTCCGCCTCTTTTCTTTGTATAATCGCCCCCGCCTGATTATAGCCCTTTAACACTATAAACCCACGGCGCTTGTTAGTATGAATCCTTTGTCGATGTGTACAAAAAAAGACCACTTTAGCTACGCATAACTAATAGCCCTAACATCAAAAGTGGCTGCCAATATCTTCAGATCTGCAGTTAGTTGATCAAGACAAGAGCTGCAAAAAACCATATCTATGCATAGAAAGACATTAAACAGTAAAAAGAAGGGTTTGCTCCATATATCCAATAGACAAGACAAGAACAATTTTTGAAAGAATTTTTTGTATTAAGGGCACCTGGGAGGAAAACAAGAAGATGTTTCCAATTCTCCTCAATGGGATGGGTTCTTGGAAGTCCTCAGCACTTCAGATCTAGAATCTCTCTCTCTCTTGTTGGTGTAGAAAACCCAGACAAAGATAGAACTCAAAGGGAGCTCACACAGCAAAATAATGTAGAAAAATGTGACCAAGTGTATAGATCCAGAGTGATCTAATAGGCAACAAAGGTGAAGAATGGTAGGAAAAACCCTCCTATTTATAACAAAATATTGGGTCATTCTAGATCTTGGTGCATGATTAAAATAATGTTAACCAAATCTAGATCCACCTTTTATGGAATATTTTATTATATTTGTTGGAGGGAAAAAGCATTTGACTTGGGTCAAATCCCTTTATTTTTCAAAAATAAATAAATAAATGATTTATTTATCTTTTTAAGGAAGTGGTTGAAAAGATAATCAAATAAATAATGATTTATTTAATTATTTGTGGGTGATTTGGTCATATTTAACAAGGAATATTATCTAAATAAGATTTAAATAATTATTCCTAGAAAATAATAAGATAAATAAAGGTTTATCTAATTAATTTCTTTGTTTTGGGTTAAACATGATTAGGAATAATAATTAAGTGATGGTTTAATTAATTATTCCATGAGGAAAATCAAACAAATATAGGTTTGTTTAATATTTACTTTTGGGGTTTCCTGTTTAGACCATAAACAACCTAATAAATGTGGTTTATTAAGTTATTTGACATAGTGAAAGCAATTTTAATTAGGGTACAATTGGTCTTACATGGTGTACTTGGGTCCATCTAATGATGATAGGTTAGATGACCAAAAAATGGTGTAACAGCGCTCATCGTTTACCCAACCTTAATCCCTCCACTACACGACAAAAAAAATGTCATTCCCACCATACACTTTACCTCGCAGCACTTCATCCATCACGCTCAACCCACACAGTTGGATCTGGAGCCTCCAATCCAATGATCGACGATCCATATCGCGTAATTTTTGGCCCCTTTTCATAGTGCACTACTTCCGCGCGATAAAATTGGTTTTAGAAATCCACATGCCGAACGCTAACACATATCGCATTCCAAAAGCTAATACTGCTTACCCCCCCAAATGCTACGCGAAAACCACTGTCGATTTTCCCAAAACCACCTTTCTTCATATTCCCGCCATAAATCAAATGCAAGCCGGGTTAGTTGTTCTTCCCAGTTTTATGTCCTACGCCACTGCATTTCCCCATCCTCAAGCATTCCTACCACCTCCATTTGACCTCTGAAACACATTTTTACCACAATTCGCGGGATTTTTATAATTAGTTTTTGTGTTTTGCAGGGTTTAGTGGTGTTCGATCTATGTATTTCCTCAGTCACAGACAGGTGACCATATGAGTCCAGGGTGACGATTTTGTGTCTTATATCCTCGAAGAAAGGAACTAGCAGGGTTTCGGGCTCTCAATTGTATCAATGGATCGCGGTCCTTGATCTTAGATGAAACCCTCCAGCTGACAGAAAACCACCTATATAAACAAAGCAGTAATATCAGAGAATAAAGACCCTAAGATGAAGATCAAGGCTTAATTAAGCCTAAACAAATATCAGAGGATAAATCACTATGTTTATAAAAATAGAGAGTTATATCAGTCGAAGAAAGCCTCCAATGCCACATCAAAGGCTGAAATATCCTTTCAGCTACCAAAGGTGCCACCTATAACCTCAATAAATCAAAAGAAGGCATAGTTATTGAATAGTCAGTGATATTTTGTTTAAATACAGCTAGAGTTATTTCCAGCTTGCCTAAAGAGTTTTAAAGTCAACAAAATCTGCCCAATAGCTTAATACTTATACAGAGGAAATATCAGAAAACTTCTCTATTGAGCCCCTCAAAGGCCTAGAAGCATTAACTTGTATTAATTGAACCTGGAGACCCTTCATTCTATTCCACCTCCTCATTTTCTTATTAAATCTCCTTGAGGAGCACATGGTTGGTTGTTGGACTTTGATGTAATACTTGCTGCTCGAAACCTTCTGCATGTAAATATTTCTCAGAGGTTGTTGAAGCTCTGTTTGTAATCGAAGAAGTTAGGCTAACAAGAGAAGTTGTTGTTGTACTGAAACATTGGACTTCAAGTATGTAACTGGATTGAAATCAATATACAAGCTGATTCATGGGATCCTGGTCTATACCATTGCTGATGTACCTCTCATTGTTCTTGTTTTCTTTCTTATGTTTTTCACAAAATTGCTCATTTTTCTCTGATAAGGAACAACAAATATAGAGCTAGGATTTACTCTTACAAGTACCCTACTCTCACTGATAAGCTTTATCTTTATGTTTTCCTCCTTTGTGTATTTAAGAATGATTTAATACAGTCCAAGCAGTCAAGGAATGTTGGTGAGCCCATGTCTTACTATCTAAACTTTAAACATTATTCTTGAATGATATTTTCATTACATGCTAAGTAGAGTTGGACTAGGAAAGTTTATGGTTTGCCCTGTCTTCTAGTTCTTTCTCCAAAGGTTGTTTGAAAGTTTCCCTACGAGTATGCTGAAAGCAGGCCTAGATTTTAATGATATCTTAATTGATCTTAAGCTACACTTTGTTTTCTCATATGTTTTCATCCTTTCTGAAAGTAGTCATGTGGATTACTAGATTGCTTGTCTGATAAGTTAGCTTTAATACAAGCTTGTCCAAAGAAGTCTATGGTTAGCCCTATCCTTTGGCTGGTTTCAAACAGTTACTTAAAAAGGCTTTGCTTGTTTGGAAAGGTTATAAATCCTTGTTGAAATTATTCGCTTTTTCAACCTTCACAACACTTTTAATGTTCCATTCCATCATTTAATCGAAAAGATCCCTTGTTATAGATGACTTGCCCCATGGACCACTCTTGAAATTATTGCACAATTAAAAACTTTTGTGACTCCATAGCCCAATGGATTAAGTGTTTTTTCATGCCTATCCTATCAGTTGAACCTTGTTTTGATTGAAAGCACCTTCACCCCTTTGAAACCCTTTCATTTTTAGGACATTCCACTCAATTAAAGATCATACCCGACCAAACAAACAAAAAACCTTTGTTCTTAATAACTAGCCTAATATCACACTAAAAACCTTAAAAGATAAATCAATATTTGCACTTATAGAGAGATCCCTCTATGGATTCAGGAGGGCTAGATCCTAGAATCCCAAAGTGGTTCATATGTAGGCTCTGCAGCTTTGTATTTGCCAATCTTGCAAACTATAGAGCCCTAACATTCTGGTGACTCCGCTGGGGACTTCTGAGTAAAATTACATCTTACACATCCTTAAAAACCTCATAAGGCCCATAATCTCCTTATATTGGTATTCAATTGCTGATGGTGGACATCAACTCATCTCAAATATTTGAAATCCTCCACCTGGCGATTCCACAACTCTCAGAAGACCAAATTACTCCACTGGTAGAAGAATTTGAACTGGTTGAATAGACACAATGACCTCTTTCCTGATTTACAAACATGATTCCAAGGATACAACGAAGATATTCCCCAATGAGTAGAGATCATATCCTTGGGTTTCCACATAAGATGCCCCAAGTGAATTGGGATGACAACCTGCCTGTTTTTCAAGGTGAAAAGTTTGATGACCCTTTATTACATCTCATCAAATTTCATATACATGTATGGAGGTTGAAAGTGGAATGGCATGAAGACTGCCTTACGAAAATGTTTATGTTAACATTAGAAGGAAAAGCTAGGGATTGGTATGAAAGGTTGAAATATGGTAGTTTGTTTTCTTTAAAGGACCTTGAATATGTGTTTTATGAGAAATATAAAGGAAATAGTACATCATTATCATGGGGTGAAATACATTATGATCCATCACAAAACATCACCCAACACATTATAGACAATGATGAGGATTTGGAAAAAGTACATCTTGAGGATATTTCAACAGCCATTCATGAGTTTAATATCTTATTGAAAAGTTATAAGAATATAGATGAATTAGTTGAGGAAGAAATCAACCAAGAAATTAAGGACATTCCTCAAGATATCCTTGAAAACCCAAATAATGATTCATCATCCCTTATAGCTGAGGCTCAAGAAGACATCCAGCCTCAAAATCAGTCTTCACAAGAGAAAGAGGGTAGTTGTATTTCTGTTTATGCTGAAATAGAAATCTCTCCTTTCACAGAAGAAGAAAGTGATCAAATACTAAACAAGAAGCTACCCTCCGAACCTTCATTTAAACAAGAAAATCATAAACATAATGCCTATTCCATAGAACAACCGAATGGCATGCAAGACAAAGAGGATAGTAAGGAAATTAATGATAATATTGAAACTGGTCCTTTTTGGAGTATGAGCTTTGATGGGTCATATACTAAAACCAGTGCAGGTGCAGGAATATGGCTTTATAATACAAAAAAAAATTATTATAAAGCCTATTCATATAAATTGAATTTTCAATGCACAAATAACATCATAGAGTATGAGGCACTTCTTTTAGGGCTCCACTTATTGAAGAAATTAGGATCCTAGAGGATAACAATTCATGGAAATGCAGAATTGGTAATTAGGCAAGTGAATGAATAATGCATGGTTAAACATCCCAGACTTAGAGCCTATAAGGATGATGCCATGGATTTGTTAAAATATTTTACAGAATTCCAACTTACCCTTGTTCCTAAAGTGACCAAAAAATTTTGCTAGTGGATTAGCCCTTGTTGCTAGTACATGTCTGAGACCTTGGGAAAGCAAACAATATGCAATTCAAGAAAAATTCAGACCAGATGTCCCAAACAATAAAAGGTACTAGCAAGTCTTTGGGGAAGAAAAAAAATACAAGACTGTCCTACTGAGGATATATTATCTTTTCAAAAGAAATCCTTTCCCATTGTTGATATCAATCTATCATCCAAAGAACCTGAATTCACACTAGAAGCAAGCATAGATTTAGAGAAAGAAGAAATTTCATTGCTTATTGATTTACAGGTGAAGGATGATGATGCTTCCAAGGAACATGCTGAAGGTGTAGTCCTCAAAGATGATATCTTAGAGTCAGACAATCTACCAATCAGGGAGGGCCACAATGAAGAGAATTCTCATCTTTTCTTTGTTGATCCTATGGAAGAATGTGTGGAGGTCCCAATTGGCTCAAATTCTCAAGCATGGATCTTTTGCAAGAGCCAAAGACATAAAACGTTGTCACCTCCTGTGACAACCTTGATTTTAAAGATTAAGATTCAATATATATTGTGGTTACCTCTGACTAGTAGCCAATTTCTCTATTCCTTTTTGTCACTACTCAACTGGCTACATTGCCACTATTATATCATATGAAGCATGTAAATATTTCAAGAGTTAGATTAGGTTAGATAGGAATGTCAATAAGCTCAGCCTTTGAGCATTTAGTTGGCTTTTGATTTCTGCTTTGAAAGAAAAATAAAAATACAAAAACAATAGAAAAGAGAAAAGAGGGCAAAATGAAAATAAGACAGGTACAACCCCATACCAAAAAAGAGAAATAAAATCTAAAAGTGTGCAAGCTAAAATGCCACTACTTTAAGAAACACTTTGTATTCAATCATACAATTTAATCATGATTGGATAAGTTTAAATTTACTACTGATAGGTTAGTGAATTAGATCAGCCAAACAACACAATCTTGGCTTATCAGTAAGGTAGATTAGGATAGAAGAAATAAGGTTCCAACATCCTCAAAACCTGAACCTTTGAGATTGATGAAGAACTGGTTCTAAAAATATCAAAACTTGAACTAGGAAAGAAAGAGGAAGCAGCTCAAACAAGACTGAAACCAGAGCTGTAGAATAATGAAGGATATTTTTTATTTCCAAATCTTAGCCTTCATTTTTTTGTTTTAAATTTTCTGCAAATTTTAGTCTATGTGCAGCTTGTTTTTATGCCATAGATCTACAGCAAGTCAGACTACTTAATCCTGGCTTGCCTATTTTTAAATTTTTGTTTTAGAAAATAGAGAATAAATATCTGTCAGACAATCTAATCCTAACATATAATAGTTAGGTAGTGAACTTATGAATTCAACTGCTTAATCTGAGTTCATGGAGAAATAAGAGTAGAATTAGACTAGTTTTATGTTGTCAAAAGAATAAATGTTGATGAAAAGGTTTGCAAGTCCAAATGCACCTTCTGAAGAAAAAATGTTAGGAAGTAGGTTGTGTAGGTAGCTGCTTGGGGAAGAATTTTTCTACTGATATCAAATGTTCTAATCATCTTTCAAGTAGCTGATCAGAGAACAGGAAAATATTGTCAAAAATTCAAGATACTGATCTACATTCCAGAGATGAATTTATGTGGTTCTTGACACCTCCAAGGAGTTGCCATCCAAAGTTGGAGCCGCTTTTAGCCACCTACAAAAAAATTTCATATCAAATGGTGGCTAAATCTGTTTAGCCTTCAAGAAACAATTCATGTCCAAATTGTGAGTTCTTGAAGTCTTATGATGATCTTTACCCTTTGAGTTAATCTTCACTGTTGTTTCAATATTAGCCCTCAAGTACCTACTGTTTACCAAGAGAAAAACTGCTCATGAGGCTCCTTTTTCCCTCATTACACTTTTCCATTTCATTCTCCATATTCATCCATAAATACCTTCATTTGACTTCTAAACCATTCTAAAACCCTTTTTAAACCTTATGTCCCCCTTGTATTTGGTTTTAAAACCCCTTTTTTCCTTATCGGAACCCCCGAAAACCCTTCAAAAACCTTTATTTTGGACTAAAAACCTTCATTTTTCTATAAAGGCCTTAAACCCCTTTCGGCCTTAAGCCCCAAACCCTTTTCCGCATATGACCCGCATTGTGACCAGGCGTGAAGCGCTCATCGCATCACAAATATTCATCACATCGCAAGTATTCATCGCATCGCAAAACACATTTTACTTGTTTTTCATGGTTATTTGCCTCCCGCTGATGCGATCACATGATCAATTCTCCACCATTGATCTGATTTGCTACGCCTAGATCTAATGGCCCATATTTCTCCCTGTTCCAAAACCCGCCATTTCTCCTTTTTCTTCATCGTTAAATCTCCCCCATCGATCTAGTTTTCAGATCAATGGCTCTCGCTCCATCGCAAATCGGCAATCACATTTTTCCCTTTTGTCCTTTCCTTTCCCTCCTCTGATGATGATCCCCCGATTTAATCTCAACTGTCGAATCGACAAGAACTAATGGCTAATATTCAATCGCGCTCTGCCCATAGCCCTCCGACATCACACCTGCCGATTTAATCCTGATCGTTGACCTTTCATACCGATCCGATGGCTAGTGCTTCATCGCATCGCGCTCATCCAACTCATGAGCCCTCCGACATCAACCCACTGATTTAATCCTGACTGTTGATCTCTCTTAGATTGAACGGTCCACGCTCAATCGAATCGGAACATTGCATTGCCACTTTTCCCTTTCCTCCCGCCGATGCGATTCAGCATTGAAATTGTTGTGGTTCCTATGATTTGGAAGATTTGGCAATACCAAATCACAAGAAAACATCAAACCACTTTGGGATCTCAAGATCTAGCCCTCCTAGATCCAGAGAGGGATCATTCTATAAAGCAAAGGATAACATATCTTTGAAGTTCAATTTTAAGGTATTAGGCTAGTTATAGGGCACAAGGGTTTTTTGTTTTGTTTTGTTTGGTTGGTTGGGAAGCATGAAAGAAGGGTTAAATGAACGTAAAGGAATGAGTAGAGGAGGATCCTATGGAAATGGGGAGATAATTCAAAGAGAACACAAGTCCATTGGGCAATAGGGTCATAAAAGGATTTACTTGCAATTCAAAAATCCAAGGCTTTCAAAGGGCTAGTCATCTAAAATAGAGGATCTCTTAAGATGATAGTATGGGATGAAACAATAAGGAAATGAATGGGAATGACAAGGAAAACCTTCCAAGGTGACCACTTCGGAGTAAATCTAGGGACAGGACATGCCTTAACCTCAATGATCTAGACTCCTAATGAGGCTAACTCTGAAGACAAAAATTCAGTAGTCCTCCTGACTACTTTTAGAAAATGATAACATTCAAGTTTAACAAAGAGTCAAACATAAGATCAGAGAAAGACTTTTAACCTTCTCTACTTTGACATTCAACTCAAAGGGATCTTAGAAAGGCTATCTGTTGGAAAAGGAACCTAGTGGGACAAGGCTAACTCTAAATCTCCCAGTTTCCTAATTCTTTCAGTTGAACCAAACAAGAACATCTAAGAAACAAACTCTAAATTCATACATCAGTAAGCATGGACAAACCAACTTCTATATTGGTTAAATTGTATTGAACTTGTTCTTAGATACACAATTAGTAGAAAACATTGAAGATAAGAAAGTGCAGGAAGCATTAGGGTACTTGCAGTAGTATATCCCAAGCTGAAATTACTGATTCTTATCAGATAAAATGAAACATGATGTATAACAGAGGGAAAACAATAAAAAAATAGAACACATCACCACTGATTTAGATCAAGATCCAATGAACATGTTTTTCATATTAGAAGAGCAAAACCAGTCACATACATCCTTGTCCAATGGCTTGATATCAACAAGAAATCATCTCCAAACCTATTTACAACTACTACTCACAGAACTCTAACTCAGTAAAACAACTTACAATCAGTGTTTTTACAATATCCAACCAACCAACGTTTACAATGTATTTCTCAGGAGTTCTTATAGAAGAAAAAGTGATAGTAGTGGTAGATAGAACTTAAATGATGCATTAAAACAAAGGAAGAGGAGTCTATGAAGCCCATTCTGTTTTAACATCTCTGTATTAACTTTCAGTACCCTTTGGCTGAATCAGGGGTCTTTGACAGGTTGATAATAACTCCAAGGTATGTTCTTGAAGTACTCTCTGACTTTTGGTACTCTGTTTGTACTCCGAGATAAGAAAGGATGAAGATTTGTCTTTCAGGTCTTCCATCCTTTGTAACTAATGCACTGACAGTTTTTGGGAATTCTTGCCAGAACAATAACTTTTATGGGCTTGATGAGGAATGTAGAACGCTATGGGAACCTATCCCTTTTAGGAAAAAGAACATTCTGCTGATATGAAAGCACTGATATAACTTGTTTATGTGCTTTAGGATTCATTAAGTCTTCTTGATCATTCTTATGGTCTTCATCTGTGTCTTTATCCTTTTGAACATTGGATTATAAGCATTAAGTCTTCAACATTCGGCTTTAATCCCTTTAATCTCACACTGATACACTTTTTTGCTTCTGCTGACTTGTTTTTGTGAATGTATAGGTTATGGAGTGCTGGAGGGATTGAATCATCGGGAAAGATGAAGTCGACTTTCAGAACATGTTTTAAACCTTCTAGTGTCTTCTCTAATCCTTTGGCTCGAACTCATGCTTTTTATTCTGTGTTTCTCAGATCACCACAACCATGACTGTGGGGACAAAACGAATTCACGACCCTTTAAACCCGGAAAAAAACACAATAAACACGTTATGAAAACTAGGGGGTGAGGCAGGTTGCTTCAGAGGCTTGTGAAAATGGAGGAGCAGCAATGGAACATCAGTGGATGCAGCGAAAAATGGATGAAAATCATGGAGGAACGGCGAAAAACAGGTTTTATGGAGGTTGAATACATCGTGGGTTATGGACCGTTGGATTAGAATGATCCACGGTGATCTACAGTGTAGATTCACCGATGAAGTCTCTTGGAGGATGAATGACCGAAAAACATATGGAGGTAAGATTAGATCTGGACCATTAGATTAGAATGATGGACGGTGGAGGTTGGTGGACGGATTCCTTTAGAAGGTTAGATGGATGGTGGAAGTGCAAGGGTGAGATCAAATATGAGTCGTTCAATCAAGTCAATCGACGGTGGAGATCGGCGAAAGGAATCATTGGGAAGGTTAACGAATTAAAAATGGGTGTAGGCGAGGTTGGATCAGGACCATCAGATTAGACCCGATCAACGGCCACGATTAAATAAGAAATCTCATTCCGAAGGGCGGTAAGTGGAAAACCAGAATGATTTTCGCGCAGGCTCTGGGGTGGTAAATGGTTTTCAAGAAAAAAACGTGATTCCACTCAGCGATCGCCATGTGGAAATCCAAAACCCCTTATATCGCATTTTTTTGGAACGTTAACTTTCGGACATAAAAATTTTGCAAAAAAGGATATCAGTCGTCGAATGAAGGTGCGTTGATGAGACGGTGCGGGTGATGCGCGATGGGGGAAAGATGTGCGAGGCAGAGGTAAACCATCAGGTTTTTTCCTGACCGTCGAATCTTCGGATTGGACGGTTATGATCGAACAATGGAGCGGGTTGTCGGATGGATGAATGGACTGCGACAAAACCTGGGTCGTTGGTTCTTGTGGATTCAGCGGTCCAGATTCATTTTAAAAACTTGATGTTGGGGAAGCGGGTGAAATAGATGGAGGGATGATCGCCGTTGATCTGTGGAGATCTACTATCTGCTCCAAGAAATTTTAAACTACAATGTCGAGAATGATGAAACCATGGAAAAAGTGATCTGTGGAAGGCTCGAGTGACTAGTACCATCTACTGTGTTTAGGTCCCATGGAGAGTGTTTATGTGAATACTTCCTCAGGCTAAATCTTCTTTTGTGGACCCAGGAAACTCAGTTGTCAAAATTAAAGGATTTTTGGTTTTTTCTGGCCTTTAGCACCTGCTAAGGGTGTGGTTATATGAGACAGGGGTTTAAAACTCCACCTTCTAAGCAAAAGTCTATAAAGGGGTGATAGTTTTAGGTCAAAATCAAGAGCAAGCTAAATGAGGGGTTCCGTGAGGGTTAGTGTAATCTTTAACCAATAGATCGTAAAAAGATAAGGTTTAAAAATGGGTTTAGGAAGATTTAGGGGTCAAATGAAGGGGTTTCTTGGGAGTTTTTGTGCATGGAATAAGGATGAAAAATGGGGATTTTGAGGGAATGAAAGGGAGCAAATGGAGGCCTTTTTTAGGGCAGTTTCTTTCACAAAATAGCAGGGCTTTTCAATGGAAACAGTAGTGAATATTCTTTAAAGGATAGAAGACACATGAAGGCTTCAAGAATGATATATTTCCTCTCTCTCTCTCCTCTCCTTCTCCCTCCCTCTCCCTCTCCCCTCAAGGTAAATGTTTCTTAAGGCTAGAACATATTAATAGCCATACTAAGTCACAAATGCTATATAAGGCTAAAAAGTTGTTCCATTATGGGATGGAATCTTCAGAAGTAGAAAGTCAAGAACCTCTAATACAATTGAAGTAGACCAGAGCCTGGTCCTTGATCCTTTATTTATTTTTTTATCAGCTGCTACACAAGTGAAATCATTATATTAGCAGCAATACTCCCCAAACAATATACCTACCCATCCTACTGTCTTAATATTTTTTCTTCAAGGTGCATTTAGAATTGCAGACCTTCTTCATCATTATTTTTTATTGAAAGCAGAAAACTAATCTAATTCTACCTTTATTTCTCCATGAGACCAGATTAAACAGTTGGACTCATAAATTTCTCTACCTCAACTAACATATTCTAGGATTAAACTGTCTGGTAGATTTCATTCTCCACATTATAAAACGGAAATTGAAACACATCCAAACCAGGATTAGACTGTCTGGTTTGCTGTGGGTCCATGGTAGAAAGACAGACTGCCCATGAACTGAAACTTTGCAGGAAATTTCAACCAAAATCGTGAAGGCTTGCAATTTTGAAACTTTAAAGCATCCTTCTTTTTGCTTGTTACTCAGGTTTTGAGCTTATTAGAGTCACCTTTTTCTTCATTTTAGCTCCTGATTTTGACCCTGTTAGAGTTGTTTTCTTCTTTCCTTTACTGGTTCAAGTTTTGAGCATGTTTGAACCTTTCTTCTTGTAATTTTTTTTTTGTTTTTCTTTTTTCCAAACAAAACAAAGCAATGGTATTTACAATGGAAGTGAAAACTTTAAATTTGAACTTTAGAAGTAGTAATGCTTGAGCATCCTGTCATTGACAGGACCCCCAAATAGATCTGTACCATCTAATTCTTGCAAAAAAAAATGCATTGGGACCAATGGTAGATTGTATGATAGAAGGGCCTTTCATAAACTATCAAACTTTCCATGCTTACCCTTATCTTCCCTTCTAGAGTCCCATTTTAGTACCTTGTCCCCAATCTTGAAATCACAGGCCTTTGTTCTCTTATCAAACAATTTTTTGATGTTCTCTTGCACTTTCTGAGCTCTGTTGTAGACTTCTTCTCTTATCTACTGGAGATGTATGGTTTGATTGATCCTCCTTACCATGTTTTCTTCCTCTGACTGTATTTCTTGGACCAATTTTATCACTGGTACTCCCAAACTGGTAGGGAATACTACATCAGCTCCATAAACAAGCTGATAAGGAGACATTCCAATGGATTTATTTGTTGTCAACCTATCTGCCCATAAAGCATGCACTAACTTATTATGCCATGATTTTTTATTCTCTTATAGCATCTTCTTGATGATGGTCACCAAACTCTTGTTTGATGATTCTACTAGCCCATTACCCTGAGGATAATAAGAAGTAGAATGACCAAGTGAAATCTGATACCTGTGGCAAAAATCAATCATCTTTTTGGAACCAAAGGCAGCAGCATTGTCAGTGATAATCTTCCTAGGGCAGTCAAATCTAGATAGGATATGATCTTCAAGGAATTTTATAATGACTGAGTCTGTGGCATTCCTAGAAGGGATGGCCTCTATCCATTTGGTGAAATAGTCAGTGGCTATGAGTATCCACCTATGTTGGGCAGATGAAGCAGGATGGATTTCCCCTATGAAATGTAGGCCCCACTGTTGAAAAGGAGCTTCAACAGTGATTGGTTGTAAAGGTAAAGGAAGGAGTTTTCTTTTTCCCTCAAAGATTTGGCATTTGTGGCAAGCAACTATCATCTTGTGGACATCTTGGAAAAGGGTGGGCCAGTAATAGCCAGCTCTAAGGATTTTATTGGCAGTGGCTTTCCAGTAGAGATGGCCTCCACACTCTCCTTCATGGAATTCGTGCTTGATTCTCTCTGCATCAACTTCAGGCAAACATTTAAGCAATAAACCATTTGCATTTTTCCAATAAATTCATTTGTTTAAAATGCAACAATTTCTAGCTTTCAACTTTAAAAACCTTGCCTTTGTCTTTGATAAATCAAGAGGAGCATTAATATTTTAAAGCACATACAAGATATCAGCATACCAAGGTGAGTTTTGGAACTGTTCTTCTACAATGGGAGTTGGTGATCCTTCCTGTTCATCCAAAGCATCTACCATATTAATGTCAAGGGCCTTGACCCTTGATGAGTTTAGTGAGTTTGATCTCCAAATCATACTCTAGTATCACAACAATCCACTTGCCTCTCTTTCCATCTGGATCTTGTGACAAATGTCTTTCACCACTATGTTAGGCACAAAGGCAATAATATGGGAATGTAAGATATACACTCTGAAATCCTTCAAGGCCTTTACCAAAGCATAAGCCTGTTTTTCCATGATGTTATATTTCATAGGTGCATCTCTCAATGCTTTGCTAAAAAATGAAATTGGTTGCTCTTGTCCCTCTAGATTTTTCTGCAATAGGACATCAGCCATAGTATGTTCTGATGCAAAAGAGAATATGAGGAAGTCTTTAGAAAAATCAAGGCTGATTAGGACTGGTGCTCGGGTGAGTGAATGTTTTACCAATTCAAAGGAATTTTTGGCTTCTAGAGTCCATTTAACTCCTACCTCTTTCTTGCGCATATTTGTCATGTTTCTAAGGAGTTCTGCTAGGTTGGGTATAAACCTCCTCAAGAAATTAATCTTCCCAATAAAGGACTGCAATTCCTTGATATTCCTTGGGTGGCTAATCTGCAATATCGCCTCAACTCTTTTTGGGTCCATTTTAATCCCTTTTTTAGATATAATGTGACCAAGAAGTTTGCCTTCTTTGAGGCCAAACACAGTATTTTTGGGATTTAAAGATAGCCCATACCTTATGCATTTCTCAAAGACTTTTCTTAGATGTTTAAGGTTCTCTTCATCAATTTTGGAATACAATGTTATGTCATCAAGGTAAATTACAATGAAGTGGCCTATTTCCTCTGAGAATGCAATGTCCATGGCTCTTTGGAATGTGGCCCCAGCATTCATTAATCCAAAAGGCATTTTCACATACATGAAAGTGCCCCCAAGGAGTGGTGAAGGTTGTTTTAAGTTGATCTTTTGGGAGTACTAAGACCTGGTTACACCCTGAAAAGCCATCTAACAGAGAAATCCTCCTAGAACCAACTACCCTTTGTAGGATGTGTTCCATTTTGGGCAAGGGGTAATTGTCTTTTAAGGAGGCTCTATTTAAGTTTCTAAAATCAATTCATAGCCTAATTTCTCCTGTTTTTTTCCTCACAGCCACAAGGTTAGATACCCAATCTGAAAACCTCACAGGGACTATGATTCCGACCTCATACATTTTTTTGATTTCCTTTTCTACCAGGGGTAACTGTACAGGGTTAATTCTACGAAGTTTTTTCCTGAAAGGTTTTTGGTTTTATTTCAATGGAATATTATGCTATATGATCTCTGTGTCATAGGCTTTCAAATCTTCATAACTCCAAGCAAAAACATCAGCAAACTCTTTAAATAAATCGACGTATTTCTACTTGATATGGGTTGGCAAAGTTTTAGATAATTTGATCATTTTAGGCTTGTCTTTGCTGCCTATACTACATTCTTCAACATCATATTCAGTGTTCAATAGTGGGCTTCTTTGCCACATCATTAAAATCAAAGAGGTCCTCTAGGGGTGCTAGTCTTCCTGGTATGCTTTTGTCTTTGGACTGCAGCACCTCTATGTCTTATTTATCTATTTTCATGTATTCTTTTGTTTGTTTATCAAATTCTTTGGTCATCATTTTTATTTCTGCAGTAGGGGATGTTTTTCTTCATCAAGGGGCTCTTTATCCAAATATTTTTCATCAGACTTAGAGTCTAAATAAGGTAATTCAATCTCATTCCTACAAAGCAAGAAATCCTGTCTATTTGTCACCCTCAAAGACCTGCCAATATTTTTCATTATCCGGTATTGCTGGTCTATATTTAGTTTGAACAATGATCTGTTTGTCACCTTGTGGTCTCTGATATAAACTAGCAGCGCAGGCCAATCCATTTGCAAGTATGTTTTGACTTCTAGGGACAAACAAAAGCTCATATTCTAAAAATGTTTTCAGAAGATCCATGGCATCATTCCTATATGCCCTTAATCTAGGATGTTTAGCAGTGTACTCTCCATTTACTTGTTTGATTACTAGTTCTGAGTCTCCATGGACAACTATCCTCTTAGCTCCTAGTTTTTTCAATAGATGTAGTCCTAAGAGGAGAGCTTCATACTCTGCTATGTTGTTTGTGCATTTAAAATCTAGCTTGAAGGCATGACTCTCAGCATAATTGTTTTCAGTATTGTGCAACCATACCCCTGCTCCTTCATTCCTTTTAGTATAGGATCCATCAAAATTCATGTTGCATAATGGGTTGTTTGCAGATTTTTTATCAATTTCACCCTTAATGTCTTCTTGTTTCTTGAGGTTAGCAAGCTGATGGGAAATTTGCTCTCTACAGTCTTGGTTCTGATTTTCTAATCTTGCAGATTGTTCAGATGTTTCTCCTTTATTTTCCTCTGTGTTTAGAGGTGCCATTATGTTAAGATATGTGGCCTCTACTCTGTTGTTTAAGTTTCTATTCTCTAGCTCTTGCTCTTCTGTAAACTCATCATTATAAAGGATAAAAGAGTCTAGATCTGTATGGACAGAGTAAAGAGGGGAATTCTCTGGTTTCTCTGGGCTTCTCACCATGAATTTCATGCGTGCTTCCCTATATAATCTTCTAAGCTAGCTGAAAACAGGGATTGTGGCATATGTCATGTCCATTTGCATTGTACCTTGTAGCTTGGAAACCCATGATCTTGATAGCAACATGCCATATTTAGGAGGTACATCGGCCACTACTACATCCATTATCATGCACTTGGCTAGGATTTGGGTCAAATTCACACAGAGATCTTTAATCAGGCCCAAACACTTCACTCTACTAGAGTCAAAAGAATATAAATCCTTATAAGGCCTGGCTATCTCTAGGCCTAATTTTTCCATGATCACTTTGGGCATGAGATTTTGTGAAGCCCCTGAGTCATGCATAGCATTAAGTATGATTTTGCCATGGATTTTCAGACTGATATAGAAAGGAGGCACTACTCCTTCCTAAAATTTCCCTTCAATTTTTGGGCCAAACAAAAGAGCTGGTTGATCATCATTTAAGCTGACAGAGTCATTGTTTTCTCCTAGGTTTAAAGCTTTCAAGATTTGACATTTATATGCATCTTGGGTGGCCAACTCAGTGATAGGGACAGAAATTTTGATTTTGGCAATCTCACTTTCCATATTGAAAGGAGATTGACTCTTTGAAAGGCTCATTTCTGTTTTTTTGGTCATTGTTTTATTGGTAAAATCAGCTTGCTTATTTTCACTATGTACATTGGTTGAAGTTGTTTTTTCAGGAGCATTAGCTGCAATGCTAGTGCTGCTAGTTTCTTGACTTGGTTTATCATTGGATTGGATGTCTTTGTCCTTGTTTTTTCCAGAACTCTTGGCTGTTGTTTTTTTGCTTTCAATAGTCCCTTTAGGAATCTTTTCAGGTCTTTTCTTAATGGTGATTTCAAAGGTTTTTGTCTTGGGAATATCTACGTTCTTTCTTCTTCTAAGATCATATTTTTCTCAGACCTACATGATGGCATTCTCGAATCCTAACCTATAGTCTTCAAATTCTAACCCTTCCTCATTCCAATGTGTGTATGAGGTCCGGTTATCTTCTGTGGAAAAGGTGTGATCTTGGTTACCCACCTCCACCATGTTTATGATAGTTCCCTCTTATTCTTATATTATTCCCTCATATTCATCAAGGAAATTCTCTTGGAATCGACGTATGATTTGTTGGTCAGAATCCCTTTGTTTATTTGGAGGAGTGTTTCTCCTGAAGTTTTGGTTCTGGTTTTGAGACTGATTTCTATTCTGATTAGTGACTTGGACAACCATTTTATCCATCATTCTTTCTAGCCTATTCATGTTTTTGGCCAGATCATCATATTTGGGATTAGATGTAGAAGTTGTGGTGTCTTCCCTATATGTCACCTTCTTTTCAGCCCTCATCCTAGCTCTTTTTTTGATTAAGTTTGCCTCTACACTTACAGCTCATTTCTGCATATCTTCTAGAGTTGTATAGTCTCTCTCCTAAGTTGATAGGCCATGTTAGCATCAAAGCCCTCGGGATATTTCACTAAGGCCATTCCTTGGGGAGGTTTCATGTGGGGTGGAAGAGCATTGTAGACATTGTTAAACCTGGTGGAGTAGTCATGAACACTCTCCCCCTGATTCCTTTTGAGATTTTTATACTCTGCTAATATTTTGAGAGGGTTTCTTTTAATTTCCCATTTGCTTATGAAAGCTTGATGTAAGGAGGGAAGGTCATTGATGCTATTAGGAGCTAAACCTTTAAACCACATTTTAACTTCTCCTCCTAAACTTTGAGCAAATATTCTCATCTTAATGGTTTCATCTTCTATTTCCATATAATCAAAAGCATCTTCCATCCTATCTACATGGTGTTGAGTTGTGGTAGATTCTTTTCCAGTGAAATGGGGTATTTTAGACTGATAGTCATTGGGTAAAGGAACTAAATGCTATGGTAACACTAGGGGGCATACCATGCTGCCATGATAGTGTTCTGTGGAGGGAAATGAGGGGCTTGGATAGCAGGTATGTGGATGATAGAAATTCTTGGACCAGCAACAAACTGTTGAGCAGATTTAGGGTGAGAGAGACCCCATTGTGAATGAAATGTATATCAGAAGGTGTGGATGGAGGGGTTTCTCTGTTATCAATGTGTTGACCACTCTGTGGTGATGAACTTGTAGGCTCAAAGGCTATCTGATATATACCACTGAATGACTTAGCTCTTGGTAAATTACTTGGTAAATCTAAGTCAAATTGAGTATCTGATAGAGCTGCAAGATTTTCAGGTGTTGAGTTAGCTCTATGAATGGGTCTGACAATAGTTGGATCCCTAGATGTGGGAGACTTCCTAAGAATTCTCTCTGGATTTTTAACTATTTCAAGAGGATTTGGATTAGGATAAGCTCTGGTATGGATTGTTCTTGAAGCTAGTATGTTAAGTAGAAAAATCTTTAAGAAGAAGACTATCCTTAAACCAAGAAGCTTAATCCTATGTGTTTCTTCTAATATGGATGATGTTGTAATGAAACTGGTCCCCCAGTGGAGTCTTGATAAAACAAAGATAATCAACAGGCCTACTGATCACCAGTGGAGTATTTTGGTCATTTAAGAACTGTGGAGTCGCCAGGTGGAAGATTCCAAATGTTCAAGAATATTTATTGTCCACCACAGTGATTAACTACCTATCTAAGGATATTATGGGCCTTCTAAGGTCTTGAGGGTATCTAAGATGGAATTCACTTAGAAGTTCCCCAATGCAGTCGCCATTATGTTGTGGTTCCTGTGATTTGGAATATTTGGAAATACCAAATGACAGGACAACATCAAACCACTTTGAGATCTCAGTATCTAGCCTTCCTGGATCCAAAGAGGGATCTCTCTATGAAGAAAAGGATAATATATCTTTGAAGTTCAATTTTAAGGTATTAGGCTAGTTATAGGGCACAAGGGTTTATGTTTTGTTTTGTTTGTTTAGTTGGGAAACATGAAAGAAGGGTTCAGTATAAGGTAAAGGAATGAGAAGAGAAGGATTTTTGGCAATGGGGAGACAATTCAAATAAAACACAAGACCATTGGGCAATGGGGTCATAAAAGGTTTTACCTGCAATTCAAATATCCAAGGCTTTCAATGGGCTAGTCATCTATATCAGAGGATCTCTTAAGATGATAGTATGGGATGAAACAATAAGGAAATGAATGAGAATGACAAGGAAAACCTTCCAAGGTGACCACTTCGGAGTAAGTCTAGGGATAGGGCATGCCTTAACCTCTATGATCAAACTCCTAATGAGGCTAACTCTAAAGACAACAATCCAGTAGTCCTCCTGACTACTTTTAGACAATAGAAAACATTTAAGTTTAACACAGAGTGAAATCAAAGATCAGTGAAAGACTTTTAACCTTCTCTTCTTTTGACATTCAACTCAAAGGGATCTTAGAAAGGCTAACTGTTGGAAAAGGAACGTAGTGGGACAGGGATAATTCTAAATCTCCCAGTTTCCTAATTATTTCAGCTGAACCAAACAAGAACATCTAAGAAACAAACTCTAAATTCATACATCAGTGAGCATGGACAAACCAACTCCTATACTGGTTAAATTATATTGAACTTGTTTTTAGATACACAATTAGCATAAAACATTGAAGATAAGAAAGTGCAGGAAGCATTAGGGTACTTGCAGTAGTATATCCTAAGCTAAAATTACTGATTCTTATCAGAGAAAATGAAACATGATGTATAACATAGGAAAAAAAATAACAAAGATAGAACACATCACCACTGATTTAGATCAGGATCCAATGAACATGCTTCTCATATTATAAGAGAAAAACCAGTCACATACGTCCTTGTCCAATGGCTTGATATCAACTAGAAATCATCTCCCAACCTATTTACAACTACTACTCACAGAACTCTAACTCAGTAAAACAGCTTACAATTAGTGTTTTTACAATATCCAACCAACCAAGGTTTACAATGTATTTCTCAGGAGTTCTTATAGAAGAAAGAGTGGTAGTAGTGGCAGATAGAACTTAAATGATGCATTAAAACAAAGGAAGAGGAGTCTATGAAGCCCATTCTGTTTTAACATCTCTGTATTAACTTTCAGTACCCTTTGGCTGCATCAGGGGTCTTTGATAGGTTGATAATAACTCTAGGGTATGTTCTTTGAAGTACTTTTCTGGTTGTAGTACTCTTATTGTACTCTGAGACAAGAAAGGATGAATATTTTCTTTTCATGCCTTCCATGCTTTGTAACTAATGCACTGACAGTGGTTAGGACTACTTGTCAGAATAATGACTGTTATGGGCTTGATGAGGAATGGAGAATGCTATGGGAACCTGTCCTTTTTAGGAAAAAGAACATTCTACTGATATGAAAGCACTAATATAACTTGTTCATGTGCTTTAGGCTTCATTAAGTCTTCTTGATCATTCTTATGGTCTTCATCTGTTTCTTTATCCTTTAAACACTGGATCATAAGCATTAAGTCTTCAACATTCAGCTTTAATCCCTTTAATCTCTCACTGATACACTTTGCTGCTTCTTCTGACCTGTTTCTATGAATGTACAGGTTTTAGGAGTGTTGGAGGGTTTGAATCAGGGTTAATAAAGATGATCTTCGATAGAACATGTTTTAAACCCTCTCTGGTGTCTTCCTCTACGATCCTTTGGCTCTGGAACTGACATTGTACACTCTGTATCACCACAACCATGACTATGGGGACAAAACGAATTCTGGACCCTTTAAACCCTGCAAAAAACACAATAGACACGTTATGAAAACCGGGGGGACGAGGCAGATTGCTTCAAAGGCTTGTGAAAATGGAGGAGCAACGATGGAACATCGGTGGATGCAGCGAAAAATGGATGAAAATCATGGCGGAACGGCGAAAAATAGGTTTGATGGAGGTTGAGTGCATCATGGGTTATGGATCGTTGGATTAGAATGATCCACGGTGATCTACAGTGTAGATTCACCGATGAACTCTCTTGGAGGATGAATGAACAAAAAACAAATGGAAATAAGATTAGATCTAGACCGTTAGATTAGAATGATGGATGGAGGAGATTGGTGGATGGAGTCCTTTAGAAGGTCAGATGGATGGTGGAAGTGCAAGGGCAAGATCAAATATGAGCCATTCGATCAATTCAATCGATGGTGGAGTTCGGCGAAAGGAATCATTGGGAAGGTTAATGAATGAAAAATGGGTGTAGGCGAGGTTGGATCAGGATCGTCGGATTAGACCCGATCAATGGCCAAGATTAAACAAGAAATCTCATTATGGAGGGAAGTAAGCGGAAAGCTAGAATGGTTTTCGCGCGGGCTCTGGGGTGGTAAATAGTTTTCAAGAAAAAAATGTGATTCCACTCAGTGATCGCCACGTGGAAATCCAAAACCGCTTATATTGCGTTTTTTCGGAACGTTAACTCTCAAACATAAAAATTTTGCGAAAAAGGATATCAACCGTTGGATGAAGGTGCGTTGATCGGACGATGTAGGTGATGCGCGATGGGGGAAAGATGTGCGGGGCAAAGGTAAGCCATCGGGTTTTTTCCTGACTGTCGGATCTTCGGGTTGGACAGCTACGATCGAACGATGGAGCAGGTTGTCGGATGGATGAAGGGACTGCAACGAAATCTGGGCCGTTGATTCTTGTGGATTCAACGGTCCAAATTTGTTTTCAAAAACTTGATGTCGGGGAAGCGGGTGAAAAAGATGGAGGGATGATCGTCGTTGATCTGTGGAGATTGACGGTTCCTATTAGCTCAAATCATAATGGTGGCGAATGATAAAACCACAGGGAAAAAGGATTCGGAGAAGGCTCTAAGGCCTTTAGCGCCTGAATACTGGGATTTAGGTCCCATGGAGGAGGGCCTAAGGGGAATAAGCCCTCGGGGGCTAAATTCATTTGTGGAGCAGAGAAACTACTTTTTCAAGTTTTTTAAAGGGATTTTGAGGTTTTTTCGACCTTTTAGCGCTTGGTTGCGGGCTGTGGTTATATGAGACGAGGGGTTAAAAACCTTAAGCCCTTGGGGGCTAAAAAGCTTTATAGTGGCAAATAGGGTGTTTTAGGCCTAAAATCAGTGTTTTTTAAGCCAAATGCGGGGTTCCGGTAGGTACAAAGGGGAATTTTTAAACCAAATAAAGGGCAGTATAAGGTTTAAAAGGGGGTTTATGAGGATTTAGAGGTCAAATGAAGGGGTTTTTAGGAGTTTTTGTGCATGGAATAAGGATGAAAAATGGGGATTTTGAGGGAATGAAATGGAGCAAATGGAGGCCTTTTTTAGAGCAGTTTCTTTCACAAAACAGCAGGGACTTTCAATGGAAACAACAATGAAGATTTCTTCAAAGGATAGAAGACACATGAAGGCTTAAAGAATGATAGATTTTCAAGGGAAATGTTTATTTTGAAGACTTAGAAACATATTTAGCCACCTATTTTTTATGCCAAAAATTTTATAGGTGGCTAACAGTGGCTCCACATGGGGATGGCATCTTCTTGAAGGTGTCAAGAACCTCAGAAATAATCTTTGGAAGTAGACCAGAGCCTGGTCCTTGATCCTTTCTTTCTTTTTTTATCAGCTGCTACATAAGTGAAAGCATTATATCAACAGCAATACTCCCCAAACAATCTACCTACCCATCCTACTGTCCTAACATTTTTTCTTCAAGGTGCATTTAGGCTTGCAGACCTTCTTCATCATTATTTTTTATTGAAAGAAAAAAAAGAATCTAATTCTACCCTTATTTCTCCATGAGACCAGATTAAACAGTTGGACTCATAAATTTCTCTACCTAAACTAATATCTTCCAGGATTAAACTGTCTGGCAGATTTCATTCTCTACATTCTAAAACGGAAATTGAAACACAGCCAAACCACGATTAGACTGTTGGGTTTGCTGTGGGTCCATGGTATAAAGACATACTTCCCATGAACTGAAACTTTGCAGGAAATTTCAACCAAAATTGTGAAGGCGTACAATTTTGAAACTTTAAAGCATCCTTCTTTTTGCTTGTGACTCAAGTTTTGAGCTTATTAGAGTCACCTTTTTCTTCATTTCAGCTCCTGATTTTGACCCTATTAGAGTTTTTTTCTTCTTTCCTATATTGGTTCAAGTTTTGAGCATGTCTGAACCTTTCTTCTTGTATTTTTTTTTGTTTTTATTTTTTCCAAACAAAACAAAGCAATGGTATTTACAACGAAAGTGAAAACTTTAAATCTGAACTTCAGCAGTAGTAATGCTTGAGCATCCTGCCATTGACAGGACCCCCAAAAAGATCTATACCATCTAATTCTTGCAAAAAAAATGCATTGGGACCAATGGTAGATTGTATGATATAAGGGCCTTGCCATAAACTTTCAAACTTGCCATGCTTACCCTTATCTTCCCTTCTAGAGTCCCATTTTAGTACCTTGTCCCCAATCTTGAAATCACAGGCCTTTGTTCTCTTATCAAACAACTTTTTGATGTTCTCTTGCACTTTCTGAGCTCTGCTATAGACTTCTTCTCTTGTCTGTTGGAGATGTATGGTTTGATTGATCCTCCTTACCATGCTGTCTTCCTCTGACTGTATTTCTTGGACCAGTTTTATCACTGGTACTGCCAAACTGGTAGGGAATACAACATCAGCTCCATAAACAAGCTGATAAGGAGACATTCCAATGGATTTATTTGTTGTCAACATGTCTTCCCATAAAGCATGCACTAACTTATTATTCCATGATTTTTTATTCTCTTCTAGAAGCTTCTTGATGATGGTCACCAAAATCTTGTTTGATGATTCTGCTAGCCCATTACCTTGAGGATAATAAGCAGTAGAATGACCAAGTGAAATCTGATACCTGTGACAAAAATCAATCATCTTTTTGGAACCAAAGGCAGCAGCATTGTTAGTGATAATCTTCCTATGGCAGCCAAATCTAGATAGGATGTGGTCTTCAAGGAATTTTATAATGATTAAGTCTGTGGCATTCCTAGAAGGGATGGCCTCTATCCATTTGGTGAAATAGTCAGTGGCTGTGAGTATCCACCTATGTTGGGCAGATGAAGTAGGATGGATTTCCCCTATGAAATGTAGGCCCCATTGTTGAAAAGGAGCTTCAACAGTGATTGGTTGTAAAGGTAAAGGAAGGAGTTTTCTTTTGCCCTCAAAGATTTGGCATTTGTGGCAAGCAACTATCATCTTGTGGACATCTTGGAAAAGGGTGGGCCAGTAATAGTCAGCTCTAAGGATTTTATTGGCAGTGGTTTTCCAGTAGAGATGGCCTCCACACTCTCCTTCATGGAATTCGTACTTGATTCTCTCTGCATCAACTTCAAGCAAACATTTAAACAATAAACCATTTGCATTTTTCCAATATAAACATTAATTTAAAATGAAATAATTTCTAGCTTTCAACTTTAAAAACCTTGCCTTTTTCTTTGATAAATCAGGAGGAGAATTAATATTTTCAAGCACATACAAGATATCAGTGTACCAAGGTGAGTTTTGGAACTGTTCTTCTACAATGGGAGCTAGTAATCCTTCCTGTTCATCCAAAGAATCTACCATATTAATGTCAAGGGCTTTTAAGTTAGATTCAGCCATTAATTGTGCCAAGCCTTGACCCTTGATGAGTTTAGTGGGTTTGATCTCCAAATCATATTATAGTATCACAACAATCCACTTGCCTCTCTTTCCATCTGGATCTTGTGACAAAATGTCTTTCACCACAATGTTAGGCACAAAGGCAATAATATGGGAATGTAAGATATACACTCTGAAATCCTTTAAGGCCTTTACCAAATCATAAGCTTGTTTTTCCATGATGTTATATTTCATAGGTGCATCTCTCAATGCTTTGCTAAAAAATGCAATTGGCTGCTCTTGTCCCTCTGGATTTTTCTGCAATAGGACAACAACCACAATATGTTTTGATGCAAAAGAGAATATGAGGAAGTCTTTATAAAAATCAGGGCTGATTAGGACTGGTGCTCGGGTGAGTGCATGTTTTACCAATTCAAAGGAATTTTTGGCTTCTAGAGTCCATTTAACTCCTACCTCTTTCTTGAGCATATTTGTCATGTTTCTAAGGAGTTCTACTAGGTTGGGTATAAACCTCCTCAAGAAATTAATCTTCCCAATAAAGGACTGCAATTCCTTGACATTCCTTGGGTGGCTGATCTGCAATATTCCCTCAACTCTTTTTGGGTCTATTTTAATCCCTTTTTCAGATATAATGTGACCAAGAAGTTTTCCTTCTTGGAGACCAAACACAGTCTTTTTGGGATTTAAAGATAGCCCATACCTACTGCATTTCTCAAAGACTTTTCTCAGATTTTTAAGGTTCTCTTCATCATTTTTGAAATACACTGTTATGTCATCAAGGTAAATTACAATGAAGTGGCCTATTTCCTCTGAGAATGCAATGTTATTTTTAGGAAAAAGAACATTCTGATAATATGAAAGCACTGATATAACTTGTTTATGTGCTTTAGGCTTCATTAAGTCTTCTTGATCGTTCTTATGGTCTTCATCTGTGTCTTTATCCTTTTGAACATTGGATTATAAGCATCAAGTCTTCAACATTCAGCTTTAATCCCTTTAATCTCACACTGATACACTTTGCTACTTCTGCTGACCTGTTTGTGTGAATGTACAGGTTATGGAGTGCTGGAGGGTTTGAATCAGGGTTAATAAAGTTGATCTTCCATAGAACATGTTTTAAACCCTCTCTGGTGTCTTCCTCTGTGATCCTTTGGCTCTGGAACTGACATTCTGCGCTCTATATCACCACAACCATTACTGTGGGGACAAAACGAATTCACAACCCTCTACACCCTACAAAAAACACAATAAACACGTTATGAAAACCCGGGGGCAAGGCAGGTTGCTTCAGAGGCTTGTGAAAATGGAGGAGCAACGATGGAACATCGGTGGATGCAGCGAAAAATGGATGAAAATCATGGCAGAACGACAAAAAATAGGTTTGATGGAGGTTGAGTGCATCGTGGGTTATGGACCATCTGATTAGAATGATCTACGGTGATCTACGATGTAGATTCACCGATGAAGTCTCTTGGAGATGAATGAACGAAAAATGTATGGAGGTAAGATTAGATCTGGACCGTTAGATTAGAATGATGGATGGCGGAGATTGGTGGACGGAGTCCTTTAGAAGGTCAGATGGATGGTGGAAATGCAAGGGTGAGATCAAATATGAGTCATTCGGTCAAGTTAATCGACGGTGGAGATCGGCAGAAGGAATCATTGGGAAGGTTAATGAATGAAAAATGGGTGTAGGCAAGGTTGGATCAGGACCATTGGATTAGACCCGATCAACGGCCACGATTAAACAATAAATCTCATTGCAGAGGGCGGTAAGCGGAAAAACAGAATGGTTTTCGCGCGGGCTTTGGGGTGGTAAATGGTTTTCAAGAAAAAAACGTGATTCCACTCAGCCATCGCCACGTGGAAATCCAAAACCGCTTATATCGTGTTTTTTTGGAACATTAACTTTCGGACATAAAAATTTTGCAAAAAAGGATATCAGCCGTCGGATGAAGGTGCGCTGATCGGACGGTGCAGGTGATGCGCGATGGAGGAAATATGTGCGGGGCGGAGGTAAGCCATCAGGTTTTTTCCTGACCATCGGATCTTCGGATTGGACGGCTACGATCGAACGATGGAGCGGGTTGTCGGATGGATGAATGGACTGCGACGAAATCTGGGCCATTGGTTCTTGTGGATTCAACGGTCCAGATTCGTTTTAAAAACTTGATGTTGGGGAAGCGGGTGAAATAGATGGAGGGATGATCGTCGTTGATTTGTGGAGATCGACGGTTCTTGTTAGCTCAAATCATAACGCTGGCGAATGATAAAACCACAAGGAAAAAGGATTCGAGGAAGGCTCTAAGGCCTTTATCGCCTGACTACTGGGCTTTAGGTCCCATGGAGGAGGGGCTAAGGGGAATAAGCCCTCGGGAGCTAAATTCTTTTGTGGAACGGAGAAACTGCTTTTTCAAGTTTTTTAAAGGGATTTTGGGGTTTTTTCGGCCTTTTAGCGCTCGGTTGTGGGCTGTGGTTATATGATACGGGGGGTTAAAAACCTTAAGCCCTTGGGGGCTAAAAAGCTTTATAGTGGCACATAGGGTGTTTTAGGCCTAAAATCAGTGTTTTTTAAGACAAATGAGGGGTTCCGGTAGGTACAAAGGGGAATTTTTAAACCAAATAAAGGCAAGTATAAGGTTTAAAAAGGGGTTTAGGAAGATTTAGGGGTCAAATGAAGGGGTTTTTTGGGAGTTTTTGTGCATGGAATAAGGATGAAAAATGGGGATTTTGAGGGAATGAAATGGAGAAAATGGAGGCCTTTTTTAGGGCAGTTTATTTCACAAAACAACAGGGCTTTTCAATGGAAACAGCAGTGTAGATTATTTAAAGGATAGAAGACACATGAAGGCTTCCAGAATGATAGATTTTCAAGGGAAATGTTTCTCTTGAAGACTTAGAAACATATTTAGCCACCTGTTTTCTATGCCAAAATTTTATAGGTGGCTAAAAGAAATCTCCATTGTTGATCTTCTTAAATCCGACGGCCCACATTACTTCTGCTTTTTAAACCCCGCCCTTCTCATTCTCCCCCATCGACATATCTCAGCCGTCGATCCTCATGATCTGACGGCTCCCATTGATCCTTCCTATCGCTCTTATAAAACCTTTATTCCTAAGAAAAAACACTTCCGCCCTTTATAAAAAGGTGGGCTCTCTCTTCTCTCATGTTTCTACCCTGCCATTATTCCCCCCCCCTATGAATAAATCTCCACCGTCGATTGAAGTTTATCAAACGACGATCAGCCCTCCCTCCCATTTCCGCCTCTTTTCTTTGTATAATCGCCCCCGCCTAATTATAGCCCTTTAACACTATAAACCCACGACGCTCATCGTTTACCCAAGATTAATCCCTCCACTACGTGACGAAACATATGTCGCTCCCACCATACACTTTACCTCGCAGCTCTTCATCCATCGCGCTCAACCCGCACAGTTGAATCTGGAGCCTCCAATCCGATGGTCGACGATCCATATCGCATAATTTTTGGCCCCTTTTCATAGTGCGCTATTTCCGCGCGATAAAAGTGGTTTTAGAAATCCAGGTGTCGAACGCTAACACATATCGCGTTCCAAAAGCTAATACCGCTTACCCCCCCAAATGCTACGTGAAAACCATTGCTTATTTTCCCAAAACCACCTTTCTTCATATTTGTGCCATAATTAAAATGCAAACCGAGTTACAGTTCTGCCCAGTTTTATGTCCTCCACCGCTGCATTTCCCCATCCTCAAGCATTCCTACCACCTCCATTGAACCTCTGAAACACATTTTTACCACAATTCGCAGGAATTTTATAATTAGTTTTTGTGTTTTGCAGGGTTTAGTGGTGTTCGATCTATGTATTTCCTCAGTCACAGAGAGGTGACCATATGAGTCCAGGGTGACGATTATGTGTCTTATATCCACGAAGAAAGGAACCAGCGGGGTTTTGGGCTCTCAGTATCATCAATGGATCGCAATCCTTGATCTTAGATGAAACCCTCCAGCTGACAGAAAACCACCTATATAAATAAAGCAGTAAAGTGTATCAGAGAATAAAGACCCTAAGATGAAGATCAAGGCTTAATTAAGCCTAAACACAGATCAGAGGATAAATCACTATGTTTATAAAAACAGAGAGTTATATCAGTCGAAGAAAGCCTCCAATGCCACATTAGAGGCTAAAATATCCTTTCAGCTACCAAAGGTGCCACCTATAACCCCAATAAATCAAAAGAAGGCATAGTTATTGCCTATTTAGTGATATTTTGTTTAAATACAGCCATAGTTATTTCCAGCCTGCCTAAAGACTTTTAAAGTCAACAAAATCTTCCCAGTAGCTTAATACTTAATGAAAACCAATTAATACAGAGAAAATATCAGAAAACTTCTCTATTGAGCCCCTAAAAGGCCGAGAAGCATTAACTTGTATTAATTGAACCTAGAGACCCTTCATTCTATTCCACCTCCTCATTTTCTTATAAAATCTCCTTGAGGAGCACATGGTTGGTTGTTGGAATTTGATGTAATACTTGTTGCTCGAAACTCTCTGTATGTAAATAGTTCTCAGAGGCTGTTGAAGCTCTGTTTGTAATCGAAGAAGTTAGGCTGAGAAGAGAATTTGTTGCTGTACTGAAACATTGGACTTAAAGTATGTAACTGGATTGACATCAATATACAAGTTGATTCATTGGATCCTGGTCTATACCATTGGTGATGTGCCTCTCATTTTTCTTGTTTTCCTTCTTATGTTTTTCACACAATTTTTCATTTTTCTCTGATAAAGAACAACAAATATAGAGCTAGGATTTACTCTTACAAGTACCCTACTCTCACTGATAAGCTTTATCTTTATGTTTTCCTCCTTTGTGTATTTAAGAATGATTTAATACAGTCCAAGTAGTCAAGTAATGTTGGTGAGCCCATATCATATTGTCTAAAATTTAAACATCTTTCTTGAATGATATTTTCATTACATGCTAAGTAGAGTCGGACTAGGAAAGTTTATGGTTTTCCCTATCTTCTAGTTCTTTCTCCAAATGTTGTTTGAAAGTTTCCCTAAGAGTATGTTGAAAGCAGGCCTAGATTTTAATGATATCTTACTTGATCTTAATCTACACTTTGTTTTCTTATATGTTTTCATCCTTTCTGTAAGTAGTCATGTGGATTACTCGATTGCTTGTCTGATAAGTTAGCTTTAATACAAGCTTGTCCAAAGAAGTCTATGGTTAGCCCTGTCCTTTGGCTGGTTTCAAATAGTTACTTAAAAATTATTTTCTTGTTTGGAAAGTTGATAAATCCTTGTTGAAATTATTGGCTTTTTCCACCTTCACAACACTTTTAATGTTCCATTCCATCATTTAATCCAAAATATCCCTTGTTATAGATGACTTGCCCCATGGACCACTCTTGAAATTGTTGCACAATTAAAACCTTTTGTGACTCCATAGCCCAATGGATTAAGTGTTGTTTCATGCCTATCCTATCAGTTGAACCTTGTTTTGATTGAAAGCACTTTCACCCCTTTGAAACCCTTTCATTTTTAGGACATTCCACTCAATTAAAGATCATACCAGACCAAACAAACACAAAACCTTTGTTCTTAATAACTAGCCTAATATCACACTAAAAACCTTAAAAGATAAATCAATCTTTGCACTTATAGAGATCCCTCTCTGGATTCAGGAGGGCTAGATCCTAGAATCCCAAAGTGGTTCATATGTAGGCTCTGCAGCTTTGTATTTGCCAATATTGCAAACTACAGAGCCCTAACATATATATAGGAGTCCATGGGGCCACAATTTAATCCTAGCCGACCTAACAATAATAATTTAAGGGCACAATAATAACAATATGGGGGTTACAGGGGTACAATAATAACAATAAGGGGGTTACACTAACAACAATAAGGGACTATACTAGTAATATAGGAACCTAAAAATATAATAGAGATGAAATGGATTATTAATACAAAACATTCATACATATGTGACATAAGAAGAAACTATGTTAAATTTCCATACCACGAGTATCCCAAAGAAATAGTTTCAACTCTTTCATTAATTTCTTGCCAAATACTGATTACACTAGAGTCTCTGATCAATACAACAACATCCAACCTATGAAATGAGTCAAAAAGTACAATATATAGACCACAAAACAACTTCTCCCAAACTCAGGGGTCAAATCCCTGAGTGGAGGAGAAGTTCCACCAAAAACAGAACTTATACCTAAAGTGTAGGGAGGTCAAACTGACTCATCCCTCACTTTTTGGAAACAGATTCATTTCATCATCAACAATTTTTTCATCTAATGTATTTACCCTAGGTAAGTGTAAAAACACTAAATGTAAATTTACATCATGAATTAAATTAGTAAAAACACCATTTTCCAAGTGAAACTGAGAAAAACTGAGAAAAATTGGAAATATTAGCAAACTCAGAAAATTTGTCAAAAGCGCAACGCTAAGGTCAAAAGTGCAGTGCCAACTTCAACTCCACTTTTGAAGGGGTTCCATGTGTCCAAATTTATCTCAAGATAGCTCATTGGAAATCCTGTCTAGACTAGTTTCCATATCTATTATTGGTTTTAAAAATGGTGTTGATTTTACCCTCCAAAAACTGATTATCCAAGGACTAGTGAAAAGCGCAGCACCAACCTCCAAAACAAGGCAAAAATGTGATTTTTTGAGTGTTTTTTGACCTTTTGACTGCTCCTTTGACCCAAAAAAGATTTGTAAAAATGTTTTTCCTGACTATAATTGGCATTATAAATCCAATGGTGCTTTCAATTTTTCCATTGGAGGTCCCTAGGAAAAGCGCAACACCTAGGGCACTGCGCTTTTGCCAGTGCCACTGTGCAAAATTGCCAAAAATGAAAAAAATTCCAAAAATTTCAAAACTTGCTCAAATTTCTTCAAATTTTCATATGTGGAAGGATGATGAGCTGTGTTAGACAATGAATGATGCCTCAAAAAGGATAACAAGCTTTTCCCCTTCATTTTTCTTGGTTATGTTTTCGAGTCTTGATTTGGCCTTTTGGAGCTTTGACCTTGCAATCTGATTTCTTTTGCAGTAGTGTTTTTCCCTCTTCCTCAGTATGTAATTTTATTTCTTTTCCTTCTCTGAGATATTCTCAAGATGCTCATTGGTCCTCTCAAGCCAATTCTCCTAGTTCCCATTGACAATGATGGAAAATTTCTCATTTAAAGTGAGATCATTAGAAAGTTAAGCCTCCTTTTGCCTCTCTAGTTCTAGACTTCTTTTCAGCCCTCTAGTCCTAGGTATTCTTCTTGGAACTTGTTCTTATGCCTCATTTTTTTCACCATACCTCTCATAAGCCTCATCAAGAAAATTCTTTGCCTTTTTTTCTTCTCTTTTTTCCTTGAGAAGTTGAATCTCCAAGATTGCCTGCTTGGTTTTGAGTTGTTGATTTTCTTGCTCATAATATGTAATCACAAACTTAGATCTCCCTAAGTTGATCTGAAAATCCCTAATTTGGGCATCCTTCTCTTTGATAAGAAAATTGGATTCCTCATCATCATGCTGCTCATCCAAATCAACAAGGTCAAAAATTTTTATGTCTCATGGAGGTCTTCCTCCTCATGAATGGCTTCCTCGTGTACATCTTCCTCTGCCATATTTTTTTTCCCTTTTATACCTAATTTGTTGATGAAGAAGGTAGGGCCCCTCCCACAATCTGTGGGGCAAACACATACCTATGCCCTCTCTGGTATGTCTTTGCCAATATTCCCAATTCACCCTCTTTAGGCTTGATGACCATAGCTCTGCTTGGTGACTTATCTTGACCATGAAATGATGATGATGGTGGTGATGGTGATGGAGTAGGTGAAGTGGCCTGAGGTGGAGGCATAGATGTAGCATAGTGAGATGAAGAAGGCACATCTTCAGCATGTGGTGCTTGTGGAGCAGTGAAGATGTCATTTTCAATGAAGGTGTCCCATGAGATGCCCAATTGATCAAGGTGATGGAGTACAATGATTTTGATCAATGAGTGGTGGAAGACGTTATTCATCCGCTGGTTGTAGTCTCTCTTTTACACAATGAATGTCATTTTCTCTATGCACATGAATATAAAGTATGGGATATTGAGAAATCTTACTCTTGTGAAGTGCATCAGTGGTCTAATATGGTATGTGTAGAGCCTAGAAAACCTTCCTTCACAAGAGAAGTACTTCATGACAATTTTCATCATGGGGGCATACCTATAAAGAAGGTAGCTGAAATGGAAAACCCTCTTCCTCTCATTTTTGTGCCTTCATTTGATGAATGGTTCATAATATTGATCTTCCAAATCTTTAGATTTAAACCACTTCTCACCCATGTTTGGAATTCCTATGGCAGCAGCAATGACATATGTAGATATATTGAAGGTCACACCTGCAAGGGTCACCTGATTGTCTCTAAGTTTTGAAATGAAAACTCTACTCAACATAGGATGATGTTGGACCCTCTGAATCATGTTGCAAAAATCAAGGCAACCTACATACTCAAAACAATTGACATTCATAGGAGAGGCCATCAATTCATTTGTGTTGGTTGGCTCTAGCCTTAGGGTTCTTCCTCCTTTGTGAGGCCTTCTCTTTTCTCCTCTCCTTGTCTACCCTCCTCTTCCATATGGTCTATGTCATCCTCCATAGTGTTTGGTGGCCAAGAAAACCCTAGGGATGAGGTGGATGGGAATGGGGAGTGGAAATAGGTCTAGGGAATAGGGATAAGTATATGAAAATGTAGGGAGATGGGGGAAGGGATTATAAAGCTTTGGGAGGTGATAGGAGGTTGAAATTTCAAGGGAGTGGGAAATGATAATTAAATTACAGGTTTGGGGAAGTGGCTGCATAGGAAATTTTAGAAGCCTAGGACTTAGGGTGTTAAGGAAAAGGGATTTAGGGGCTAGGAAATGGTAGTGTAAGGTTAGGGATAGGGTTTTTAGATATGTGGGAAGGAAATGCAGGGTATTAGGGCATCAAATTTGGTAATTAGGAATAAAACTAGGGTTTTCTCACTAGACCATATGCCAATTTCACTTAGGAACAAAAACACAATGAAATAAATGTTTAGGAGTGCAAGGAGGAAAGAAATTTGTTTTACCTACTTGCTAGAGAGTGTTGGAGGTATTTTCTGAAATTTTGGGAGAGTTTTTTTGAGTTTTGGTTCCTGGAGAGCTCATTGAGAAAAAGTGCAACGCATCGAGCAAAAGCGCAGTGCCTTGCCAAAAAGCACAGTGCTAGTGGGAGAAAAGCGCAGCACTGCAACGCCACTTCTGAAAGTGCAACACCACTCTCTCAAAGCACAGCGCCACTAAAAAACTCGGCCTCTAACCCTGCAATTCAATTTTTTGAACCAAGGGAGTGCAAGCTCAACTTTTGGGAGTGCAAATGAGTTTGATTTTGATGTCTTGGTGGTATTTATACTTCATCATTTGAATGAATTGGGCCTTGGGACCCACTTTTTCTTTCTTCACTTTCACTTTAAACTCTGAATCTTTACCTTTGCATTTGACTTTTTCTTTGACAAATTGATCACCTGATGACTTTGAGAACTCTTTGATTTGACATTTTTGATGCTTTGGCATGTTGGAACTCTGAGTTAGTAGCCTGGGAATCATGAACTTATTACATTTCAATGACGTAAATTTAGATAATGAAAATTAAAAATTATATCTTGAAACCAAAATTACATGCTGAAACAAGAATTTTTTCTTTACAAATCATCTTCATTTGGTGAAGATATGTTATTGGATCACCCTTTACTTGTTGGTCTTATGCAGTGGAAATGAATTTTTATTGTACCTTGGAAACCCTAATGACCTAATGAAACCTTGAAAAACCCTATAAGACCTGATGAGGCATTGAAAGACTAAATTTGATGATGATGTTGGGTCAAGAAGAAGGTATGTTTCATCCCATATTTACCACGATTTGTTATGTACTTTTATGAATTTTCCCCTCATCTTAGCAATAATATAAAGGGAAATAACGTAAATCCAAGGCATAATGAACTAATGATAAAAGGAATGTTTAACAATGTAAAAACTGACTTGTCATATTTTTATTGATAGGGAAGCAAAGCAGTTGAACTACTGATGACCAAAAGACAACTGACAAGGGAAGAAAATGGGATCATAATGGCTCCTATGGACCAGTGCGAGATGGAGAGGCACATCCACACTTGGAGTACTCAAACGACATCCACGAAGTAGCAGGGCCCGTATGGAAAGGACCCATTACTACTTTTGAATTTGCCTTTAAAAGGCCGAAGATAAACAATCTATAGATATATCTCTTCTTTGTAATAGATGTATCAGGGCAGAACCGTCAAGTTGTATTAATGTATTACTCTCCAGCTTAATAAATATCTTGGCGTTTTTGGAATAGACAATCTCTGAGTTTTCCTTAGCAGTATACTTCTGGTGGCTTTGGGCCCAGCTTTGGGATTTTCTCTGCTAATTATGTGCTATACGTTTATTTACAGAACTTGTGTTTCCATTCATCTAGTGCATTTCATAAGATATCGTTTATTTAGTTAATTGTGAACATAAATGTCATAGCTTTCTCTTTCATTAGACTCGTTCACCATTCATGCCTTCTTGCTTAAAATCAATACTTTCATAATTGTTTGGATGCTTTCATCACTTCCAAATGATTTTATAATTGTTTGATTAGTTTTAACATGACTATTGTTCAAATCTTCATATAGTTAATGTTGGATATTTTCATTATCACTGAGAGCATTTGGTTGTTGTTTAATTCATAGGGATGTCATTAGTCGATTTAAAAGAGAATTCCATTGCAAAATTTACAATAATCAATTGTTGTTCAATTTATTAGATTTTTTTTTCAATTCATTATGATTGTTGTTCAATTCATCACAGCACACTGTTCAATTGTAATTTATCCTTTCTAGTCCAGAGTAGTTATTTATGCATAGGCTTAGAACAGAATAGTCAAAAGCATTATATAATTCACTTCCAAATTGATTTGATTGAACTTCGCGAATTAGACAGTCTTCCTTATAATAATTTATTTTAGTTGTCCTCCGATGTCACTTGCATATACTGTGCTTACACACTAGAAATAACAAGACTTGCCCTGGGTTGATAATTAAATTAGAAGCATTCAAGTTTCCTATAACAGTCACCTTTATGACCCAACATTTTTTGCCATCGTTTCCAGGGAGAGTGTTTAAGAGTGATGTCCTTTATTTCTTTTTCCTTTTGCTGTGAAGAATTGGGTATTGAAAACGAGAGGTAAGAACCTGCGTACCAGCAAGAAAAATGCTTGCTCTCCAGCCCACTTTTCAGCAATTGTGTAGAGTTTAGTAGGATAGGTGCTCTTGTTTTATGACTAGGAAGAAAAATATAGGAACAAACCAAAATCCCCAATTTAAATCCACAAAGCCCAAAGGACCAGTGATCCTTGGCAGAACAACATATATAGAAGAAATCATTAAGAAGGATGAATCCCAGGCATCCATAGGACCCAGAACCATTCCTACTCAGAGTCCTACTACACTCCCTCAAGAAGCAACCTCACCATTTGCAACCCACGTTGAGATTCAGAGTGAAACAGAAGGGTCTGAACAAATCCTTCAGACTGATGATCACGTAAGTCTTGACCCTTCGAGAGAGGGAGGTTCTTGTAATTTGCAAGAAGGAGAGGGAGAAACAAGCAGTGAAATACAGGTAAAAAATCTAGAGTCTAGATCCCCTGAGAGAGTGTTTGAAACAAAGACACCTAGCATCCCAGATCAGGGAAGTGCTGTAAGGCTTCCTCCGCATCCACTCCCCAATTCCACTGAGATTATTCCTCCAGAACAAGAAATACCCGAAGATTATTGGCATATATTTGATCAAATGGCAAACAACCAAAACCAGAGGCAAACATAAAAATTGGAGTATCCCATTGTTGATCTAGCTGCAAATGCCCCTATGAAATCCATTCCATTACAAAACATCCCCACCTTCCATGGGTTGACCTCGGAAGATCCTGATGCATTCTTATTCGAATTCGATGTCTTATGTATGGGATATGACTACACCACTGACCCTTAGAAACTGAAATTATTCCCCTCTACCTTGAAGGGAACAACATTACATTGGTTCATGGGACTCGGTGGAGGAACCATTAATAGTTGGGACTAGATGAAAAACTATTTTCTTATTAAATATCAAGACTACTTTCAGACTCGGGAACTAAAAGATGAAATCTTCAATATGTATACAAGGGACAATGAGACATTAGAAGAACACGTTGAAATATTTCAATATAACTTGCAAAGGTATCCATATACTACACTATCTAAAGATATCTTAAAAGCAATGATGATTAAGGGAATGAAAGAAGAATGGGTCGAAACACTTAACATAATGGGAAAATGGGAAATCTATCAAGAATAATATGATGACATTATTTCATTGTGTATCAGGTGTTCTCAGGGTAGTACGTGCAATAGGCCAACCGGGTGAGACTCAGCTATAGGGAATCCTAAGCAGTCCTATGGCAAAGTGACAAGAGAAGAATTTGGTAATTTTTAGAAGATTTTAAAATTCATATCTTGGGCACCCTGACAACACAGCTAGATGTCCTACAAGCCAACAGAAGCAAGCTATAGCAGAACAAAACTTGTTTGTCTTTTTTCCATGCTGTCGGAAGAAAAATAGCTAAAGGGAATGTCCATTGGACATGGTCCAGACATGTGCTATTTGTACCAAGGACCATGCCACTGGCCGTTCCCCTTCACTTCCAGGGCTGAAAGCAGTTTTTAAGGAAGAAAAAGAAGAGACAAAACCAGTCTATCTAATGAAATAGCATCAACAATGGAAAGCATGACCAGGTATGCCACAAGACCTACCTCAGTTATTTTCTTCTCCAAAGTTTAACCAGCAGAACCTTGCAATAGCTTGGCAGAACCAATCACCTTTATCTACTTGGCCATCTCAATCATTTCCTATGCCTCCTTGGCCAACACAACCCTTTTCAGGTAATAATTGGCCAAGTTTTTCTTGTTCTCCCCCTTACTGGAAAAACAATCCCTATCAGTCCCAGTGACCTGCGTCCCCTTCACAACCCACAAATTGGCCTCAAAACTACAATGAACTCAGGGAATGACCAATCTATCAATAGGGATAGCAAACATCAGGCCTTACAGATATCCTTATGTCTAAAAGAGCAAAATTGAACGTATGATTTTAGAAATGTTAGAGGCTGGTATAATTCAACCTAGTCAAAGTTCTTTCTTTGCTCTAGTAGTGTTGGTGCACAAGAAGGATGGATCATGGCACATATGTCCGAATTATGGGGAGCTAAATAAGCTCACTATTAAAGATAAATTTCCCATGTGATTGATGAAGTATAGGATGAATTACATGAAGAAATGTATTTTACCAAGTTGGATCTTCATTTAGGATATCATCAAATTAGAATGAAGACGGAAGGTATTCCGAAGACAGCATTTCGAACTCATGAGGGTCATTAATAATTTTTGGTCATGCCTTTTGGCCTTACCAATTCACCTTCTACATTTCAAGGGTTGATGAATTCCATTTTCAAGCCCTTCCTTAGAAAATTTGTGTTAGTATTTTTTGATGATATACTAATCCACAACAGTTACTAGTGAGCCATGGTAAAGTTTTCATACGACGTATTATTTTTAAACGAGGTCCTTGATAACGAGAAATAAAAACTCCTTTTTCAATTAACAGATAGTGCTAGAAAAAAAAAAGACATGGTTTGATGACAAATACCCAATATTGGGGAGATCCTTTCCTGGAACCCATACGTGTTTCTACAGGTCTCCTTGTAATAGGTCTGTCTCGTTCATCAATTAGATTGGTAGGATTCTATTTACCGGTTCATATTGAGTAACCTCGCATTCCACTTCTATTGTATATATACTCACTATCTATTCGCAATATGGGTTGCTTGGAAGGATCATGTTCAACGTGTTGACAGGCTGCTCAAACTACTAGAGGAGAAACAATTATATGAAAAAACATCCAAATGTTTCTTTGGAGTACAAGAGGTGAAATATCTGGGTCGTATTGTATCTCACAATGTTGTTAAGGTAGACCCTAACAAAATTAAAACCATTAAGGAATGGAAAGTCCCCACAACCATAAAGTAGTTGCGAGGATTTTTCCGGTTAACAGGGTATTATCACAAGTTTGTTAAGAATTATGGGAGACTAACAGCACCTCTAACAACATTATTGAAGAAATGTGCATTTTCATGGAATCCTGAAGCAACTAAGGCCTTTAAACAGATTAAAGAGGAAATGTGCCTAGCACCGGTATTAGCTATACCGGACTTCACAAAAACATTTATTGTTGAATGTGATGCCTCGAGAAATGGAATTGGTGTTGTTTTAATGCAATAAGGAAGACCCATTTCTTTTGAAAGCCATCAAATTTGAAAGGAAAGTATTTACACAAAGCTATTTATGAGAAGGAAATGTTGGAAACACTACATGCACTAAAGAAATGGCGACCTTACCTAACGGGAAGACACTTCAAGGTAAAAACTGATCATGATAGTCTTAAACACTTTTTGGAACAAATATTATCTTCATAAGAGCAGCAAAAATGGGTCACAAAGATGTTGGGTTATGTGTAATGATCCTTTTTAAGGAATTTCAACAAGGTGCTCAAGAGAAACATTGTATAAGTAAAATTGTACAAAGATAACGCAGATTAGGACTTGTTTCCTTTTATTTATGCTGTATGGGACTTACATATGGAATTTCATCTAAAAAAAATCAGTTTAGTTACATTAAACAGATCTCCCAAAAACTAAACTAGCTAAAAAGCACCCAAAGAGGAAGGCTGCAGCCAAATGCAAACACTGCTTCAGAAATTGCGCAGTTTTATCAGATATTCAGTGGAGATTAGAAAGGAGGTTTATATTTAAGTAATAAAATAGCAAATCAGCATTAGGATTAATCTCTTTCACTCTACAGTAGAAAGCTTGAGACAATACAGCAAGAATCTTCAGAAAAGAGAGCTATAACACATGTATATTTGCAGAAATGGCTCAATAGCGTTATTTTTGAGGAGCTTTAGTAGTTGGAAGTTAAAAATCAGATCTAGGACAGATCTGTGGACAAAACATCAGATCTATTTCAGATCTGGAAGCTAGATAGTCTCCTCTTCAAGATCCACTTGAAATTTTGACAAAAGCATGCATAAATAAGAGTAGATCTAAGAAACAAGTTGCAGATCTAGAAATTGCTGCAGTAAATTTCTGAATATAACATTTCATTACAATGGATCAGATCTAAACAGAACATGGATCAAAAATCTAATCCATGGATCACCAAGTGGAAGGCAAGCCCAACACTAGAGATCTTTGATCTAAACTATGAGAAAACACCATAAAGAGATCTACACCAAAATAACGCAGTCTTTCAAAATAAACAACGTTGTGGCTTATATGACATAGATAATCACTGTAAAATTGCAGATCTGAAGTACAAGAAGAAGAGACACTCTTTTAGGACGTTAAATAACACACTCCATGAGAAGAGGCCCCCAAAAATACACTAGATCTCTGCAGATCTAGACTCCCACTTGCTACAACTTGTAGAAGCAGCAAAACCCTCAATGGATCAGCGCTGCTAATGAAAGTAGAGCTTGGCCTCAAGCCTGATAGTGGTTCAATTCAGCAAACACTCCTCCAAGAATCCTCAAAGGAAGAGGTGAAATCCCTACATAGGAATTCCAAATACAATCCTCCACTAAACAACAGAGAATGGTATTTGTCTAAGCAGACAAATACTCAGAAATATGATCAATCAACAACCTTCTCTTGCTGCCCTCCTTTTCCTTTTATAAGATGAGAAATTTTTGCAAACCCTAAACCATCTTGATGAGTTAGCCCTTTTCACATGAGAGGCTCCCTTCTAGAACTGCACTGTCCCTTTTGGAGACGCAATGAACCTAGACAGCGTTGTTGATTTGGTCAAGGTTGACCCAGTATTTAGCTCAAACCTCTTTCACACCTGCAAGTGATTATTTATATGGCCCTAATTTGTCTTTGTTCACATGGTCATTGATTTATTTAGACTTTTTAGGAGTTTTACATGTCCTCCTTTATTCATTTATTCATGAAACTGTAATTAAAACAAAATTGAATGTTCCTCTTAGCTAAGGCTAAGTGGTAACATTACAGTCCTCCCCTCCAAAATGTTGCTTGTCCCCAAGAAACTGATAGGGTAAGAGTTGTAGTTCTTCTCCTTCTCCATTGATGGCACCATCAAGGATCAAGCTTTCATCATGGGCCAAGTGCTCATTAAGCCAATACATCAAAAATTGCTCCTCCAAGGCTAACATGATAGGGGCATAGTCCATCCCTCCAGGAGTGTAAAACTCAACAGAAATAAACATGGGTGAAGCAATGTCACATCTAAAACATGTATCATGAAGTACAAGATGAAGTTCCATCCCATGTGGTACATATACACTGCCCACTCTTTGCCCATACAAACCCATAAACAATACCAATATATCATCTATGTATGGAAGAAAAATTACATATATGCAAACTGAAATTTGCACTTGAGGAGGTGGGTCACAATCCCACATAAGATAACAATGCAATTCACTCCTTCTCTTGATTAGATATGAGTGTGGTAAGGGGTACTCCCACCACACCTTTGCTGAATGGGTCACTTTGACATGGCTGAAGTGATACCCAAGTTAGGTGCCTTTGGGAAGCACCCATCATGATAGAGAATCTCCCTTTGCACCTCAAGGGAGTGGCCAGATTTAGAATTTTTATTGGCCTCACCAATACCATGAGATCTACATGTAATATCACTCCTTGTAGGAGCCATGGCCTGCATACATATGGTAAGAGAATATTTCAAATCAGAAAAATAAACATGCTCCATAAGATCATATTCTTTACCATTCAAGTCTCCCACACACATGGAGTTTGGCATGGGCATTTCTCCTCTTTTAAGAGAAGGAAGAGGTGGCTGAAATGACTCCTACATAGAGTCCTTTGGTTGTCCCATCTCCTCATAACTATTTCAATCTTGTAAGTGCTGATGTAGTTCCTCCCAATCATAGTGCTGATGTAGTTCCTCCTTAATACCCTCCCAATCAAAACTCCTCTTGATTAGAGTGTAGATCTTTGCTAACTGCATATAGCTGGAAAGGAACTCTTTGTGTGATCTTTGTAGTATCTCTTGCTTAAGCTTGGAGGCTTGAGACAAGAATACTTTACCAAGATGATAGATGACCCCTTCATGGACCAAATAGCCTCCCCCTTGCTTCATGCCATCTAATATCATCCCGGTGTGAAGATCTTTGGAGTAATCCACAAGGATTTGAGATCTACAATATGGATCCACACAGCTCAAAAATGACAGTGGTGCTGATACATCTATGGTGGTGCTTGCCTTGTTGCTGATTACTTCTTTGACATTACACATGCCAAATTTGTTTGTTGGGAGGCTGATCCTCCCCTTTCCTTCCTCCCATAGCGTTGTGGCTTGCTCTCTCATTGCTCCAATCCTTGCTTGAACTATGTTTGGAGCAGCACTTTGTGAGGCTTCCCCCACATGATCAGAATCTAATGACATTCGAAGGGGCTTGCCATGAGGTAGGAATGTTCTTTGTAGCATTCTCATAAACATGAGAGAAGGAACTGTGAGATCCTTGCTTCCACTGCGCAAATCCATCTCTGTTGTTTGTGTGGAAACATTATGTGTAGGATAAGTGTGCATCCCTTGAATTATTTGTGGTTTCCCACTCTTCAAGTCCACCCACTCCATCTGCAAGGCTTTCCAATCAGTGGTAACCTTCCCCAAGGTAATCAACCACTGGACAGCCAAGATGATATTGGTGTCTGGTATGTCAACTACAAAGAAGTGATCCACCAAAGTAGAGGATCCCATAGTGACAGAAAGTGATGGAACATATTGCATGCATTGCATGGTTCTATCTCCTGGGACCAAAAAAGAAAACCCATCAAAAGTGTCAGTGGGGATTCCTCTCCTCTACACAAGGTGAGCATCAATAAAGTTGTGGGTGGCCCCATTATCAATCAGAATAGACACTCTCTGGTTCATGACTGAGCCTTGTACTCTCAAGGTCAAGTACTTAGGCACTCCTCTCAAATAGGCAAGAGTCCCACTTGTTGGAGCAAAGGCTCCCTCTTCACCTCTGGATGATGATTTATCTTCTTCCTCATCATCACCAGCACTGTGACCCCTCTTAGGTCCATCATTCCCATCTTCCTCCTCAAAATATGAGAAGAATTCTATATAGTGTGCCCTTCCAGCAGCACATCTATGTCCTGGTACCCATGGCTCTTGGCAAGTGAAACACAATCTCTTTTTCCTCAAATCCCTCCGGAGATCAATGTAAATAGGCTTCTGTAGTGATCTCTCCTTGGGTGGAGCAGCTTTCCCTTCTTTCCCTTTAGAAGAGTGAGGGGATTTGCTTTGGAAAGTTGCCTTTGTTCTTGGCAAGGCATCTTGGAGATCTCTAGCTCTCTCAATGGCATCATGCAAAGTGATGGGCTTGGTAGACTTAACCAACCTATGAAAAGGTTCCTCCAGGCCATCAATGAACATGTAGACTCTCCTTGCTACAGATAGATCAGGGACCATGACTGAAAATCTCAGGAACTCAGAGATATAGGCCTCTGCATCTCCTGTCTGCTTCAGCTTTGCAAGGCTTATAAAAGGTGCCTTGGGATCCTTCCGGTCAAATCTCTCCACCAGTATTATAGTGAACTAAGCATAGGTAGACACATTGCTTTGTTCCAATGTAGATAGCTGATGGAACCACCAGTTGTGGGCTTCACCCTCAAAGTGCAGCGCAACAATCTTGATGGCTTCCACTTCGGGGACTTTGTTCAACTGGAAATAGATATCCAGCTTTTCCACCCATGCTTTGGCAGAATAAGAGGATGATCCATCGAACTTGGGAAAAAATAATCTGCCCATAGTGTGGTGTCTCCCATGAAAGAAACCACCATTTTTATACTGCTGCCATGGTCTCCTCCGGTCCTTGAGATGGAAAACGTCTTGGAAACTCAAGTTATCCTTGAATCTCTGACTCTGTGAGTCATATTACACAAAATAACCTTCCAGGGAGGTTGGCTCTTGCGGTCCTTCATTATCTATAGCCAATAAGGTAGGCATAGTAGAGCGTTCTGAGGCCTGTGGAGCTTGTGGCAAGCTCACAGGTTGACCAGTCCCATACTGAGACATGTCAGAACTTTCTCCTTGATGGAATCTCCCAAGGGATTCCCTCATTCTATCCACCCTCATCTATTTTATCTACTTGGAAATATCTTGCATAGTCTCCAAGAGAGTTTTTTCAAACTCCTCTACTTCCTTATCATTCACAGATTCAGGGGCTTTCCCCTTGTCTTGACCCTTGTCAATGTCATCAGTGGTGTAGTCATACTTTTATGACTTCTATTTTGGTACCTCCTCTCCCTCTCATTGAGAGGATCCTCTTCTTCGGAATGCAACATGACTGGTGCTCCAAGGCAAGCATAGGCTCTGCCAAGAGTGGAGCTCTGATACCACTGTAATGATCATTTTTCAGGAATTTCAACAAGGTGCTCAAGAGAAACGTTGTATAAGTAAAAATGTGCAAAAATAACACAAATTGGGACTTGTTTCCTCTTATTTATGCTTTATAGGACTTATATATGGAATTTCATCTAAAAAAAATCATTTTAGATACATTAAACAGATCTCCCAAAAACTAGACTAGCTAAAAAGCACCCAAAGAGGAAGGTTGTAGCCAAATGCAAACATTACTTTAGAAATTGTGCGGTTTTATCATATATTCAATGGATATCAGCAAGGAGGTTTATATTTTAGTAATTCTCAGAAAATCAGCATTAGGATTAAGCTCTTTCACTCTACAGTAGAAAGCTTGAGACAATACAGCAAGAATCTTCAGAAAAGAGAGCTATAACACATGTATATTTGCAGAAATGGCTCAATAGCGTTATTTTTTAGGAGCTTCAGAAATTGGAAGTTACAACTCAGATATATGACAGATATATGGACAAAAAATCAAATCTATTTCAGTTCTGGAAGCTAGATAGTCTCCTCTTCAAGATCCACTTGGAATTTTGAAAAAAGCATGCATAAAGAAGAGTAGATCTGAGAAACAAGTTGCAGATCTGGAAATTTCTGCAGTAAATTTATGAATATAACATTTCATTACAATGGATTAGATCTGAACAGAACATGGATCAGCAAGCTAATCCATGGATCACCAAGTGGAAGGCAAGCCCAGCACTAGAGATCTCTGATCTAAACTATGAGCAAACACCATAGAGAGATCTACACCAAAATAACGTAGTCTTTCAAAATAAACAGTGTTGTAGCTTATATGAAATAGATAATCACTGTAAAATTTCAGATCTGAAGTACAACAAGAAGAGACACTCTTTCATGAGGTTAAAGAACACACTCCATGAGAAGAGACTCCCAAAAATACACTAGATCTCTGCAGATCTAGACTCCCACTTGCTGCAGCTTGCAGAAGTAGCAAAACCCTCAATGGATCAGTGCTGCTAATGAAATTCGAGCTTGGCCTCAAGCCTGATAGTGGTTCAATTCAGAAAACACTCCTCCAAGAATCCTCAAAGGAAGAGGTGAAATCCCTGCATAGGAATTCCAAATACAATCCTCCACTAAACAACAGAGAATGGTATTTGTCTAAGCAGAAAAATACTCAGAAGTATGATCAATCAACAACCTTCTCTTGTTGCCCTCCTTTTCCTTTTATAAGATGAGAAGGCTTTTGCAAACCCTAAACCATATTGATGAGTTAGCCCTTTTCACATGAGAGGCTCCCTTATAGAACTGTGTTGTCCCTTTTGGAGATGCAATGAACCTAGACAACATTGTTGATTTGGTCAAGGTTGACCCAGTCTTTAGCTCAAACCTCTTTCACACCTGCAAGTGATTATTTATATGGCCCTGATTTGTCTTTGTTCACATGGGAATTGATTTATTTAGACTTTTTAGGACTTTCACATGTCCTCCTTTATTCATTTATTCATGAAATAGAAATTAAAACAAAATTGAATGTTCCTCTTAGCTAAGGCTAAGTGGGAATATTACATTATGACTTTGAAATCGTCTACAAAAAAGGGAAGCTAAATGTTGTTGTGGATGCACTCTCAAGAAAGGATGAAGATGTGGAAGAATTTCTTTGTGCCATTTCTATTATCCAACCAGATTGGATAACCAAAGTAAGGGATTAATGGAAGAAGGACGAATAAGTGTGGACACTCATTAAAAAGTTGCAACAAGATCTTATTACATCTGATGCATTTAGTTGGAAAAATGATTCCTTATGGTACAAAGATCGCTTATATCTTTGTAATAATTCCCAACTAAAACAAAATATTCTTTTGGAATTGCACACTTTTCGTTTAGGAGGACACGTAGGATTTCTAAAAACTTACCACAGGGTGAAGAAAGAATTTTTTTGGGATGGCCTTAAATCTGATATTCAAAATTTTGTGGCGGAATGTTTGGTTTTCCAGCAAAATAAATTTGAGACAATTAAGACCTTGGGTATTCTACAGCCTTTATCCATTCTAAGTCAATGTTGGGAGGATATTTCAATGGATTTATCACATATTTACCTATGTCTATAGGAAAGAGTGTCAGCATGGTGTTAGTTGATAGACTTACCAAGTATGCACACTTTTGTGCATTATCTCATCTATTTAAAGCAAGTACAGTTGCTACTGCATTCATAGAAACAATTCAAAAGCTACATGAAAACCCAAAGATTATTGTGCGCGATAGAGATCCCATTTTTACTGGAAATTTTTGGACGAAATTATTTTCTTGTTTGGGTACTCAACTAGCTCATAGATCATCTTATCATCCTCAATCCGATGGTGAAATTGAGATAGTGAACAATTTTTTGGAAGGATATCTTCGTTGTTTTTTATCTAACAAACAAACACAATGGGTCAGGTGGTTACCTCTGGCCGAATTGTGGTATAACACTTCCTTCCATACTGCAGCAAAAATGACCCCATTTATGGCACTTTATGGATATCATCCACTGTCCATGACATCATATTTAAGAGAAAATTCTAAGGTTCAAGAAGTGGAAGATCACATTGAGCATCAACAACAATTTCTCCAACTCTTAAAGGATAACCTAAATTTGGCGCAAAATCGAATGAAACAGCGGGCAGATCAACATCCCAACGAGAGAAGTTTTGATGTAGGATACTGGGTATTTTTATGGCTACAACCATACAAAAAATGTCCCTCAAGCAAGCTAAGAAGGATAATAAATTATCGCCAAATTAATATGGTCCTTACAATGTATTGCAAAATATTGGTACTATGGCATACAAATTGGAGGTTCCTACTTCTTCGCGCGTGCATCCAGTTTTTCATGTTTCATGCTTAAATAAGGTTATAGGTGACAAAATTCCTGTTCAAACAATATTGTCAGAAATTGATGAGGAAGGAAAAATTGTATTGGAACCTGAAGTAGTCACGGAAACAAGAACTCGACAGCTACGAAATCGATCAATTTCAATGTATCTCATCAAGTGGAAGAACTTATCCACTGAAGATTCTACATGGGAGGATGAGAATCTTATACAGAAGCATCCAGAGCTACTCAAGCGTTGAGGAAAACACTTTTTTTAAGGAGAGGGGCATGTTAGGTCCCTATATTATGAGTGTAGTCCCTTATTATTGTTAGTGTAACCCCCTTATTGTTATTTTTGTACCCCTGTAACCCCCATATTGTTATTATTGTGCCCTTACATTATTATTGTTAGGTCGGCTAGGATTATATTGTGACCCTATGGACTCCTATATATAGAAGGACGTTTTTTCATTTTTATCATCCAAGAATTGTTCATTTATGTAATGTAAAGGAGGTTTCCCCCAAGAAATGGCTTATTTCTAAGGCCTTGATCTCCCTTTTCTTCTATTTTTGGAGCTAGTTTCATAAAAAATTACCCAATTAGCCTTTCTAAAACTTAATCCTATCATCCAAAGGATGAAATTCCAATAATTCTTGTCATACACCCAAGGAAAATAAATCTTTCATTCCCCGACAACAACACGAGAATGTTATCACTCCACTGAATCTCTAAGGATAAGAAAGAGTCCAAACTGAGGTAACCACAGACCAATATTTAGCTTGGTAGCTAGCCCTACCAAACTGTAGAGTGCTCTCTCCACAAAATCACAGCCAAGATGGCTGGATGAATTAGTGTTATAGGCTAGGTATGAGTACAGGGGCTTGTTTGTTTGAATTGGTTTGTTGGATGGGTGAATTAGGTCAAAGAGGCTAGGTCAGAGAAAATAAGATTAGGGTTTCAAAGATTCAATGGGGAAAGATAAGTAGGTAGGCTAACACTTTAGGGTTTCAAGGTGAGATGGATCAGACTGATGAGGAGCTAGAAAGACCAAGGCAAAGCATGTGCTCTTTCTAAACTGAAGAAAATGAACAAATTACGAAGATTTTCCCAAAACAGAGCATGAGGGATGTATTCTGCTTATAAACTTGAAAATCAGCATATATGTTGTGAAACCAACTCCAAAAATAGAAGAAAAGAGATATCAACGACTTAGAAATAAGCCACTTCGAGGGGGAAACCTCCAATACATTACATGAATGAACAGTTCTTGGATGATACAAATTACAAAACCTCCTTTATATATATAGGAGTCCATGGGGCCACAATGTAATCCTAGCCGACCTAAAAATAATAATTTAAGGGCATAATAATAATAATATGGGGGTTACAGGGGTACAATAATAATAATAAGGGGGTTACACTAACAACAATAAGGGACTATACTAGTAATATAGGGACCTAACATGCCCCTCTCCTTCAAAAACGTGTTGTCCTCAACGCTTGAGTAGCTCTGGGTGCTTCTGTATAAAATTCTCATCCTCCCATGTAGAATCTTCAGTGGGTAAGTTCTTCCACTTGATGAGATACTCTGAAATTGATCGATTCCGTAGTTGTCGAGTTCTTGTTTCTGTGACCGCTTCAGGTTCCAATATTATTTTTCCTTCCTCATCAAGTTCTGGAAATATTGTTTGAACTAGAAGATTTTCACCTATAACCTTCTTTAAGCACGAAACATGGAAAACTGGATGTACTCGCGAAGAAGCAGGAAGCTCCAATTTGTATGCCATAATACCAATATTTTGCAACACCTTGTAAGGACCATAGTACTTTGGCGATAATTTATTATCCTTCTTAGCTTGCTTGAGGGACATTTGTTTATATGGTTGTAGCCGTAAAAATACCCGATCTCCTACATCAAAACTTCTCTCGCTGCGATGTTGATCTGCCTGTTGTTTCATTCGATTTTGTGCCAAATTCAGGTTATCCTTTAAGAGTTGGAGAACTTCTTGCTGATGCTCGACGTGATCTTCCACTGCTTGAACCTTTAAATTTTCCCTTAAAGATGATGTGATCGATGGTGGATGATATCCATAAAGTGCCATAAATGGGGTCATTTTTGCTGCAGTATGGAAGGAAGTGTTATACCACCATTTAGCGAGAGGTAACCACTTGACCCATTGTGTTTGTTTATCAGATACAAAACAACGAAGATATCCTTCCAAACATTTATTTACTATCTCAGTTTGACCATCAGAGTGAGGATGATAAGATAAACTATGAGCTAATTGAGTACCCAAACAAGAAAATAACTCCGTCCAAAAATTTCCAATAAAAATGGGATCTCTGTTGCTCACAATAACCCTTGGGCTTCCATGTAGCTTTTGAATTTTGTCCATAAATGTAGTAGCAACTGTACTTGCTTTAAATAGATGAGATAATGCACAAAAGTGTGCATACTTGGTAAGTCTATCAACTACCACCATGATGACACTCTTTCCTTCGGACTTAGGTAAACCTGTGATAAAATCCATTGAAATCTCCTCCCAACGTTGACTGGGAATGGATAAAGGTTGTAGAAGTCCCGGGGTCTTAATTGTCTCAACTTTATTCTGCTGGCAAACCAAACATTCCGCCACAAACTTTTGAATATCAGATTTAAGGCCATCCCAAAAAAATTCTTTCTTCACCCTGTGGTAAGCTTTTAAAAATCCTGAGTGTCCTCCTAAAGGAGAAGTGTGCAATTCCAAAAGAATATTTTGTTTTAGTTGGGAATTCTTACAAAGATATAAGCGATCTTTGTACCATTAGGAATCATTTTTCCAACTAAATGTATCAAATGTACTAGGATCTTGCTGCAACTTTTGAATGAGTGTCCACACTTCTTCCTCCTTCTTCCATTCATCTCTTTCTTCGATTATCCAATCTGGTTGGATAATAGAAATGGCACAAAGCAATGCTTCCACCTCTTCATTCTTTCTTGAGAGTGCATCTGCAACAAAATTTAGCTTCCCTTTTTTGTAGATTATTTCAAAGTCATAACCTAACATCTTTGTGACCCATTTTTGTTGCTCTTCTGAAGATAGTCTTTGTTCCAAAAAAATTTTAAGACTATCATGATCAGTTTTTACCTTGAAGTGTCTTCCCATTAGGTAAATTCGCCATTTCTTTAGTGCATGCAGTATTGCTAACATTTCCTTCTCATAAATAGGTTTCTGTAAATACTTTCCTTTGATTGGACGACTTTCAAAAGCAATGGGTCTTCCTTCTTGCATTAAAACTGCACCAATTCCATTTCCTGAGGCATCACATTTCACAATAAAGGTTTTTGTGAAGTCTGGCGTAGCTAAGACCGGTGCTAGGCACATTGCCTCTTTAAGATGTTCAAAGGCCTTAGTTGCTTCAGGAGTCCATGAAAATACATATTTCTTCAATAATGTTGTTAGAGGTGCTGCTATTCTCCCATAATTCTTAACAAACTTGCGATAATACCCTGTTAACCCGAGAAATCCTCGCAACTAATTTATGGTTGTGGGGACTTTCCATTCCTTAATGGCTTTAATTTTGTTAGGGTCTACCTTAACACCCTCGTGAGATACAATATGACCCAGATATTCCACCTCTTGTACTCCAAATAAACATTTGGATGTTTTTGCGTATAATTGTTTCTCCTGCAATAGTTTGAGCACCCTGTCAACATGTTGAACATGATCTTTCCAAGACCTGCTATAGATTAGTATATCATCAAAAAATACTAGCACAAATTTTCTAAGGAAGGGTTTGAAAATGGAATTCATCAACCCTTGAAATGTAGAAGGTGCATTGGTAAGGCCAAAAGGCATGACCAAAAATTCATAATGACCCTCATGAGTTCGAAATGTTTTTTTTGGAATATCTTCGATCTTCATTCTAATTTGATGATATCCTGAACGAAGATCCAACTTGGTAAAATAAATTGCTCCATGTAATTCATCCAATAATTCATCAATCACAGGAATGGGAAATTTGTCTTTAATGGTGAGCTTATTGAGATCCCTATAATCTGGACACATTCGCCATGATCCATCCTTCTTGTGTACCAATACTACAGGAGCAGAGAAAGAACTTTGACTAGGTTGAATTATACCCACCTCTAACATTTATGCAATCATACGTTCAATTTCGCTCTTTTGGAAGTAAGGATATCTATAAGGCCGGATGTTTGGAGGAACACTTCCTGGAATCAAATGAATAGCATGATCATGATCACGAATAGGTGGGAGTCCTTTGGGAGTTTCAAACAACTTGGAATGATTGTCCAAGACTTGTTGGAGATCTGCAGAAATAGATGATTTTGATGTCGGAACTTCTAGTGAGCATAATTGTGCAATTACGCCTCGTTGTTCTTTCTTTAGAAGCTTTGTCATGGCATTAGAGCTTATTATCCTTCCTGGCTTCCCTTCAATACCCCGTAATTCGACTTCCTTTCCTTCTGAAAAAAATTTCAAGAAAAGTTCTTGAAAATTAAAGCTACCGTCCCCAAAGATTGTAACCATTGTACTCCTAGTACAACATCAGCACCTCCCATAGGAATGGAAAGCATTGGACTAGTCAATACATATTCCCCCATGGTTAGCTTAATATTGTGGCATTTTCCAGAGCAATTTATAGTTCCTCCATTTGCAACCATCACTTGACATTCTGGTGCTGGGTATAGGAAACAATTTAATTCCTTGGCTACCTTACAATGAACAAAATTATGGGTGCTACCTGAATCAATCAACACTATTACCTTTTTCTTCTTGATATGTCCTTCTATCTTGAGAGTTTGAGGAGTGGTAATTCCTGCCAATGAATTACACGATATGGTCGGACTCATTTCTTCCTCTTCTAAGGCTAGTTCCTGGTGTATATCCTCTTCTTTTGAAGATTCTTGTTCATTTTCTTCTTCCTCTTCACAATCTATTTAAAATAATTTCTTCTCAGCACACTTATGACCTTTAGTGTATTTGCTATCAAAACTGTAGAAAAGCTCTTTTGCTCTTTTTTCTTCCAATTGTTGTGGTGTCAACCTTGTATGTTGTGGAAATCTAGGAGTAGCAACACTTCCATCTTTATAGGAGTGAGTGGTAGGCTTCCTTGTCGCCATAATTTTACATTCAATTTTTCTTGCCAAACTGAATGCCTTCACCAATGAACCAGGTTCCAAAATGCGAACTTCGTGTTGGATGTTATCCTTTAAAGTACATATGAAGAGATCAATCATATGTTCCTTTGGAATATGAGTTACCCTTATATTCAATTTTTGGAAGTCCTCAATTTTCTCCCCCACTAAACACTTTTGTTTGAGATTTATCAATTGGCTAAAGGAAGTGTTGCTCTTTGTATCATCATAATGTGTTATCATTTCCTCCGTAAAAATTGACCAAGTGACAATTTTTTTACGGGAGAAAAGCCATCGATACCATAAAAATGTATTTTGTTCTAAATGTAAAGTTGCAATGTGTACCTTTTGTATGTTTTTCACATTATTGAGATCAAAATATTGCTCCATCTGTACTATCCATGTTACAGGATCCTTTCCATCAAACTTCCTCATATCCATTTTTGGAATATGGTGGTTCTTCCCTCCAACATTAGATTTTATGAAATCACGATTAAAATTTATTTTGTTCTCATCATGAGTTTCCTCTACTATCTTTTCACCATTACGAAATATTTCTTCTATCAAATTTTTCAAAACTTCCATCTCTGCTTTTAGATCATTCTTCATGTTTTCCATCTTAGCTTCCATGTCATCCATCTTAGATTCCATGCCAGCTTCCATGCCATCCATCTTAGCTTCCATGTAATTCTTCAAACCATCCATCTTAGATTCCACGCCTTTCTTCAAACCATCCATCTTAGTTTCCACGCTTTTCTTCAAAACTTCCATGTCATTTTTTGTTGCTCTTTGCGAGAGAAAAATTTGTTGCACTTGCTCTTGTAATTTGGATATGTCATGTTTCCATTCTTCGTCTTCATGAGTCATAGTAGAGCCTTCTAAAGGCTTAATGGGTGTTGAATTCTTTTTAGGGGCCATTTGAGAATCCACCATTGATATCTATTCTACAATATGCCCTTGGAATCAATTCAACTTGATTCTTCAAACAAGACCTATGAAATTCGGGGAAAAAAATACACACCTTTTACTTGCTTTTAAGGAGCTCGATATTGAAATTAACTTATCTATATACTTACAGATCCTCAATATCTGAAATTTGGCCTTGTAGTAGTCCTCTGAAGCTTCTTTCAAATTCCACTGGTCTGACTTGATTTGGATTCTTCAAGAAAACGTTATGTCCAATCTCCCACAATGACCTAATTATGGACTTGTTCAGTAGAGCGAACTTGTACGACTTGCCACGTGTCACTATTTTATCCTTTGGCTGTGAAATTTATAGACAGGAAACTATAGTCTGTGTACTTCCAGTCACTTTTTATAGAATTCCAATACGATGCTCAGAGAGAGAGTTATGAAGATTCTCCCATGATCACCTCTTTGAGATGAAATTTGGGAGCCTAAAAAAGACCTAACGTCCACAAATCATATCTTCGAAAATATTGCAAACCGAGCTCTAAAATTTTGCAACAATGTTCCTCAGGATTTCTGCTTCATGTTCTAAACATTTTAGCTTCTGAACCTTCGTAGAAACAAAGTTATAGTGAAAATTCTGTGATGACCTTTTTAAGTGAAATTCAGGAGCCTGTAAAAATCCCTAACTTCCACAGATCATATCTCCGAAACTATTGCGAACCAAGATCTGAAATTTTATGATGATGTTCCTCAGGATTTCGGCTTCTCACTCTAAAAATTTCAGCTTCTGAATCTACGTAGAAAAAATTTTATAGCTAAAATTCCATGATGACCTATTTGGAGCAGTGAAACCCTAGAATCCAAAGCTCTGATACCAAATGTTGTGAAAAAAGCTCCAAAAATAGAATAAAAGAGATATCAACGCCTTAGAAATAAGCCACTTCCAGGGGGAAACCTCCAATAAATTACATGAATGAACAGTTCTTGGATGATACAAATTACAAAACCTCCTTTCTATATTGTTAGCCACCTATAAAAATTTGTCATATCAAATGGTGGTTAAATCTGTTTAGCCTTAAAGAAACAATTCATGTCCAAATTGTGAGTTCTTGCAGTCTTATGATGATATTTACTGTTTGAGTTAATATTCACTGCTATTTCACTATTAGCCCTCAAGTACCTACTGTTTACTAAGAGAAAAACTGCTCATGAGGCTCCTTTTTCCCTCATTACACTTCTCCATTTCATTCTCCATATTCATCCATAAAGACCTTCATTTGACTTATAAGCCATTCCAAAACCATTTTTAAACCTTATGTCCCCCTTTCATTTGGTTTAAAAAACCTTTTTTTCCTTATCAGAACCCCTGAAAACCCTTCAAAAACATTTATTTTGGCCTAAAAACCTTCATTTTTCTATAAAGGCCTTAAGCCCCTTTCAACCTTAAGCCCCAACCCCTTTTCTGCATATGACCCACGCTATGACCGAGCGCGAAGCGCTCATCACATCGCAAATATTCATCGCATCACAAGTATTCATTGCATATCAAAACACATTTTACTTGTTTTTCATGGTTATTTTCCTCCCGCTGATGCGATCTCACGATCAATTCTCCACTATTGATCTGATATGCTACACCCAGATCTAACGACCCATATTTCTCCCCGTTCCAAAACCCGCCATTCCTCCTTTTTCTTCATCGTTAAATCTCCCCCATCGATCTAGTTTTCAGATCAACGGCTCTCGCTCCATCATAAATCGGCAATCGCATTTTTCCCTTTTGTCCTTTCCTTTCCCTCCTCTGATGCCGATCCCCTGATTTAATCTCAGCCATCGAATCCACAAGAACCGATGGCTAAGATTCAATCGCACTCTGCCCATAGCCCTCCGACATCACACCCGCCGATTTAATCCTGACCGTTCATCTCTTATACCAATCCAATGGCCAGCGCTTCATCGCATCGTGCTCATCCATCTCGTGAGCCCTCCGGCATCAACCCGCCGATTTAATCCTGATTGTTGATCTCTCTTAGATCGAACGGTCCGCGCTCAATCGCATCGGCACATTGCATCACCACTTTACCATTTCCTCCCGCCGATGCGATTCTGCATTGAAAACTCCGCCATTGATCTTCTTAAATTCGACGGCCCACATTACTTCTGCTTTTTAAACCCCGCCCTTCTCATTCTCCCCCATCAACATATCTCGGTCATCGATCCTCATGATACGACGGCTCCCATTGATCCTTCTTGCCACTCTTATAAAACCTTTCTTCCTAAGAAAAAACCCTTCTGCCCTTTATAAAAAGGTGGGCTCTCTCTTCTCTCATGTTTCTACCCCGCCATTATTTCCCCCCCTATGAATAAATCTCCACCGTCGATTGAAGTTGATCCAATGACGATCAACCCTCCCTCCCATTTCCGCCTCTTTTCTTTGTATAATTGCGCCCACCTGATTATAGCCCTTTAACACTATAAACCCACGGTGCTCATCATTTACCCAACCTTAATCCCTCCACTACGCAACAAAACAAATGTCGGTCCCACCATACACTTTACCCCACAGCTCATCATCCATCGCGCTCAACTCGCACAGTTGGATCTGGAGCCTCCAATCCGATGGTCGACAATCCATATCGCGTAATTTTTGGCCCCTTTTCACAATGCACTACTTCCACCTGATAAAAGTGGTTTTATAAATCCACGTGTCGAACACTAACACATATCGTGTTCCGAAAGCTAGTGCCGCTTACCCCCCCAAATGCTACGCGAAAACCGCTGTCGGTTTTCCCAAAACCACCTTTCTTCATATTCGTGCCATAATTCAAATGCAAGCCGGGTTAGCTGTTCTGCCTAGTTTTATGTCTCCCACTGCTGCATTTCCCCATCCTCAAGCATTCGTACCACCTCCATTGAACCTCTGAAATGTAGTTTTACCATAATTCACAGGATTTTTATAATTAGTTTTTGTGTTTTGCAGGGTTTAGTGGTGTTCGATCTATGTATTTCCTCAGTCACAGACAGGTGATCACCATATGAGTCCAAGGTGACGATTTTGTGTCTTATATCCACAAAGAAAGGAACCAATAGGGTTTAGAGCTCTCAGTTGCATCAATGGATCACGATCTTTCATCTTAGATGAAACCCTCCAGCTGACAGACAACCACCTGTATAAACAAAGCAGTAAAGTGTATCAGAGAATAAAGACCCTAAGATGAAGATCAAGGCTTAATTAAGCCTAAACACATATTAGAGGATAAATCACTATGTTTATAAAAACAAAGAGTTATATCAGTTAAATAAAGCCTCCAATGCCACATCAGAGGCTAAAATATCCTTTCATCTACCAAAGGTGCCACCTATAACCTCAATAAATAAAAATAAGGCATAGTTATTGCCTAGTCAGTGATATTTTGTTTAAAGACAGCCAGATTTATTTCCAGCCTACCTAAAGAGTTTTAAAGTCAACAAAATATTCCCAGTAGCTTAATACTTAATGAAAACCAATTAATATAGAGGAAATATCAGAAAACTTCTCTATTGAGCCCCTCAAAGGCCGAGAAGCATTAACTTGTATTAATTGAACCTAGAGACCCTTCATTCTATTCCACCTCCTCATTTTCTTATAAAATATCCTTGAGGAGCACATGGTTGGTTGTTGGACTTTGATGTAATACTTGTTGCTTGAAACCTTCTGCATGTAAATATTTCTCAGAGGCTGTTGAAGCTCTTTTTGTAATCGAAGAAGTTAGGCTGAGAAGAGAAGTTGTTGTTGTACTGAAACATTGGACTTGAAGTATGTAACTAGATTGACATCAATATACAAGCTTATTCATGGGATCCTGGTCTATACCATTGCTGATGTGCCTCTCATTGTTCTTTTTTTCCTTCTTATGTTTTTCACAAAATTGTTCATTTTTCTCTAATAAAGAACAACAAATATAGAGCTAGGATTTACTCTTACAAGTACCCTACTCTCACTGATAAGCTTTATCTTTATGTTTTTCTCCTTTGTGTATTTAAGAATGATTTAATATAGTCCAAGCAGTCAAGGAATGTTGGTGAGCCCATGTCTTACTGTCTAAACTTTAAAAATTGTTCTTGAATGATATTTTCATTACATGCTAAGTAGAGTCGGACTAGGAAAGTTTATGTTTTGCCCTGTCTTCTAGTTCTTTCTCCAAAGGTTTTTTGAAAGTTTCCCTAAGAGTATGCTGAAAGCAGGCCTATATTTTAATGATATCTTACTTGATCTTAACCTACACTTTGTTTTCTTATATGTTTTCATCCTTTCTGAAAGTAGTCATGTGAATTACTGGATTGTTTGTCTGATAAGTTATCTTTAATACAAGCTTGTCCAAAGAAGTTTATGGTTAGCCCTGTCCTTTGGCTGGTTTCAAACAGTTACTTAAAAAGGCTTTTTTAGTTTGGAAATTTGATAAATCCTTGTTGAAATTATTGGATTTTTCCACCTTCACAACACTTTAAATGTTCCATTCCATCATTTAATCCAAAAGATCCCTTGTTATAGATGACTTGCCCCATGGACCACTCTTGAAATTGTTGCAAAATTCAAACCTTTTGTGACTCCATAGCCCAATGGATTAAGAGTTGTTTCATGCATATCCTATCAGCTGAACCTTGTTTTGATTGAAAGCACCTTCACCCCTTTGAAACCCTTTCATTTTCAGGACTTTCCACTCAATTAAAGATCATACCCGACCAAACAAACAAAAAACCTTTGTTCTTAATAACTAGCCTAATATCACACTAAAAACCTTAAAATATAAATCAATCTTTGCACTTATAGAGAGATCCCTCTCTGGATTCAGGAGGGCTAGATCCTAGAATCCCAAAGTGGTTCATATGTAGGCTCTGCAGCTTTGTATTTGCCAATCTTGCAAACTACAGAGCCCTAACATTCTGGCGACTCCGCTGGGGACTTTTGAGTAAAATTGCATCTTATACATTCTTAAAAACCTCAAAAAGCCCATAATCTCCTTATATTGGTATTCAATTACTGATGGTGGACAACAACTCATCTCAAATCTTTGAAATCCTCCACCTGGTGACTCCACAACTCTCAGAAGACCAAATGAATCCACTGGTAGAAGACTCTGAACTAGTTGAATAGACACAGTGACCTCTTTCTTGATTTACAAACATGATTCCAAGGATACAACGAAGATATGCCCCAATGAGTAGAGATCATATCCTTGAGTTTCCACATAAGATGCCCCAGGTGAATTGGGATGACAACCTGCCTGCTTTTCAAGGTGAAAAGTTTGATGACCCTTTATTACATCTCATGAAATTTCATATACATGTATGGAGGTTGAAAGTGGAATGGAATGAAGACTGCCTTATGAAAATGTTTATGTTAACATTAGAAGGAAAATCTAGGGATTGGTATGAATGGTTGAAATATGGTAGTTTGTTTTCTTTAATTGACCTTGAATATGTGTTTTATGAGAAATATAAAGGAAACACTACATCATTATCATGGGGTGAAATACATTATGATCCATCACAAAACATCACCCAACACATTATAGACAATGATGAGGATTTGGAAAAAGTACATCCTGAAGATCTTTTAACAGTCATTCATGAGTTTAATATCTTATTGAAAAATTATAAGAATATAGATGAATCAGTTGAGGAAGAAATCAACCAAGAAATAAAGGACATTCCTCAAGATATCCTTGAAAATCCAAATAATGATTCATCGTCCCTTATAGCTAAGGTTCAAGAAGACATCCAACCTCAAAATCAGTCTTCACAAGAAAAAGAGGGTAGTTGTATTTCTGTTTATGCTTAAAGAGAAATCTCTCCTTTCACAGAAGAAGAAAGTGATCAAATACTAAACAAGTAGCTACCCTTCGAACCTTCATTTAAACAAGACAATCATAAACATAGTGCCTATTCCATAGAACAACCCAATGGCACTCAAGACAAAGAGGATAGTAAGGAAATTAATGATAATACTGAAACTAGTCCTTTTTGGAGTATGAGCTTTGATGCGTCATATACTAAAACCAGTGCAGGTGCAGGAATATGGCTTCATAATACATAAAACAATTATTCTAAAGCCTATTCATATAAATTGAATTTTCAATGCACAAATAAAATCGTAGAGTATGAGGCACTTCTTTTAGGGCTCCACTTATTGAAGAAATTAGGAGCCCAGAGGATAATAGTTCATGGAAATGCAGAATTGGTAATTAGGAAAGTGAATGAATAATGCATGGTTAAACATCCCAGAATTAGAGCCTATAAGGATGATGCCATGGATTTGTTAAAATTTTTACAGAATTCCAACTTACCCTTATTCCTAAAGACCAAAACAATTTTGCCAGTGGATTAGCCCTTGTTGCTAGTACATGTCTAAGACCTTGGGAAAGCAAACAATATGCAATTCAAGAAAAATTCAAACCAGCTGTCCCAAACAATAAAAGGTACTGGCAAGTCTTTGGGGAAGAAAAACAAATACAATACTGTCCTACTAAGGATATATTATCTTTTCAAGAGAAATCCTTTCCCATTGTTGATATCAATCTATCATCCAAAGAACCTGAATTCACACTAGAAGCAAGCATAGATTTATAAAAAGAAGAAATTTCACTGCTTGTTGATTTACAGGTGAAGGATGATGATGCTTCCAAGGAACATGTTGAAGGTGCAGTTCTCAAATCTAATATCTTAGAGGCAGATAATCTACCAATCAGGGAGGGCCACAAAGAAGAGAATTCTCATCTTTTCTTTGTTAATCCTATGGAAGAGTGTGTGGAGGTCCCAATTGGCTCAAATTCTCAAGCATGGATCTTTTTCAAGAGACAAAGACATAAAATGTTGTCACCTCCTATGACAGCCTTGATTTTAAAGATTAAGATTCAATATATACCGTGGTTACCTCTGACTAGTAGCCAATTTCTCTATTCCTTTTTGTCACTACTCAACTGGCTACATTGGCACTATTCCATCATATGAAGCATGTAAATATTTCAAGAGTTAGATTAGGTTAGATAGGAATGTCAATAAAGCTCAGCCTTTGAGCTTTTAGTTGGTTGTTGATTTATGCTTTGAAAGAAAAATAAAAATACAAAAAAAAAGAGAAAAGAGAAAAGAGGGCAAAATGAAAATAAGACAGGTACATCCCCATACCAAAAAAGAGAAATAAAATCTAGAAGTGTGCAAGCTAAAATGCCACTACTTGAAGAAACACTTTGTATTCAATCATACAGTTTAATCATGATTGGATAAGTTTAAATTTACTGCTGATAGGTTAGTGAATTAGATTATCCAAACAACACAATCTTGGCTTATCAGTAAGGTAGATTAAGATAGAAGAAAGAAGGTTCAAACATGCTCAAAACATGAACCTTTGAGATTGATGAAGAACTAGTTCTAAAAATCTCAAAACTTGAACCAGGAAAGAAAGAGGAAGCAACTCAAACAAGACTGAAACCAGAGCTGTAGAATAATGAAGGATATTTTTTATTTCCAAATCTTAGCCTTCACTTTTTTGTTTTAAATTTTCTGAAAATTTTAGTCTATGTGCAGCTTGTTTTTATGCGATAGATCTGCAACAAGTCAGACTGCTTAATCTTGTCTTGGTTGTTTTTAAATTTCTGTTTTAGAAAATAGAGAATAAAGATCTGTCAGACAATCTAATCCTGACAGATAATAGTTAGGTAGTGAACTTATGAATTCAACTGCTTAATCTGAGTTCATGGAGAAATAATAGTAGACTTAGAATAGTTTTATGTTTTCAAAAGAATAAAATGTTGATGAAAAGGTTTGCAAGTCCAAATGCACCTTCTGAAGAAAAAATGTTAGGAAGTAGGTTTTGTAGGTAGCTGTTTGGGGAAGAATTTTTCTACTGATATCAAATGTTCTAATCATCTTTCAAGCAGTTGATCAGAGAACAGGAAAAGGTTGTCAAAAATGCAAGATACTGATCTACATTCCAGAGATGAATTTCTATGGTTCTTGACACCTCCAAGGAGCTGCCATCCCAAGTTGGAGCCGCTGTTAGCCACCTATAAAAAATTTTCATATCAAATGGTGGCTAAATCTATTTAGCCTTCAAGAAACAATTCATGTCCAAATTGTGAGCTCTTGAAGTCTTATGATGATCTTTACCCTTTGAGTTAATCTTCACTGTTGTTTCACTATTAGCCCTCATGTACCTAATATTTACTAAGAGAAAAACTGCTCATGAGGCTCCTTTTTCCCTCATTACACTTCTCCATTTCATTCTCCATATTCATCAATAAAGACCTTCATTTGACTTCTAAACCATTCTAAAACCCTTTTTAAACCTTATGTCCCCCTTTCATTTGGTTTAAAAAACCATTTTTTCCTTATCAGAACCCCCGAAAACCCTTCAAAAACCTTTATTTTGGCCTAAAAACCTTCATTTTTCTATAAAGGCCTTAAGCCCCTTTCGGCCTTAAGCCCCAGCCCCTTTTCCGCATATGACACGTGCTATGACCGAGCGCGAAGCGCTCATCGCATCGCAAATATTCATTGCATCGCAAAACACATTTTACTTGTTTTTCATGGTTATTTTCCTCCCGCCGATGCGATCTCGCAATCAATTCTCCACCGTTGATCTGATATGCTACGCCCAGATCTAACGGCCCATATTGCTCCCCATTCCAAAACCCGCCATTCCTCCTTTTTCTTCATCGTTAAATCTCCCCCGTCGATCTAGTTTTCAGATCAATGGCTCTTGCTCCATCGCAAATCGACAATCGCGTTTTTCCCTTTTTTCCTTTCCTTTCCCTCCTCTGATGCCGATCCCCCAATTTAATCTCAGCCATCAAATCCACAAGAACTGACGACTAAGATTCAATCGCGCTCCACCCATAGCCCTCCGACATCACACCCGTCGATTTAATCCTGACCGTTGATCTCTGATACCGATCCGACAGCCAGCGCTTCATCGCATCGTGTTCATCCATCTCATGAGCCCTTCGACATCAACCCGCCGATTTAATATTGACCGTCGATCTCTCTTAGATCGAACGGTCCGTGCTCAATCGCTTCGGCACATTGCATCGCCACTTTGCCCTTTCCTCCAGCCAATGCAATTCTGCATTGAAATCTCCGTCGTTGATCTTCTTAAATCTGACGGCCCACATTACTTCTGCTTTTTAAACCCCGCCCTTCTCATTCTCCCCCATCGACATATCTTGGCCGTCGATCCTCATGATCCGACGGCTCCCATTGATCCTTCCCACCGCTCTTATAAAACCTTTCTTCCTAAGAAAAAACCCTTCTGCCCTTATAAAAAGGTGGGCTCTCTCTTATCTCATGTTTCTACCCTGCCATTATTTCCCCCCCCTATGAATAAATCTCCACCGTCGATTGAAGTTGATCCAACGATGATCAGCCCTCCCTCCCATTTCCGCCTCTTTTCTTTGTATAATCACCCCCACCTGATTATAGCCCTTTAACACTATAAACCCATGGCACTCATCATTTACCCAACCTTAATCCCTCCACTACGCAACAAAACAAATGTCGGTCCCACCATACACTTTACCTCGCAGCTCTTCATCCATCACACCCAACCCACACAGTTGGATCTGGAGCCTCCAATCCGACGGTTGATGATCCATATCGCATAATTTTTGGCCCCTTTTAACAGTGCGCTACTTCCGCACGATAAAATTGGTTTTAGAAATCCACGTGTCGAACGCTAACACATATCGCGTTCCAAAATCTAATACTGCTTTCCTCCCCAAATGCTACGTGAAAACCGATGTCGGTTTTCCCAAAACCACCTTTCTTCATATTCGCGCCATAATTCAAATGAAAGTCGGGTTAGCAGTTCTGCCCAGTTTTATGTCCTCCACCGCTGCATTTCCCCATCCTCAAGCATTCCTACCACCTCCATTGAACCTCTGAAACGCAGTTTTACCACAATTCGCAGGATTTTTATAATTAGTTTTTGTGTTTTGCAGGGTTTAGTGGTGTTTGATCTTTGTATTTCCTCAGTCACAGAAAAGTGACCATATGAGTCCAGGGTGACGATTTTGTATCTTATATCCACGAAGAAAGGAACCAATAGGGTTTCGGGCTCTTAGTTGCATCAATGGATCATGATCCTTGATCTTAGATGAAACCCTCCAGCTGACAGAAAACCACCTGTATAAACAAAGCAGTAAAGTGTATCAGAGAATAAAGACCCTAAGAAGAAGATCAAGGCTTAATTAAGCCTAAACACATATCAGAGGATAAATCACTATGTTTATAAAAACAAAGAGTTATATCAGTCAAAGAAAGCCTCCAATGCCACATCAGAGGCTAAAATATCCTTTCAGCTACCAAAGGTGCCACCTATAACCTCAATAAATCAAAAGAAGGCATAGTTATTACCTAGTTAATGATATTTTGTTTAAAGACAGCTAGAGTTATTGTCAGCCTGCCTAAAGAGTTTTAAAGATAACAAAATCTGCCCAGTAGCTTAATACTTAATGAAAACCAATTAATACAGAGGAAATATCAGAAAACTTCACTATTGAGCCCCTCAAAGGCCGAGAAGCATTAAATTGTATTAATTGAACCTAGAGACCTTTCATTCTATTCCACCTCCTCATTTTCTTATAAAATATCCTTGAGGAGCACATGGTTGGTTGTTGGACTTTGATGTAATACTTTTTGCTCGAAACCTTCTGCATGTAAATAGTTCTCGGAGGTTGTTGAAGATCTTTTTGTAATCGAAGAAGTTAGGCTAAGAAGAGAAGTTGTTGTTGTACTGAAACATTGGACTTGAAGTATGTAACTGGATTGACATCAATATACAAGCTGATTCATGGGATCCTAGTCTATACCATTTCTGATGTGCCTCTCATTGTTCTTATTTTCCTTCTTATGTTTTTCACAAAATTGTTCATTTTTCTCTAATAAAGAACAACAAATATAGAGTTAGGATTTACTCTTACAAGTACCCTACTCTCACTGATAAGCTTTGTCTTTATGTTTTCCTCCTTTATGTATTTAAGAATGATTTAATACAGTCCAAGCAGTCAAGGAATGTTGGTGAGCCCATGTCTTACTGTCTAAACTTTAAACATTGTTCTTGAATGATATTTTCATTACATGCTAAGTAGAGTTGGACTAGAAAAGTTTACGGTTTGCCCTGTCTTCTAGTTCTTTCTCCAAAGGTTGTTTGAAAGTTTCCCTAAGAGTATGCTGAAAGCAGGCCTAGATTTTAATGATATCTTACTTGCTCTTAACCTACACTTTGTTTTCTTATATGTTTTCATCCTTTCTAAAAGTACTAATGTGGATTACTGGATTGTTTTTCTGATAGGTTAGATTTAATAAAAGTTTGTCCAAAGAAGTCTATGGTTAGCCCTGTCCTTTGGCTGGTTTCAAACAGTTACTTAAAAAGGCTTTTCTTGTTTGGAAATTTGATAAATCCTTGTTGAAATTATTGGCTCTTTCCACATTCACAACACTTTTAATGTTCCATTCCATCATTTAATCCAAAAGATCCCTTGTTATAGATGACTTGCCCCATGGACCACTCTTGAAATTGTTGCACAATTAAAACCTTTTGTGACTCCATAGCCCAATGGATTAAGTGTTGTTTCATGCCTATCCTATCATCTGAACCTTGTTTTTATTGAAAGAACCTTCAACCCTTTAAAACCCTTTCATTTTCAAGACTTTCCACTCAATTAAAGATCATACCTGACCAAACAAACAAAAAACATTTGTTCTTAATAACTAGCCTAATATCACACTAAAAACCTTAAAAGATAAATCAATCTTTGCACTTATAGAGAGATCCCTCTTTGGATTGAGGAGGGCTAGATCCTAAAATCCCAAAGTGGTTCATATGTAGGCTCTGCAGCTTTGTATTTGCCAATCTTGCAAACTACAGAGCCCTAACATATATATAGGAGTCCATGGGGCCACAATGTAATCCTAGCCGACCTAACAATAATAATTTAAGGGCACAATAATAACAATATGGGGGTTACAGGGGTACAATAATAACAATAAGGGGGTTACACTAACAACAATAAGGGACTATACTAGTAATATATAGACCTAACAATATAATAGAGATGAAATGGATTATGAAGACAAAACATTCATACATATGTGACATAAGAAGAAACTATGCTAAATTTCCATACCACGGGTATCCCAAAGAAATAGTTTCAACTCTTTCATTAATTTCCTTCCAAATACTGATTACACTAGAGTCTCTGATCAATACAACAACATCCAACCTCTGAAATGAGTCAAAAAGTACAAGATATAGAACACAAAACAACTTCTCCCAAAGTCAGGGGTCGAATCCCTGAGTGGAGGAGCAGTTCCACCAAAAACTGAACTTATACCTAGAGTGTAGGGAGGTCAAACTGACTCATCCCTCACTTTTTGGAAACAGATTCATTTCATCATCAACAAATTTTTCATCTAATGTATTTACCCTAGGTTAGTGTAAAAACACTAAATGTACATTTACATCATGAATTACATTGGTAAAAACACCATTTTCCAAATGAAACTGAGAAAAACTGAGAAAATTTGAAATATTAGCAAACTCAGAAAATTTGTCAAAAGTGCAACGCCAAGGTCAAAAGTGCAGTGCCAACTTCAACTCCACTTTTGAAGGGGTTCCATGTGTCCAAATTGATCTCAAGATAGCTCATTGGAAATCTTGTCTAGACTATTTTCCATATCTATGATTGGTTTCAAAAATGGTGTTGATTTTACCCTCCAAAAACTGACTATCCCAAGACTAGTCAAAAGCACAGCGCCAACCTCCAAAACAGGGCAAAAATGTTATTTTTTGAGTGTTTTTTCACCTTTGACTGTTCCTTTGACCGAAAAAATATTTGTAAAAATTTTTTCCTGACTATAATTGGCATTATAAATATAATGGTGCTTTCAATTTTTCCATTGGAGGTCCCTAGGAAAAGCGAAACGCCTAGGGCGTTGTGCTTTTGCCAGTGCCACTGTGCAAAATTGCCAAAAATGAAAAAATTTCCAAAAATTTCAAAACTTGCTCAAATTTCTTCAAATTTTATTTTGTGGAAGGATGATGAGGTGTGTTAGGCAATGAATGATGCCTCAGCAAGGATAACAATATTTTCCCCTTCATTTTTCTTGGTTATGGTTTCAAGTCTTGATTTGGCCTTTTGGAGCTTTGACCTTGCAATCTAATTTCTTTTGCAGTAGTGTTTTTCCCTCTTCCTCAGTATTTCATTTTCTTTCTTTTCCTTCTCTGGGATCTTCTCAAGATGCTCATTGGTCCTCTCAAGCCAATTCTCCTAGTTCCCATTGACAATGATGGAAAATTTCTCATTTAAATTGAGCTCATTAGAAAGTTAAGCCTCCTTTTGCCTCTCTAGTTCTAGAGTTCTTTCCAGCCCTCTAGTCCTAGGTATTATTCTTGGAACTTGTTCTTATGCCTTATTTTTTTCACCATACCTCTCTTAAGCCTCATCAATAAAATCTCCAAGATTTCCTGCTTGGTTTTGAGTTGTTGATTTTTGTTCTCATAATATGTAATCACAAACTTAGATCTCTCTAAGTTGATCTGAAAATCCCTAATTTGGGAATCCTTCTCTTTGATAATAAAATTGGATTCCTCATCATCATGCTGCTCATAGAAATCAACAAGGTCAAAAAAATTTATGTCTCATGGAGGTCTTCCTCCTCATGAATAGCTTCCTCGTGTACATATTCCTCTGCCATCTTTTTTTTTCCCTTTTGTACCTACTTTGTTGATGAAGAAGGCAGGGCCCCTCCCACAATATGTGGGGCAAACACCGACCTATTCCCTCTCTGTTATGTCTTTTCCAATATTCCAAATTCACCTTCTTTAGGCTTGATGACCATAGCTCTTCTTGGTGACTCATCCTGACCATGAAATGATGATGATGGTGGTGATGGTGATGGAGTAGGTGAAGTGGCCTGAGGTGGAGGCATATATGTAGCAGAATGAGATGAAGAAGGCACATTGTCAGCATGTGGTGCTTGTGGAGTAGTGAAGATGTCATTTTCAATGAAGGTGTCCCATGAGATGCCCAACTGATCAATGTGATGGAGTACAATGATTTTGATCAATGAGTGGTGGAAGAGGTTATTCATCCGCTGGCTATAGTCTCTCTTTTGCACAATGAATGTCATTTTTTCTATGCACCTAAATATAAAGTATGCAATATTGAGAAATATTACTCTTGTGAAGTGCATCAATGGTCTAATATGGTATGTGTAGAGCCTAGAAAACCTTCCTTCACAAGAGAAGTACTTCATGACAATTTTCATCATGGGGGCATACCTATAAAGAAGGTAGTTGAAAGGGAAAACCCTCTTCCTCTAATTTTTGTGCCTTCGTTTGATGAATGGTTCATAATATTTATCCTCCAAATCTTTAGATTTAAACCACTTCTCACCCATGTTTGGAATCCCTATGGCAGCAGCAATGACAGATGTAGATATACTGAAGGTCACACCTGCGAGGGTCACCTGATTGTCTCTGAGTTTTGAAATGAAAACTCTACTCAACATAGGATGATGTTGGACCCTTTGAATCATGTTGCAAAAATCAAGGCAACCTACATACTCAAAACAATTGACAGTCATAGGAGAGGCCATCAATTCATTTGTGTTGGTGGGCTCTAGCCTTAGGATTCTTCCTCCTTTGTGAGGCCTTCTCTTTTCTCCATCATCCTCTCCTTGTCTACCCTCCTCTTCCATATGCTCTATGTCATCCTCCATAGTGTTTGGTGGCCAAGAAAACCCTAGGGATGAGGTGGATGGGAATGGGGAGTGGAAATAGGTCTAGGGAATAAGGATAAGTATATGAAAATTTAGGGAGATGGGGGAAGGGATTATGGAGCTTTGGGAGGTGATAGGAGGTTGAAATGTCAAGGGAGTGGGAAATGATAATTAAATTACAGGTTTGGGGAAGTGGCTACATAGGAAATTTTAGAATCCTAGGACTTAGGGTGTTAAGGGAAAGGGATTTAGGGGCTAGGAAATGGTAGTGTAAGGTTAGGGATGGGGTTTTTAGATATGTGGGAAGGAAATGCATGGTATTAGGGCATAAAATTTGGTAATTAGGAATAAAACTCGGGTTTTCTCACTAGACCATATGCCAATTTCACTTAGGAACAAAAACACAATGAAATCAATGTTTAGGAGTGCAAGGAGGAAAGAAATTTTTTTTACTTACTTGCTAGAGAGTGTTGGAGGCATTTTCTGAAATTTTGGCAGAGTTTTTTTGAGTTTTGGTTCCTGGAGAGCTCATTGAGAAAAAGTGCAACGCATCAAGCAAAAGCGCAGTGCCTTGCCTAGAAGCGCAGTGCCAGTGGGAGAAAAGCACAGCACTCAAAACACCAGTTTTGAAAGTGCAACACCACTCTCTAAAAGTGCAGCGCCACTAAAAAACTCGGCCTCTTACCCTGCAATTCAATTTTTTGATACAAGGGAGTGCAAGCTCAACTTTTGGGAGTGCAAATGAGTTTTATTTTGATGTCTTGGTGGTATTTATACTTCATCATTTGAATGAATTGGGCCTTGGGACCCACTTTTTCTTTCTTCACTTTCACTTTAAACTCTGAATCTTTACCTTTGCATTTGACTTTTTCTTTGACAAATTGATCACCTGATGACTTTGAGAACTCTTTGATTTGACATTTTTTATGCTTTGGCATGTTGGAACTCTGAGTTAGTAGCTTGGGAATCATGAACTTATTACATTTCAATGACGTAAATTTACATAATGAAAATTAAAAATTACATCTTGAAACCAAAATTACATGCTGAAACAAGAATTTTTTCTTTACAAATCATCTTCATTTGGTGAAGAGATGTTATTGGATCACCCTTTACTTGTTGGTCTTATGCAGTGGAAATGAATTTTTATTGTACCTTGGAAACCCTAATGACCTAATTAAACCTTGAAAAACCCTATAAGACCTAATGAGGCATTGAAAGACTGAATTTGATGATGATGTTGGGCCGAGAAGAAGGTATGTTTCATCCCATATTTACCATGATTTTTTATGTACTTTTATGAATTTTCACCTCATCTTAGCAATAATTTAAATGGAAATAACGTAAATCCAAGGCAGAATGAACTAATGATAAAAGGAATGTTTAACAATGTAAAAACTGACTTGTCATATTTTTATTGATAGCGAAGCAAAGCGGTTGAACTGCTGATGACCAAAAAACAACTGACAAGGGAAGAAAATGGGATCATAATGGCTCCTATGGACCAACAGTAGATGGAGAGGCACATCCACGCTTGGAGTACTCAAATGACACCCACGAAGCAGCAGGGCCCGTATGGAAAGGACCCATTACTACTTTTGAATTTGCCTTTAAAAGGCCAAAGATAAAAAATCTATAGATATATCTCTTCTTTGTAATAGATGTATCAGGCTAGAATCGTCAAGTTGTATTAATGTATTACTCTCTAGCTTAATAAATATCTTGGCATTTTTGGAATAGAAAATCTTTGATTTTTCCTTAGCAGTAGACTTCTGGTGGCTTTGGGCCCAACTTTGGGATTTTCTCTGCTACTTCTGTGCTATGCATTTATTTACAGAACTTGTGTTTCCATTCATCTAGTGAATTTCATAAGATATCGTTTATTTGGTTAATTGTGAACATAATATGTCATAGCTTTCTCTTTCATTAGACTACTTCACCAGTCATGCCTTCTTGCTTAAAATCAATGCTTTCATAATTGTTTGGATGCTTTCATCATTTCCAAATGATTTTATAATTGTTTGATTAGTTTTAACACAACTGTTGTTAAAATCTTCATATAGTTAATGTTGGATATTTTCATTATCACTGAGAGCATTTGGTTGTTGTTTAATTCATAGGGATGTCATTAGTCTAATTAAAAGAGAATTCCGTTGCAAAATTTACAATAATCAATTGTTGTTCAATTTATTAGATTTTTTGTTCAATTCATTATGATTATTGTTCAATTCATCACATCACACTGTTTAATTGTAATTTATCCCTTTTAGTCCAGAGTAGTTATTTCTGCATAGGCTTAGAATAGAATATTCAAAAGCATTATATAATTCACTTCCAAATTGATTTGATTGAACTTTGAGAATTAGACAGTCTTCCTTATAATAATTTATTTTAGTTGTCCTCCGATGTCACTTGCATATATTGTTCTTACACACTTGAAATAACAAGACTTTCCCTGGGTTGATAACTAAATTAGAAGCATTCAAGTTGCCTATAACAATCACCTTTATGACCCAGCATTTTTTGTCGTCGTTGCCAGGGAGAGTGTTTAAGAGTGATGTCCTTTCTTTATTTTTCCTTTTACTGTGAAGAATTGGGCATTGAAAACAAGAGGTAAGAACCTACGTACCAGCAAGAAAAACGCTTGCTCTCCAGCCCACTTTTCAACAATTGTGTAGAGGTTAGTAGGATAGGTGCTCTTGTTTTATGACTTGGAAGAAAAATATAGGAACAAATCAAAATCCCCCAGTTAAATCCACAAAACCTAGAGGACCATTGATCCTTGGCAGAACAACATATATAGAAGAAATCATTAAGAAGGATGAATCCCAGGCATCCGTAGGACCCAAAACCATTCCTACTCAGAGTCCTACTACACTCCCTCAGGAAGCAACCTCACCATTTTCAGCCCACGTCGAGATTCAGAGTGAAACAGAAGGGTCTGAAGAAATCCTTCAAACTGATGATCACGTAAGTCTTGACCCTTTGAGAGAGGGAGGTTCTTGTAATTTGTAGGAAGGAGAGGGAGAAACAAGTAGTGCAATACAGGTAAAACCTCCAGAGTCTGGATCCCCTGAGAGAGTGGTTGAAACAAAGACACCTAGCATCCTAGATCAGGGAAGTGTTGTAAGGCTTCATCTGCATCCACTCCCTAATTCCACTGAGATTATTCCTCCAGAACAAGTAATCCCCAAAGATTATTGGCATATATTTGATCAAATGGAAAACAACCAAAACCAGAGGCAGACATCAACATTGGAGTATCCCATTGTTGATCTAGCTGCAAATGCCCCTATGAAATCCATTCCATTACAAAACATCCCCACCTTCCATGGGTTGACCTCAGAAGATCATGATGCATTCTTATTCGAATTCGATGTCTTACGTATGGGATATGACTACACAACTGACCCTCAGAAACTGAAATTATTCCCCTCTACCTTGAAGGGAACAACATTACGTTGGTTCATGGGACTCGGTCGAGGAACCATTAATAGTTGGGACTAGATGAAAAACTATTTTCTTAATAAATATCAAGACTACTTCTAGACTCGAGAACTAAAAGATGAAATATTCAAAATGTATACAAGGGACAATGAGACATTAGAAGAATACCTTGAAATATTGCAATATAACTTGCAAAGGTCTCCATATACTACACTATCTAAAGATATCTTAAAAGCAACGATGATTAAGGGAATGAAAGAAGAATGGGTCGAAACATTTAACGTAATGGGAAAAGGGGAAATCTATCAAGAAGAATATGATGAAATTATTTCACTGTGTATCAGGTTTTCTCGGGGTAGTACGTGCAATAGGCCAATCGGGCGAGACTCAGCTACAAGGAATCCTAAGCAATCCTGTGGCAAAGTGACGAGAGCAGAATTAGGTAATTTTTAGAATATTTTAAAATTCATATCTTGGGCACCCTGACAACGTAGCTAGATGTCCTACAAGCCAAACAGAAGCAAGCTATAGTAGAACAAAACTTGGTTGTCTTTTGTCCATGCTGTCAAGAGAAGCATAGACAAAGTGAATTTCCATTAGACATGGTCCAGACATGTGCTATTTGTACCAAGGACCATGCCACTGACCGTTCCCCTTCACTTCCAGGGCTGAAAGCAGTTTTTAAAGAAGAAGAAGAAGAGAGAGAACCAGTATATCTAATGAACTAGCGTCGACAATGGCAAGCATGACTAGGTATGCCACAAGACCTACCTCAGTTCTTTTCTTCTCCGCAGTTTAACCAACAGAACCCTGCAACAGCTTGGCAGAACCAATCACATTTATCTACTTGGCCATCTCAATCATTTCCTATGCCTCCTTGGCCAACACAACCCTCTTCAGGTAATAATTGGCCATGTTTTTCTTGTTCTCCCCCTTATTGGCAAAACAATCCATATTAGTCCCAGTGACCTGCCTCCCCTTCACAACCCACAAATTGGCCTCAAAACTGCAATGAACTCTGGGAATGACCAATCTACCAATGGGGATACGGATTCAGAATCAACCTACATGACCAGCTCCATACCCAGTCCAACACAATCCTCAGCCTATCATACGTCCTCAACTGCCAGCTCAACCCAATCCTAATCCTAACAATAGGTCGGTTCAGCTAATTTAGATTGTTGAAAACCCAAACCCTGAACAGAAGCAATGCAATGAACTTAGGATGAGATCAGGACGTGTTATTTCACCAAAAGAAGATGTGACTCTACCACAACTTGAATTTGAAATTTCGACAACGCCTAGACAAACAACTATGACTAGAACAAAGGTAGAGCAGGGGAGGGAAAGGATTGACCAAAGGAACCCTGAAAACCATATGATTTCTCCCCCTCCATTCCCTGAAAGATTAAGATTTCCTAGACCAATATTCTCTCCAGATTTTGATATCCTATGGGAATTAAGAAATATTTGTATTAAAATTCTTCTTCTTCAAGCTATACAAAACATTCCTATTTATGCCAAGAAAATTAAGGAACTATGCGGAAAGAAACGCGTAAGGAAATAAAAAACTGTAGCTACTGTTCATGTGGTAGGGGCACTATCAGACTTTTTGTTGGGTAAATAAACACTCGTAAAATATGAGGATCCAGGGAACCCCATAGTAACTGTAGAAATCTCTGGCCACTCCTTTCCAAACACATTGGTTGACTTAGGGGCATCCATTAACATCTTAACTACAGAAACCTGTGAGAAGTTAGGCATAATAGCATTAGAACCCATGTCTAACTTGCTAGAACTTGCTGGAAGATCTGTTATCAAACCAGAAGGAATATTACAAGACATCATGGTTTCCGTGGACTCATGGGAGTATCCAAATGAATTTTTAGTTATTAACCCAAAAATTATGATGGATGGACACCCCCTAATACTGGGTCGACCTTGGTTAGCAACAGTCGATGCTGACATAGGCTGCGGGACAGGCAGCATGACCATTGCTAGAGGTGATACCATAAAAAATATTATCATTTACCCACCTTCCAAACCAAGTCTACCACTGTAAATATTCACAGGCGTCCACATACATACTGGGAAAAAAACACCCATTCACCACTGAAAATAGTTGAAGCTCTTGAGTTCAAAGATCAAACTGAAGATGATGTAATCAATAACTTCATGAATCATCCATCTGCGTCTAGAAACTTAGAATTCCAAATGTTAAAAGCAGTTCTTGATGATGAAACACAAGAAGACCCCTTGGCATACATTGATATTCAGAACATACCATGACTGCTATTCGCAACAGCATACCAATCGAAATTGAGCTAGGGAAGGTTTTAAATATCAATGGAAGTATGGATAGTAACCAAAAGAAAAATCTCATAAAGGTTTTACAAAAATATCAAGGATCATTTGCTTGGAACTACCCAGACATGAAGGGTATATATCCTCATCTATCCACACATCACATTTATACTGACAAGGAGGCTCGACCTATTCGGCAGCCTTAGCAGTGGCTAAACCCGCATCTAAAATACATTGTAAAAGATGAGTTGCAAAATCTAATGGATGTAAAATTCATTTTTCCTATCTCAGACAGCAAATGGGTCTCTCCTTTAGTAGTCGTTCCTAAGAAGAATGGGAAGTGGAGAATCTATGTGGATTATAGAGAACTGAATAAAGCAACACAGAAAGACCACTTCCCCCTTCCTTTTATTGACCAGGTCCTTGATACATTGGTAGGGAAGCAATTAGTTTCCTTCCTTGATGGGTTCAGTGGTTACAATAAAATCTAGATAGCCCCTGAAGACCAGGATAAAACAACCTTTACCTGCCCATGGGGTACATTTGCCTACAGGGTATTACCATTTGGATTATTCAATGCCCCAGCAACATTCCAAAGAGCCATACTCAGCATTTTTTCTAATTTAATAAATGAAGGAATTGAAATTTACATGGACGACTTTACCCCATATGGGGATGATTTCGATCAAGCGCTAGAAACACTAGAAAAGGTATTGGAACGATGTATTACTACCAGATTGTGTTTAGGAAATGAAAAATGTCACATGATGATGACTGAAGGAGAAATCCTAGGACACTACATCTCTATAGAAGGAATACAAGTAGATCCGGCAAAGATAGAGGTAATTATTTTATTAGCCACACCTTGTACACAGACATAGGTATGTAGCTTCGTTGGATATGCAGGGTACTATCGTAGTTTTATAAATAATTTCTCACAAATTGTTGCGCCCTTGTATGCATTAACTAGAAATGTTGAATTCCATTAGTCTGATAAATGTGACACTGGTTTTACAGATTTAAAGAAACTGGTCTCGACAGCACCAATCTTACGTGATCCTAACTAGAAGTTTCCCTTTCATATTTCCTCATATGCATCCCACACAGCAATAGGGGTAGTTCTCGGTCAAGAAGAAGATAAAAATCCCTATGCTATTTATTATATCAGCAAGAATCTCACCCCTACCGAATTAAACTATGCAGTGACTAAAAAAGAGTTCTTGGTTATCATTTATGCTATCAATAAATTTAGACATTATATAACTTCCTATCAAGTAATCCTATATACTAATCACTCTACCATTAGATATCTAGCCAATAAACCTATTACAAATGGGAGAGTAACTCGTTGGTTGTTTCTTTTATAGGAGTTTGACATAACTATCAAAGACAGTCCAGGGAAGGAGAACATGGTTGCAGATTTCATGTCTAGAGTTCCCAAGTCAGATGACACACTAGTAGTGCACGATCAGTTTCCCGACAAACATCTATTCATTGTAGTAGTAAAAACACAATGGTACGTAGATGTAGAAAACTACCTGACAGTAGGAAAGCTGCCCAGACACTTGACATCAAAGGAACATAAGCTGATTGTTTAGCGCAGTGCTAGATTCTCCTGGATCGGTGGATATCTTTTTCATACAGGATTTGATATGCATATATGCAGATGCATCCGAGAAGACGAGATTTATGACATTCTACGGGCCTGTCATGATGAACCATGTGGTGGCCATTTTGCAGATCGCAGAACAGGGCACAAAGTATTACAAATGGGTTATTATTGGGCTACAATTTTTAAATATGCTAAGAAATATGTCCAAGCCTACGATAGTTGCCAAATAATGGGCCGCCCAGGCCAAGCTGATGAAATTCCATTACAACCACAATTAGTAGTAAAACCTTTCGAATGGTGGGAATTGGAATTTTTTGGACCATTCAACCCGCCATCAAACCAGAAGATTTACATGCTAGTTGCCACATATTACGTAAAAAAGTGAGTAGAAACAGTGGCTTTATCAAGAGCTACAGAAGAATCTATGATCAATTTTATTTTTGAGATATTTGTGTAATATGGCTTACCTCAGGAAGTGATAACTGATGGGGGGGGCATAGTTTGTGGGAAATAAAATTACAGCCACTTTGAAGAACCACCATATCACCCATAGAGTCACATCTCCTTACCACCCGTAGGAAAATGGGCAGGTTGAAAGTACCAACAAAGTCCTCGAGGAAATTCTCACTAGAAAAGTCTCAACACATCGTCGAGATTGGACTACTAGACTACCAGAGGCCTTATGGGCTTACTGCACAACATGGTGAAACACCATTGGATATTCTCTGTACCATCTGGTATTTGGAAGAGAACCAATTTTTCCTATAGAATTCGAAATAAATACTCTAAGGATAGCCCAGGAGGTGGGGTTGGATTTAACAGAGGCCCATATTAGAAGACTCCATCAAATAAATGAATTAGATGAAATACGGATATTGGCTTTGTAGTGCACCACAATTATCCAACAACAACGAGCTAAGTGGAATGACAACCTCATCAAAAAGAAGACATTACAAAAAGGATATTGGGCACTTCTCTATGACTCCAGATTCCAAGATTTCCCAGAAAAGTTACAAACAAGGTTGCTCAGTCCATACGAAATTCAGGAAGTACACAGCAATGGTACCCTCACCTTGACTACCATAGACGCATATACTTCTACATTCCGAGTCAATGGACACAGAGTGCGCCTCTATCACAAACCACTTACAAGGGAGTCTTTCTGCCAGTAGGTACGCGACGATCCCACCATCCAAATTTTAGTTGTACGGGGTGCTAGCCCCACAACTTTAAGTGCATGAAAAATTGTTACTTCCTCTTGTAAATATTGTATATATTTCCCCTGCAATTTATAATTTTTTCATTTTTTTTACATTCTTCATACTCACAGCTGTATTTACCTTCTTTTGTGTGTTTACTTTTGCTGTTCAAACCTTCGAACGGTTGATGTTCGATATGATTGAATAGTTGCTATTCGATATGATTGAACAGTTGTTGTTCAATCGAATTGAATAACCATATGTTTATGTATTTACTTGCGCTTTTCAAGCCTTTGAAAAACCATGTGTTGTTTATTTTTTTTGTTCAAACCTTTGAACAGTTGTTCAATCCAATTAAATAGTTGTTGTTCAATCAGAATGAACAGCAGTATGTTTGCGTGTTTATTTGTGTTTTTCAAACCATTGAACGGTTGTTGTTCAATCCAATTGAACAGTTGTTGTTCAATCAGATTGAACAGTCATGTTTTGTTTATTTTTTCCATTGTTCAAACCTTTGAACGACTGTTGTTCAATCCAATTGAACAGTTGCTATTCAATCAAATGGAATAGTTGATTTTTCTTCTTCTTTCTAAGCATGTTCTTTTTCCTTCTTTTTGATGATCTCTGTTTGAATATCCACTCCTCATTACACACCCTGGCTGTAAAAGTCATTTTTTTGAACAGGAATTGGCACCTAAAAAGCAGAAAAGCAGTGATGTTACTAATATGATGATCCTTTGAAACTTTGATGGGAATATCCACTCCGGAAGCTGACATGGTTTATCTATGCAATGAAGGGCTAGACATCTCCTGCTCAAACATATTCTCGCACAATTCATAGTCTTATGATGGTATATATTTCTACACTCTCGAGTAGTATCTTCCCTTGACATAAGGATATAGGAATAAGGAGTATTAATTGTATTGGCATTCTCCTTACTTCTCACACCATCCCTAACTCTTAAGGAGTTAATGAGCCTCCCTTCATGTATAAAGAACAAGAAAACATTATGTTTATATGAAAATTTTTAGGAGAGAATAGGGGGTCTCATCATGAGCCAGCCTACCATGATCATAAGGATTTAACAAGTGACATGCCCACAATGGCCAACACACCATGGTAATGACCTTATCGAGAGCTCAAACTCCTTGAAGGACAAGAGGTCTCATCACGAGCCGACCTGATTACTCTGTTACAATTCCAGTGAGTGGCACTGTGACCATCTGTCCACCACACCAGCACAATGATCTCTTCATAAAACAAAACAAAATGCCTACTTTTCAAAAATAAATATCATGTTTATATGTAAATTTTTAAGAGATAATATGGGGTCTCATCATGAGCCAGCCTACCATGATCATAAGGATTTAACAAGTGACATGCCCACAATGGCCAACACACCATGGTAATGACCTTATCGAGAGCTCAAACTCCTTGAAGGACAAGAGGTCTCATCACGAGCCGACCTGATTACTCTGTTACAATTCCAGTGAGTGGCACTGTGACCATCTGTCCACCACACCAGCACAATGATCTCTTCATAAAACAAAACAAAATGCCTACTTTTCAAAAATAAATATCATGTTTATATGTAAATTTTTAAGAGATAATATGGGGTCTCATCATGAGCCAGCCTACCATGATCATAAGTGTTTAACAAGTGACATGCCCACAATGGCCAACACACCAAGGTAGTGACCTTCTTGACAGCTCAAACTGCTTGAAGGATAGGAGGTCTCATCACGATCCGGCCTAATCACTCTATTACAACCCTAACGAGTGGCACCTTGACTATCTGGCCACCACACCAGCATGGTGATCTCTCTATAAAATTAGCAAAATATCTACTTTTACATAGAGGATTCTGGCTCATTTTCCGAGTTAAAATAGCAACCCTGTTGACACTATGAATGCCTGCTGGCAGCAGTGGCTCTGCTTGTGGTATGAGAGTATTTTTCTAACAATGCCCAATTACTATTATATTCCTTATTTCCTATTTTATACATTTCTGAGATAAATGCACTACTCGAATAAGTTTTAACACTATCTATCCACACAATTAACTATGAATGAATTATCTTTTCATTTTTGAGTTAAGGGATGATGGCACCAATAATAATCCATCATTGTCATGCTCCCGTCATGCTACACCATTAAATAAGGACATCCTATCATAATAATTTCTATACCACTTTTCTCCCCTTCTTCAGTCATTTCCACCTGATGTAAACTTATTATAATTATGGATTCTCACCTTCACATCGCATGTATTCATGATTGTTGCAATCTCTCCTCTTTTCTTGAGCTCCTATGCCACGGACGCCCTTCTCTCATACATCTGTGATTATTGATTTTTGACCTCTTCCCTCGTATGCATTCATGATTTCTGCAATCTCTCTTGTACTTAAGGACATGGATGCCCTTCTCCCAAGAGAGGGGGTGTAAATATCCATAATGAATAATCATGCGAATTCCCTGCACAACTTCCTTTAGATACGCTGATGGGACTAAAATATCATTTCATTTATGATATGAGGTTACATACATTTATGAAATAAGGTTGTAATTTCTTTTTCTCTCACATGTAGTATTTGTTTTAACCAACAGGGCCGGAAGAAACATAGACAGAAGGAGAAATTAGTTCAGATAACACATCAGCCATGGGAGGGAATTCTCTCTGAAATGAACCCGTAACCTTCCAAATCTCAGAAGAAGCTCGCACCATTCTCTAGCAAGTTGGTTGGTTGCCATATCTACACAAACTGCAAGGGTTCGACACAGAAATAGCAGTTGAGTTCCTGCAAAACCTATGGGAATGGCACACTATAGTCAAAGGAAGAATCATACCGGTCACTGATGAAATCATCGCAGAAGTCTCCGGACTATCAACAGAGGGAGAAAGATGGACCGAAAAACATATCCTCCTACGTGAAGCAATCTCAGCATACCAGGACCCATGAGAACCATTGGAACAGAAAGGAAAGGGGATTAGCCCTACGTCCTTATAGCAACCTTGGCATGAATTGGCAGCATTCATCCAAAGGTACATCACAAGCGATGGACGCCAGGACGTGGTAAAACCTCGCCAACTTAAAATCTTAATTGTTCTCAAACGAAATTTTTCAGTTAATCTGCCTTCTTTCTTGAATTATGTATTACACAAAATTGTTGTTAGAATTAGAAAATCCAAAAACCTCCAAGCAGTTGTCAGCCACCATGGCTTAATCAAATTAATCATCATTCACGAGCTAGGAAAACAACAGACATCTTGGGACAGTTTAGTTAATCCTGCTCTGCATGACCCTGAGGAAAACACTGTCATAATAGAAATTGAACTTCCTAGAATAAACATACCTAGGAAAGCAAGAGGGAAAAGGGCCCATGCTTCGACCTTAGAACCAGGGAAACAAAGGCGATCTAAAAGGCTGCAACTACGGCAAGACACCTTTGAATTTCCAGATGAGGCAGGATTATCCCATACACCACCTTCAAGCCCTCAAAATATACCCTTACAAGACTATGAAGAAGAAATGGTTCGAGTTCTGGAGCAAATTAGGGTATCCCGTGAAATTAGAAGCCCATCTGAACAAGCTGAGGAGTAAGCAGACCCGTTGAATCAATCTGCCACTACCAGCAGCTCTGGCCACACTAAAATATTACCCCACCAAGATGAATTACAGGCTTTAAGGGTTTTATCTCCCCCCGAGAGTGAATGGGTGAGTAGGGAAGACTGGACAGAAGGGATATCTGAATCTGGGAATCAGTCGGGAGATACCATTCCATTAGAACAAGACGCAAGCATGGAGACAGTGCCCCTTGTTAGGTCCCTGTAATTCGGCAGATTAGCAAGACCAAAATACAAGGGTAATGTTGTGGATCATTATCTACATATCCTTTTCATATTTCATTTCGAAGTTTTAAGAAAAAAATATAAATATAAAAATAAAATAAAAATTCGAAAATATGCTATAGTATGAAGTTATTAATACTTTAGCATAAAAAACAAATGCAGTGTATTTTGAATTTTTAATATACATAAAGTGGTCATAGGCTTTATGTCAATGCGTATATTAAGAAGGTTAAGCCCCGAGCAGCTTCCCGAGCGGAAGTCGCGATCACAGAAAGAGGCTTATGAATAAGTTAGTGCGGGGGGTGAATTAGCTCGTCGGTTATCAAATCCCGAACCCTCGCAGTTGACCAGTCAGATCTTGGAAATGCCGTGATCAACAGCTGGGATTTATTACGGGGGGTATGGATCAAACTCTTCCGCCGTACTCACAGACCCCCCGCAATGACATCATCAGCCGAGATGGAAAACATCTGTCATCCACTTTCCACTGTTTTTCCACGTCATTCCTATATTTATTATGGATTCCCGTAGCCTATAAAAGGGGTTCTTCCGTCCCGTTTTGGTTTATATGTGACTGTTTTCCCTTTTTAACCGCGTCCCGCCACCTTTGCATTATCCGTTGCCCCGCGAATTGCTTTCGAATTCCTGTCAGCTATGGCCAAGAGAACATCATTTTCTGGTTCATCAAGTCTCAGTCCCCTCCTGGATAGCGAGAAGGATGTTCATGATACCGCATCGTCCGTCAACCACCCCCTATTGCATTACCAACCCTGAACACTGACAAATCCCCTGTGTTCTCTGCTATGAAAAGTTCTGGTCTGTTATCCGCCTGTGTTCCTAAAACTCACTTCTTCCCCGAGTTCATTTCATGGTTAGTATCATCTATGTACCCTGGCAAGTGCTTCGTCATGGATTCTCTAGGGGAAAATGTCCTGCAGATATCAACACAATTGATGCGTCAAGCATTATGTTTTCCAGAAGATGAGTCTCCGTTACAGTTCTCCGAAGATTCATTAGTTCAGTATTTTGAAGATCTATCAAATGAATAGTTTTTCCGTTGTATGTCATTTTTGAAATCAAATCCAGAGAAAACTCAATTTGAAGGAGGAAAGTTCAGTTTGGAGGCGTTCAGTGTTCAGTATAAGCCATTTCTTATCTGCATTACGGAGATTTTGGGAAGAGACGATGATCACGAAATTGATAAAGCAGCCTTGGGGATGTTCGCTCTGATGATGAAACCAGGGGTGGTGCTAGACATCCCGTCTTTTTGGCAGGAAGTAGTAAATTCCCAATTGATCGCCTTCCCTCTAATAGGTTTTTTCAGATTTCCATCATTGGTGGTTTACTTATTTTTATATCAAAATGTTGAAGAGTTCATGAGTGTGGGTTTAAATATAGTTGATAGTAATAAAAATAAGCAGTCAGTTTTATTATGGACCGATATGGTTAGAAAGGAAGAGAACGAAGCCGGGCTGTTTGAATTTGCTGACCATTTCATGTCTACTGATTATAAAATTCTGAATGGAACTCTTCCTCCATGCTTTCTGCCTAAAGCCCGGGAGTTCCTACAGTTAGGACCCAACTGTAAATTTGGAGATTGGTTTGTTTTTGAAGATTACTCTCAGATAAGGTTGTATGGAGTTAGTATTGAGCCCTATAGGCTCCCAACCTTTGTTCCCATGAGACTTTTCGCCTTGGAGTTTATAAGGCAAAGTCTTAATGTAGACCAAGTTCATTTTCTGCCCATGAAGAAAGGATTGATGTACAAGTTGCCTATGAGTGTAGGCCCTTTTGTGGTTAACACAAGACAAGCTTTTGAGGAAGTCTCAAAAATATTGGAGGGGACGCAGTTGTTGTTGGGAGAGAAATGGCCTTATGATCCACATGGAATAATTTCACAGAAAAGGGTTGAGAATGGGTATGTTGCATTTTCCCATGTAAGTAAACCTGATTTAGAGAAACTGACTAACCCGGGAGAGTCAGGTTCATCAAAGACCAGTATTCAAACACCTGCAATTTTGGAAAGAATGAGCAAAAGAGGTAGAGAGGATGTTATTGAAATTGATGAGGAGGAGCCCCGAGAGGAAAAAAGAACCAAACTAGCAGAGGACCATTCTTCCAATTCACCTGGTTTTACTCTCCAGGTCAATGAAGAACAAGATTGCCCCTCATCTCCTAGAAGACAGGAACTTCATTTGGAAAAGGCTCCTTCAATAAAGCAAGTGTTCACACAGATTGAGGAAAGGAACCAGAGGATAAAAGCCAATATAGAAGCACAAGCAGAGCACCATATATCGGCTGACCAAACCAGATTATTGACTGTGATGGATCTGGAGAAAGATCAGTTCAAGATGGCTCTGTCACATCCTACAGGAATGTCCCTTGGACCTTCGGGCAGCTTTAAGGAGGTAAACATAGTCATGGATGTTAAAAAGATCCCCTTGTTGGACAAAATGAATCTTCACATGCAGACCGGGCCGCTGATTGTAAACGATTTGAACAAGACCAATGCTACAGCAGTCAAGACGAAAAACATGCTTGCAAAGGTCATCAAACAATGCAAAATGGAGAAAGCTAATGCAAGGGCATTAACAACTCAAAATGAAGAGTTGAAGAAAATCATTATGAAAATCGGTGTGGATCCAAATGATAAAGCCGCAATTCAAAAGCTTATGAAAAGTGCAGAAGCGGAAATATATTCACTAATGAAAAAGTTAAAATTACCAGCTACAGAACATTCATTGGCAGCCGAAGTAGCTGAGGTTGAACAGGAGAAAGAGGAATTGCGACAGCAGTTATTGAAGAAAGACGAAGAACTCACTAAGGTAAAGCAGACAGCTATATCCTTACAGAATCATATCAAGAACCATACTTGTACTTTTGATTTTTCTGCAGGTGAAGCTGATCCTCAAGCCCAGGTTATTCAGCTAAACACAGAATTAAATATGGCAGAAAGAGACTGTAAACAAGCCCAGTCAGAATTGGCCACAGTTACCAAGATGATGCAGGGATGGGAAGAAAAAGCACATGAGAACAAGCAGAAGCTACAGAAAGATGAGGATGAAATCAAAGAGCTCAAGGAGAAATTAAAGGGAAATATTTCTCTTATTAAAGCTAATGATATCATCTGGAACGAGATTATTTCAGAAATGCAGTCAAAATGGGATTCCATGAATATAATTGCCAGAGAGAAAAGCATTGTTTCAGAGCATGAAAAGGAGCTATTATCTGAGAGGCAGGCCGCTATTAAAAGAGCGAATTGGGCCAGAAAATTCATAAACTTTATTAATGCCAAGATAGATGAAGAGTTAGGAGACATGGGGATACAGGATAGGTACTTCTATGCTGAAGAAGTAAATAAAATGATAATAAAAAACGACCTTCGAAAGGCCGCAGAGAAGCGGTTACAGGGAATTAAAGAGATAATTAAAAAATTTGATATATCATTTGACAAGTTGACGAGAACAAGTTTGCCCTCATGCTGGACAGAGAGAGGGGAGATTATGTCCTGGAAATTCTATGAAGATCATTTGGTATTTGCAAAAAGCAGAGCAGATGGCAGGCATGAGAAGACACAGGTTTTAAAGGGAGAAACGGTACTTAATTTCTTACAAAGGCATTTTCTTCTGCTATGGATGGTGAAGACATTATTCACAGGTAATCTTACTCACATTCAGGTTGTTGCGTTTACACTGGAATATCATCGTTATAAGAACGCTTCGACAACTCAGGATAAGCTCTAGAAAGAATGCAAAAGATTTTCTATGGACACAGAAAAGACAACTCCAGCCACTCAGCCACAAGTAGCCATTCAGCCACAAATAGTAATTGAGACAGCCACTATTTCAGGAGCATCGGCTCACTTAGATTAGGAATTTATCATGTTTCAATTAAAGTCATGTAAATGTAATACAACTTTCCCGAGGCATGTACCTCCACTACAGTGAGCAGTTAGACAGTTAGAATTAGTTAGAATCGGTTTCATTACTGGAAACCATTTTGATCATATTGTATTTAAAGACAATTGGAAGAAGAAAGAAGGTTCCGAGTTTTGGACCTTGAAGGCTAATTTTGTACTGAAAAATATTGAATGAATGAAAAATTTTGCAAGTTTCCATCATTCTATCTGTGTTGAATAGTTTTCTCAGTTTTCATTTCATTTCCATATCAGTGAATAAAGTAGAGTGATTTGAGCTGCGGGTCTCTTGATATCTGTGTATCTAAGAGTTAAACATCCTTAATGAGCGCTCCTCTATTTTAGCTTTATTGTTACTCACTTCTTCAGGATTTTATAATGGTAGATTCTGTTTTAAACAGCATGTCAATTTAAAATCCTTTCCTTTCTTCGTCTTCCATTCGCTCACTTCAACATAAAGAGAACATGGCATTGCAGAACTTGTAAAGATTTGATATTTGGAGAATATATTATTAATATTTGAAGGTTTAATAAACAGAGACAGATATACACTTGTTTGTGACATAATCTTTTAATGTCTTGAGCACGGATTCCTTTACACAGCAAGGAATTGTTTCTCAAGGAACAACATTAATTGGCGCCGTTGCCGGGGAACGAAGAGTCGAAGATTTTCCCTGGGTTTTGTTTTACATTTCCTCTGGTTGTTCAGAGAGGAGGAAATAGTACGCTGTGATTGTTTGAAAATAGCTCTGGCTCCTAAGAAACCTCACACGAGGTCAGATACCTCTCAGCAAACAGTTCCCGTTTTGTCAGATCCTGAGAAGCTTGTTTCAAAGAAGGGCCAGAAACCAAAAATATTAGATACACCTGAAACTACACTGCTCGCACCTGGCAGTAGTTTACACATTTTCTCATCCAAGAAAGCTTCCAAGAAACTCATTTTCTCGGAAGAAGAATCATCACCATCACCCATTCATTTTCAAGAACCCACATTAGAAGAGCAATCTTTGGAGTTTGTGTCTTTTCCTTTTATAGAAACTCAGCCCCATACAGCTGCCAGCTCTTTTGCGATCGTTCATAGTCCAATTCCTATATCAGTTGTTTCACCTCATTCATCTTTTCCCACAACTGGTATTCATTTTACCCTTGCTCAAGGAGCAGTTAACCCGTGCGTAAACATTGCAGTTCCTGCAGCCCCTGCTTTCTTGATGAACAGATATGCACCATTAAATCTACCACAAACACTGCATGATATGCCTCAGGAGTATCTCAAGTTACTCCCTAGATTTACTGGTGAAGATGAAATAACCGCAGAACAGCACTTGCCCCTGTTTTGCACTTTTGCAGAGAATTTAAACGTTGAACATTTGGATGTTGTTATCAGAATCTTTGTTCAGTCTCTATGTGGAGAGGTAAGGAAATGGTTCAAAGGATTACCGAATGGTTCCATTAATGATTGGGATGCCCTAGAAAGATGTTTTATTGAGAGATGGGGCAAAAAGAGGGACCACGGCTATTCTTTGATAGAATTTAATGCAATCAAGAAGAAATTCGATGAAAATATGAATGATTTTTTTAAGAGATTTAAAAAATTGTATAATAGTTTGCCTGTTGAAATGAAACCCCCTCCTATTGGAGCAAGGGTTTTTTTTGCTGGTGCTTTTGAACCAGAATTCAGTTTCACATTGAGGGAAAGAAGGTCTCCTACGTTGGAACAGATTCAAACTAATGCTCTGGAGATTGAGGCTAATATGTCCGCTGCTGGTAAAGTTTCAGATAAAGGAAAGGCTAAAGAAGAAGCCTCAGCTCAAGATCAGAGAATTGAAGACATGACTAAGGTCATAAAGAATCTTTCAAATAAATTGGTAAAGTTGGAAATAGATAGTAATCCTGCAAGACAGAATAGAGGGGTTTTTAATCCCCAATTTAAAAAACATCCCCTGCAAATTCTACAAAGAGAAAGAAAAGATCAAGATCAGGTGAAAGCATCTTTGTACATAGAGGCAGCCCCGTCCCGTTCAGCAGATGAAGATGAAGAGAGAGAAGATGATGCTCGGATCTCTGCTGTGTATATGGAAGATGATGAAACAGAAGAAGAAATAGATGAAGAAGGGGTGAAGGAAGAGGAAGAAGCTGATCTCTCATTCGATCAAGAAGAGATGGATGATTACTGTAGACAATTCACAGACTTTATGCAATCTGAGTTGCATAAAAAGTATGATTTGAGGCCAAAAAAGAGGTTAAGGATGCAAGATAATGAAGAAAAATAATCAGAAGTAGCACCTACTCCAATGGCGACTCCATTACAGAAAGGAAAGAAGCAAGCTAAAACTTCTCAGACGAAAGTTAAAGATTCTAACATTTTGGAGAAAGTGGTTACAGTTTCTAATCAAAATCTAAGTTCCAAAAAAGATCAAGAAGAACCTGAAAAGTTGACAAAATCAAATCAAACTTTCAGTTTGTCAAAAGAGTTAGAAAAAGTGAAAATACAAGTACCTATTCTTGAACTAATAAAAACACCGGATTACAAGAAAGAGATTGCTGAATTTATCAATCTGTCTCAACCTGACGAAGTGAGCGATACAGTGAATCTGCAGGAAGAAAAACCAGTGGTGACATTTGGACCTCATGTTGAATAGGTAGATTCGTCTGTTCCTCCTTTTTATATATCTCTTCTTTTACATGATTTCGTTTTGCACAATTGTATGCTAGATTCTGGCGCATCACACAATCTGATGCCATTGAGTGTGATGAAGGAGTTAAATTTATGAATCACCAAGCCATACAGAGATCTTTACTCTTTTGACTCAAAGAGGGTTAAGTGTGTAGGTCTTATTAAAGATATGGTTGTTTCATTGGCTCAAATCCCAGCCAAAAGCATTATGATGGATGTTGTAGTGGAAGATATTCCAGCCAGGTTTGGTATGTTATTATCTAGATCATGGGGGACAAAGCTTGGAGGAGTTTTGAAACTGTACTTTACATATGCTATTATTCCCATTTTCAATGGTGAAGAAAGAAGGTTGTATAGAGAGACTAGATTTCAAAAAACTGCTACCAAGAAAGATGCAAGTAATTCACCAATTTATGGCCAAGAGAAGGACGACCTATCTTGTTTCATGCCGCATGAGGATGCAGAATTTGCTGAAGAATCTCAAGGGAAGATCAATTCAACAATTGTACATAAGGAGCTACATTCAGATAAGCTGTGGAAGTGTTATTTTGATGGCGCATTTTCCAAAGAAGGCACGGGAGCGGGTTTCATTTTTGTTTCTCCGGAAGGTAATCTGGTACCTTTTTCTTTCAAATTGGAGTTTGAATCCACTAATAATGTCGCAGAATATGAGGCATTAATTATTAGTTTGCAGACAGCTAAGCAGATGGGAATTAAATCCATGATTATGTTTGGAGATTCAGAATTAATTATAAGACAGATCAAGAATTTGTGTCAGACTAAACACCCCAGGTTAAGAGCATATCAGAATGAAGTATGGGATCTGATCAAAAATTATTTCGAAGCCTTCAACTTACAGTTTGTTCCAAGGGAAGAGAATAGACTGGCTGATTCTTTGGCTGTTGCAGCAAGTACATTCAAGCCTCCTATCAGCTTGAAACTAAGGTATGAAATTGAGATGAGACATAGACCTTCGATTCCTGACAATATTAAACATTGGCAGGTCTTCGAAGATGATGAACAGATTAAGCAGTTTCTGTTGATGACTGAAGATTTTGAAGATCATCAGATTGATTTGGAAACTGATGAAGACGAATTGGCCGGTGAGACTCTTAAAAAGAAGATTGGTGGTCAAGAAATTATTCAGTTGAAAGACAATGTCTTGCCAAGAGGCTTAGTACCTCTCGAAATACTGTTTGGGGCTAATGATGTTGCAGTGAATCAAAAGAAAGCGAACCAAGACGAGCAGGTGGAGGATTGCAACTTGGGGACTCAACAGGAGACTTAAATGGTCAAATTGTTCAAAGGGATCCTGAAGGACTATAAAGAAGGGTATGTAGATTTTTTCAAACAATTTAAAGATGCATTTTCTTGGTCGTATGATGGTTTGAAAACATATGATAAGAGTATCATACAGCTCAAAATTCCACTGAAGGATGGAGTCAAGTCACATAAAAAAAAGCTTAGGTAGATTAATCCATTGTTGTTGGCTCCGATTGAAAAGGAAATAAAGAAATTGCTGCAAGCCAAGATAATCGTTCCACTCAGATATTCAGATTGGGTTTCCAATCTTGTGCCCGTCCGAAAGAAAAATGGAGAGATAAGGCTGTGCGTAGATTTCAGGAATTTGAACAGGGCTTCATTGAAAGATAATTATCCTTTGCCAAAAATGGATTTTGTCTTACAAAAAGTAACCGGAGCTTATAGATTATCTATGGTGGATGGATTTTCAGGGTATAACCAGGTAGCTATGGAGAAGGAAGATCAGAAGAAAACCGCCTTCACTACGCCTTGGGGAACATTCATGTACGCCAGGATGCCATTTGGCCTGATGAATGCAGGGGCCACATTCCAGAGGGTGATGGATATCGCGTTTGTGGGAGACGAGTTTGTGGTGGTTTATTTAGATGATGTCACAATTTTTTCGAAATCTGATGAGGAGCATTTACAGCATTTGCAAAAAGCCTTCATGAAGTGCAGAAAGTTTGGATTATCACTGAATCCTAAAAATTCTTTGTTTGCCCTGGAGGAGGGTAAATTACTTGGCCACATTGTTTCTAAGGAAGGAGTGAAGATTGATCCAGCGAGGGTCGAAGCAATTCAGTAAATTCCACTGCCGCAAAGTAAGAAAGATATTCAGCGATTTCTCGGAAAAATTAATTTTCTAAGACGGTTTGTCCCTAATTATGCAGAGATCTTTAAAAAGATAACAGACATGTTAAAAAAGAACGCTGAGGTGAAGTGGGACAAAGAATCGAGGGAATATTTTCAGAGAATTAAAGAGGCTTTAAAGGAAGCACCTGTTCTAATCAGCCCAGACTATTTGAAACCATTTCAAATCTTTTCATTTGCTTCTTCCTCAACTATTGCAGTCATGTTATTGCAGAGAAATGAAGAAAAACAGGAACAGCCAGTAGCATATTTTAGTAAAGTTCTCCGAGATGCAGAATTGAAGTATAATATATTGGAGAAACATGTGTACGCTCTGGTAAAAGCACTGAAAGCTTTCAGAACTTATATCCTTCATTCCCAGATCTTAGCGTACGTTCCCAATTCAGCTGTAAAAGACGTGCTAGTAAAAAGTGATGTGGAATGTAAAAGGGGAAAATGGATTGCTAAAATTCAAGAGTATGATTTGGATGTAAAACCAACCAAGCTGGTTAAAGGATTGGGATTGGCCAAATTATTGATAGATTCCAACTTCCAAGCATTGGGAATCAATTTGTTGGCCCCTGTAGAAGAAGTCAATGGAGAAGCGCTTGATAATCAATCAAAGACAGCAATTAAGTATAAATTTCTCTACTCAGAATGGTATAAGGATATTGTACATTATTTATGCTTTCTTTCATGTCCCCCTTCAATAAATAGAGCTAAATAAAAGGCTTTGAAACTTAAAGCCCAGCCTTATGTTATAATTGAAGCGAAATTATATTGGAAGGATCTGGCTAGTGTGCTGTTGTTATGTCTGACAGAAGAAGAAATTTCAGAAGTAATCAAAGAGTATCATGAATGCTTGTGCGGAGGGCATTACAGCTGGAAGGTGACTGCTCATAAAATATTCAAATCAGGTTTCTATTGGTCGTCTGTGTTTGATGATGTTTACAAAACAGTCAAAAGCTGTCAAAAATGCCAATTATTTGCAGAAAAGAAAAAGCTAGCCCCATTACCTCTCCTCCTTGTTTTTATTGAAGAACCTTTTAGACAATGGGGATTGGATTTCATTGGATAAATAAATCCACCATCCAGTGGGCAGTTTAAGTGGATCCTTACTGCTACAGATTATTTTACAAAGTGGGTGGAGGCAATCCCCACTAGGAGGGCAAATGATTTGGTTGTTATGAAGTTTCTGGAGGAGAATATCTTTAGCAGGTTTGGATGTCTAGTAAAGATTGTGACAGATAATGCCCAGGTTTTTAATTCACTCAGGTTTATTAATTTTTGTCAAACTTATAATGTGATATTGTCTCATTCTACAGCTTACCATCCACAGGGAAATGGATTGGCAGAATCCTCCAACAAAACATTGGTAAGAATTCTGAAGAAGACAATCAGTGAAAACCAGAAGAATTGGGATACAAAGTTAGTTTTTGCTCTGTGGGCAACAAGGATGACCACTAGGAGGTCTACTGGAAAGTCTCCTTATGAGCTCGTATACGGCACTCAAGCATTGTTCCCCACACAGTTGGTAAAACCTGTGATTTCTTTTCTTCAAGATGCTCAAGAAGAACCAAATGCCATGATCAGAAGAATGAACAATGTGATGGAACTAAGTGAAAACAGAAATCAAGTTCGGGACAACTTGCTCACTTATCAGCAGAAGATGAAGGCAGTATTTGATAGAAAAACAAAAGAAGTCATGTTTCAAAAGGGAGACTTAGTATTGAGATGGGATACACGAAGGGAAGACAAAGGGAAACACGGTAAATTTGATCCCTTGTGGTATGGCCCATTCAAAATTAATGAAGTCAGAGGAAATAATACTTTCATGTTGGAAGATCTTGAAGGAGAAGTGCTGGATATGCCTGTGAACGGGCAATATCTCAAGCATTATTTTTAGCATTAAGCAACTGCTTGTCCATCATTGTATATATCCGGTGTGATCATTGTACAGTTTCATCAAGCAATGTGTGACTCCATGCCCGAGGTGAAGGCACTAATCTGCAGGTTCTTAGTGTTTCGTGGTAAAAACACTATCCCCAAGTGGAGCCAGATGTTGTGGATCATTATCTGCATATCCTTTTTATATTTTATTTCGAAGTTTTAAGAAAAAAATATAAATATAAAAAAAAAAAAAAAAAAATTCGAAAATATGCTATAGTATGAAGTTATTAATACTTTAGCATAAAAAACAAATGCAGTGTATTTTGAATTTTTAATATACATAAAGTGGTCATAGGCTTTATGTCAATGCGTATATTAAGAAGGTTAAGCCCCGAGCAGCTTCCCGAGCGGAAGTCGCGATCACAGAAAGAGGCTTATGAATAAGTTAGTGCGGGGGGTGAATTAGCTCGCCGGTTATCAAATCCCGACCCCCCGCAGTTGACCAGTCAGATCTTGAAAATGCTGTGATCAACGGCTGGGATTTATTACGGGGGGGTATGGATCAAACTCTTCCGCCGTACTCACAGACCCCCCCGCAATGACGTCATCAGCCGAGATGGAAAACAGTTGTCATCCACTTTCAACTGTTTTTCCACGTCATTCCTGTATTTATTATGGATTCCTGTAGCCTATAAAAGGGGTTCTTCTGTCCCATTTTGGTTTATATGTGACTGTTTGCCCTTTTTAACCGCGTCCCGCCACCTTTGCATTATCCGTTGCCCCGCGAATTGCTTTCGAATTCCTGTCAGCTATGGCCAAGCAAACATCGTTGTCTGGTTCATCAAGTCTCAGTCCCCTCCTGGATAGCGAGAAGGATGTTCATGATACCGCGTCATCCGTCAACCACCCCCTATTGCATTACCAAGTAACCCTGAACACTGACAAATCCCCTGTGTTCTCTGCTATGAAAGGTTCTGGTCTGTTATCCGCCTGTGTTCCTAAAACTCACTTCTTCCCCGAGTTCATTTCATGGTTAGTCTCATCTATGTACCCTGGCAATTGCTTCGTCATGGATTCTCTGGGGGAAAATGTCCTGCAGATATCAACACAATTGATGCGTCAAGCATTATGTTTTCCAGAAGATGAGTCTCCGTTACAGTTCTCCGAAGATTCATTAGTTCAGTATTTTGAAGATCTATCAAACGAAGAGTTTGTCCGTTGTATGTCATTTTTGAAATCAAATCCAAAGAAAACTCAATTTGAAGGAGGAAAGTTCAGTTTGGAGGCGTTCAGTGTTCAGTATAGGCCAGTTCTTAGCTGCATTACGGAGATTTTGGGAAGAGACGATGATCACGAAATTGATAAAGCAGTCTTGGGGATGTTCGCTCTGATGATGAAACCAGGGGTGGTGCTAGACATCCCGTCTTTTTGGCAGGAAGTAGTAAATTCCCAATTGATCGCCTTCCCTCTAACAAGTTTTTTTAGATTTCCATCATTGGTAGTTTACTTATTTTTATATCAAAATGTGGAAGAGTTCATGAGTGTGGGTTTAAATATAATTGATAGTAATAAAAATAAGTAGTTAGTTTTATTCTGGACCAATATGGTTAGAAAAGAAGAGAACGAAGCTGGGCTGTTTGAATTTGTTGACCATTTCATGTCTACTGCTTATAAAATTCTGAATGGAACTCTTCCTCCATGCTTTCTTCCAAAGGCCCAGGAGTTCCTACAGTTAGGACCCAATTGTAAATTTGGAGATTGGTTTGTTTTTGAAGATTACTCTGAGATAAGGCTGTATGGAGTTAGTATTGAGCCCTATAGGCTCCCAACCTTTGTTCCCATGAGACTTTTTGCCCTGGAATTTATAAGGCAAAGTCTTAATGTAGATCAAGTTCATTTTCTGCCCATGAAGAAAGGATTGATGTACAAGCTGCCTATGAGTGTAGGCCCTTTTGTTGTTAACACAAGACAAGCTTTTGAAGAAGTATCAAAAATATTGGAAGGGACGCAGTTGTTGTTGGGAGAGAAATGGCCCTATGATCCACATGGGATAATTTCTCAGAAAAGGGTTGAGAATGGGTATGCTGCATTTACTCATGTAAGTAAACCTGATTTGGAGAAACTGGCTTATCCAAGAGGGTCAAGTTCATCAAAGACCAGTATTCAAACACCTGCAATTTTGGAAAGAATGAGCAAAAGAGGTAGAGAGGATGTTATTGAAATCGATGATGAGGAGCCCCGAGAGGAAAAAAGAACCAAACTAGCAGAAGACCATTCTTCCAATTCACCTGGTTTTACTCTCCAGGTCAATGAAGAACAAGATTGCCCCTCATATCCTAGAAGAAATGAACTTCATTTCGAAAAGGCTCCTTCAATAAAGCAAGTGTTCACACAGATTGAGGAAAGGAACCAGAGGATAAAAGCCAATATAGAAGCACAAGCATAGCACCATATATCTGCTGACCAAACCAGATTATTGACTGTGATGGATCTTGAGAAAGATCAGTTTAAGATGGCTCTGTCACATCCGACAGGAATGTCCCTTGGACCTTCGGGCAGCTTTAAGGAGGTAAACATAGTCATGGATGTTAAAAATATCCCCTTGTGGGACAAAATGAATCTTCATATGCAGACCGGTCAGCTGATTGTAAATGATTTGAGCAAGACCAATGCTACAGCAGTCAAGACTGAAAACATGCTTGCAAAGGTCATCAAACAATGCAAAATGGAGAAAGCTAATGCAAGGGCATTAACAACTCAAAATGAAGAGCTGAAGAAGATCATTATGAAAATCGGTGTGGATCCAAATGATAAAGCCGCAATTCAAAAACTTATGAAAAGTGCAGAAGCGGAAATATCTTCACTAAGGAAAAAGTTAAAATTACCAGCTACAGAACACTCATTGGCGGCCGAAGTAGCTGAGGTTGAAAAGGAGAAAGAGGAATTGCGACAGCAGTTATTGAAGAAAGACGAAGAACTCACTAAGGTAAAGCAGACAGCTATATCCTTACAGAATCATATCAAGAACCATACTTGTACTTTTGATTTTTCTGCAGGTGAAGTTGATCCTCAAGCCCAGGTTATTCAGCTAAACACAGAATTAAAGATGGCGGAAAGAGACTGTAAACAAGCCCAGTCAGAATTGGCCATAGTTACCAAGATGATGCAGGGATGGGAAGAAAAAGCACATGAGAACAAGCAGAAGCTACAGAAAGCTGAGGATGAAATCAAAGAGCTCAAGGAGAAATTAAAGGGAAATATTTCTCTTATTAAAGCTAAGGATATCATCTGGAATGAGATTATTTCAGAAATGCAGTCAAAATGGGATTCCATGAATATAATAGCCAGAGAGAAAAGCATTGTTTCAGAGCATGAAAAGGAGCTATTATCTGAGAAGCAGGCCGCTATTAAAAGAGCGAATTGGGCCAGAAAATTCATAAACTTTATTAATGCCAAGACAGATGAAGAGTTAGGAGATATGGGGATATAGGATAGGTGCTTTTATGCTGAGGAGGTAAATAAAATGATAATCAAAAACGACCTTCGAAAGGCCGTAGAGAAGCAGTTACAGGGAATTAAAGAGATAATTAAAAAATTTGATATATCATTTGACAAGTTGACGAGAACATGTTTTCCCTCATGCTGGATGGAGAGAGGGGAGATTATGTCCTGGAAATTCTATGAATATCAGTTGATATTTGCAAAAAGCAGAGCAGATGGCAGGCATGAGAAGACACAGGTTTTAAACGGAGAAACGGTATTTAATTTCTTACAAAGGCATTTCCTTATGCTATGGATGGTGAAGACATTATTCACAGGTAATCTTACTCATACTCAGGTTGTTGTGTTTACATTGGAATATCATCGTTATAAGAACGCTTCGACAACTCAGGATAAGCTCTGGAAAGAATGCAAAAGATTTTCTATGGACACAGAAAAGACAACTCCAGCCACTCAGCCACAAGTAGCCATTCAGCCACAAATAGTCATTGAGACAACCACTATTTCAGGAGCATCAGCTCACTTAGATTAGGAATTTATCATGTTTTAATTAAAGTCATGTAAATGTAAAAGAACTTTTCCGAGGCATGTAACTCCACTACAGTGAGCAGTTAGACAGTTAGAATTAGTTAGAATCGGTTTCATTACTAGAAACCATTTTGATCATATTGTATTTAAAGACAATAGGAAGAAGAAAGAAGGTTCCGAGTTTTGGACCTTGAAGGCTAATTTTGTACTGAAAAATATTGAATGAATGAAAAATTTTGCAAGTTTCCATCATTCTATCTGTGTTGAATAGTTTTCTCAGTTTTCATTTCATTTCCATATCTATGAATAAAGTAGAGTGATTTGAGCTGCAGGTCTCTTGATATCTGTGTATCTAAGAGTTAAACATCCTTAATGGGCGCTCCTCTATTTTAGCTTTATTGTTACTCACTTCTTCAGGATTTTATAATGGTAGATTCTGTTTTAAGCAGCATGTCAATTTAAAATCCTTTTCTTTCTTCGTTTTCCATTCGCTCACTTCAACATAAAGAGAACATGGCATTGCAGAACTTGTAAATATTTGATATTTGGAGAATATATTATTAATATTTGAAGGTTTAATAAACAGAGACAGATATACACTTGTTTGTGACATAATATTTAATGTCTTGAGCACGAATTCCTTTACACAGCAAGGAATTGTTTCTCAAGGAACAACAGGTAACATCAAACCAACTTTGGAGTCCTAGGACCTAGCCTTCCTGGACTCAGAGATGGCTCTCTCTGTATTCGATAAAAGATATGACTTGTTTGTTTTAGGATGTTGATTTTAGGCTAGTTAAACTGATAGGGTTTGTTTATTTTGTTTGTTTGGTTGGGTAGGTTTTCAAAAAGAATAGATAGAGTAAGAGAAAATCAAACCATTGGGCTATGGGGTCTGTGAAAGGCTTAAAAAAGACAACAAAGAATCAAGGGTGTTTCATAGGGAAAGTTAACAAAACGAAATGGATCTTAGCAGGTTATGTGAGTGAAATGAACATTAAATTTGTGAACATAGTAGGTTTAAAGGGAAATCAAGAATCCTTTAATAAATACTATAACAAGAAGGGCCTTCAAGATCACTATGCTAAAGAAATAACCAAAGTGTAGGGCACACCATAAACCTCTTTGACCAAACCCTAGTAAGTAAACTTCAAGACAAAAATCCAGTAATCATAGAGAGAAGTTAAGAATTCTCTAATTATTACTGTCAGACAAAGAGAACATTTTAGATAAGAGTTCAGTGAAACTAAAAAGAATTTAAGAATTCTTTAATCAAACTTAGCAAAGGAAAACATAAATTTAAAGGATGCAGACAGAAATAGGGTGCCAAGATATCATATCCTACTCTAAAATTTATGTTCTTATATCAGAGAAAGGACGAAACAATATGAAAACTAAAGGAAACAAATAATAAAATAGAACAACATCACCATTAACCAGGTTCATGAATCCCATGAATATGCTTGCTCCATTGATGCTCAATCCAAAGCAATCACAACACTCCAAAGCCAATTTCTTCAATAAACTCAAAGTCTATATCATATTGAGCTCAGAAATCAACCAAAAAAAATAATAAAGCTTACATGCAGTATTTAACTGCCAAAATGAGGAGGTGAATTAAACCCTAAATAGGGTTTTAGAAGTCATTAATTACATCATAAATGCATTTGACCATTGAGATCATGCAAGGCCCAAGGCACAAATATCCCAAACTCAATAAATGCAAAAATAACTTCTAACATAACTCCTCAACTAATTTTAGATATATTTATCCTTTAAACCCTCAAAATATCTTTTTTCAATAACTTTGATGTCTTTTGTTGACTTTCTGGCAAGGGCGCAGTGCCAAATATAGAAATATTGCCTCTTTTGTAACTGATTTTTGGAGGACTTCTCGGTGTCCAAATGAGGCTCCATGATAGCTCATTGGAAAGCTTGTCCTGTCTAGTTTCCAAATATGCCTTTGGTTTCCAAAATGGTGTCCATTTTCCTACTCAAAAATCGATTCTTCCAATACTTCTCAGGGTGCAGCGCCGGTGCTGAAAAGAGGGCAGAAAGGTGTTTTTTTATGGTTTTTGGCCCTTTTGGGGGCCATTTATGCTCCAAATGAGCTGAAATTTTCTGTGGATGATGTGTTAGGCATGAGAAACATAAAAATGTAAACCTTTTCTCAATTGAGTTCCCCAAAAAAGAGCGCAACGCCAGTGGTGTTGCGCATTTGGTTGTTTTTTCTACTAGCCAAACAGTCAAAAATGCAAAAATGAAAAATGATGCCAAAAATGGATTTTTTCTTGCTGATCATGTTTGGGAGGCTTAGAGGGATATTTCAACAAGTATTTTGAGCTTTTCCTTCTCCTTTTCCTCATTTAGGGCTTGAATCTTTGCAAGGGCTCTTTTGAGCTTGGCCCTTGCAATTCTTTTCCTTAAGGTGTAATGCCTTGCCATCTTCTTCTGAAGGTCAATGTTTATTTTTGCCTTCTCAAGCTGATTATCTAGGTACACATTGGCTCTCTATAGCCAATATTGGCTCTCTCACTCCTAGGAAGTTGTTCTTCCTCATCCTCAATGTCATCAAGAGTGACCAAGGTCTCATCTAGATTATCCTTGGCCTTTCCAGCCTCTTTCCAAGCTCTGATAGCTCTAACCTCACAAATGGATTTCTCTGTCTCTAACTGCTAGTTTTCCACCTCAAGGAAGTTGATCACATTTCTGGCCCTACCAAGATTGGTTTGTAACTCTCTAATCTGGGCATCCTTCCTCTTGAGCAACATTTTTGTGATCCTCTCCTCATTCTCATTATCACTTTCAAGGTGAATTAGCTTAAACTCTCGTTCATTTTCATTCTTGTCTTCCTCCTCTTCATCAATGACATTCTCCTTACCTTTGTCAAGTTGTTTTGTTGATGTCGAAAGCATGGCCCCTTGCCTCTTAAGGGTAGAAAACACATTCCTATTTCCCCTTTGGTAGGTCAAATGAAGTTGCTCAATGTTACTCATCTTAGTGACATTTGTCTCAATGTTTCCATCACTACTTGATGCTTGGTCATCATGAGATGAAGGAGGATCATCATGGGGTGAAGGAATCTAAGTGAGTGGAGATGTAGGAACATTGGGATGTGAAGAAGAAGTAGTAATGGGAGGATGAGAAGATGAAGGTGTATTTTGCTGATGATGGGCTTGTGGAGAAGTGAACACCTCATGGGAAATGAAGGTCTCCCATGGAATGCCTTTATGCTGTAGTTGGTGCATAACAACCATTTTGATAAGTGAGTTATGGAAAAGGCTTTGAATCTGCTGAGGATAGTCTCTATTTTGCACTATGTAGGACATTTTATCATTGCTTCGGTAGAGGTAATAGGGTATGTGTAGCATCCTCACTCTAGTAAAATGCATAAGCAGCCTGATGTGGTATGAGTAAAGATGGGAAAACCTTCCCTCACATGTGAAATGCTTCATGATAATCTTCATCATAGGTGCATATCTATCAAGCAAGTGAGAGAAAGGGAAGATAGATTTGTTGTGGTCTTTATACCTAGGCTTCAGGTATGGCTCAAAGTAACTCATGTCTAGGTTGGCTTGCTTGAACCATTTCGCCCCTACACTTGGTATGCTTGTGGAATTGGTAATGGAATTTGTAGATAACTCAAAGGTGACCCCTACAAGGTTAACTTGTTTGTTATGCAAATTAATGATAAAGAGTCTAGTTAGCTCAGGGTGGTTTTGCACCTACTGCACCTTTTCACAATATTCATAACAACTTACATGTTTGAAACAAGAAACAGTAAGGGGAGATGACATGAGCTCTCTTGTACTGAGGGGTTCAAATCTATTTATCTTTCCTCCTTTTTTATCATGCCTCCTTGGAATTTTGGCCTCCACATCACTACCACTGTCCTCTAACATTGTAAACTTTGCCTTTATAAAACTCTGGAGTGTAAATGGAAAGGAGATGAAGGGATGGTGATGAAAGGGAAACTTTGCAAGTGAATGGGATGAGTGAGTGAGGGTATAGGTGTATGAGAATGAGTGAGAATCTAAAAAACTCAATGACAACCCTCCAGCTGTTTGAATACCCTTTCTATCACTGAAACTCTGTCTAGGAAGATGAAATGAGGTTCAAACAATGATTTCAAGCTTTGAATTTTAGGGTTTCTCTTAGGGTTTGATTTTATTCATCAAGAAAACACCAAAATTTCTTGAATATATGTGCATGGCATGTACTTACCCTTAAGATTTTCTTGGAGGACATTTGGTAGAGCTTGAAAGAAATTTGGAGTGATTTGAGTTGCTGGAGGGCTTAGAAATCCTTACTAGCCAAGGGTGCAGTGCCAAAGCTGAGGGTGCAACGCCAAGGCTGAGCGCGCAGCGCTGGTCCTGATCGCGCAGCGCCAAAAGAAAACTTCGTTGAACATGTCGGGCAAGAGCGCAGCATATTCAGAATTTGTATGGGGAGAAAGTTCCAAGTGCGCAGCACCAGCTTCCAGGGGCGCAGCGCCACAAACAAATTACCTAAAGTTGCTTGAAAACTCATAAATGTTTCTCTTTTGAGTGCTCTTGGTCTTTTGATAAGCAATAATGATTCATTTGAAAGTGAAATGGGCTTTTATAGATGATAGGAATTTGATTTAATTATGAAAACCTACTTTCTAATGTCCAAATTCCTTTTTCTTTTCTCACTAACCCTTTTACACTGTTTTGCTTTGCAGGTGACTGAAATGATGAATTTGACCTTTCTTTTTCTCCTTGAGGAATGAAAAGCTCATTTTGACAACCTTGGGATTCAAACATACAGTAGCATTTTCAAATTCTTGTGTAGTCTCAACCTTTAAGTTAAACTTAAACTTTTCACCTTTTTGCTTGTAGTTTGTTGGAGTTATGAAATTTTCTTTTCTTATGATACTGGAGACTTGACATGTTTAATTTGACACCTTTAGGATGATTACAAAAAATAGTAGCTTCAAATTCCTCTTTTGCTTCCACCATGGAGTTCAACTTATTATTTTCACCTTGTCTAGCCACGTTCATCAAAACCTTAGGTGTCTGGAGTGCTTTGCAGCAATCATCAGTGTTGTCTTCTAAGTTCTCTATAGCCCTTTCAAGTTCATTCATTTCTATCCAATTCACCTTACCTTTTTCCTTATTTCATCAATATCTTCTGACATATTTTCTTCATGTTTGGCACTATATGCCTCCTCCATGTTATTTCTGCAAGGGATCATTTCTTTGACACTCAACTGGACCATCAATCTCAAAACCCTAGTTCTCTTCAAGACCAAATTGTTTCCCTTTCCTTGGTTGTAAGTGGTATTCATTCAAGAGTAGACAATCTACCTTATCAGTACCTTCTGTTGACACAAATTTCAACACTCCTGCAAAAGTGCTAAACTCTATTCATTTTTTCTCATTTGCAGACTTTGAACTGATGAGGTAAAATTCTTTGGAAATATTTTAGGTCCTTCTTGAATAACCATGTTTTGACATTCCATTAAATCTGAGCCAAATTCTAGAAAAGGAAAAGCAGTGCTTGAAACATCCAAGGAAAACCTTCAAACATGTGAAACCCTAATGACCTAGTGGGAGGGTCCTTTGACCTGATTTTGACTAGAATTTTGACTTGGAGGCTTCTTAAGTGAAAACAGAGTATTGTCAAAAGTGTTGTATTGAAGATCTAAAATCCAAGGTACTTGATTTATCTAAATAGCCTACAAAGATAGTTTTGAGATCATTAATTCTTGAGGAACCTGGGGAATATGGGAATGAGTTAGCTATAGGAAACCATAGAGGGAAAGTGGAGTTTATGGTCAGGGGAAAAATAGGGAAATAGGGTCATAGGTAGGGAGGGAGGCTAAAAATGATAGGTAAAAGCCCATAAGGAGTTATTTAGGAGCAATAGGGTGACCATGAAATGGAAAACTGATATAATAGTGTAAATGTTTCTATAAGGATAATGAAGGCAGCGAGATTTCTGAAACTCAATATATTCATGGAATATTTTTTTCAGAAATATATAAACACCTTTTAGTCATCCAAATATAGTGAAAAATACTGATGACTAATAGTGGCTCCACTTGGGGAGGGAAGCTCCTTTCAGGAGGTGTCAAGAACCTTAGATCTCATATCTCCGATTTTGTAGATGAGGTGCCTTACATGATTGTTGATTTACTCCTGTTATTTAATTTTTCAGGGTTGATATTGCTGCTGTTCTTTGAAGCTGTGATCTTACAGTCTAAAAAGCTTGATTACGCTTCAATATCAACCCTACCTACCCATCATACTTTTCCTAACATTTTCTCTTCATTTGGGTGCTTTTGAATTGGAAAACCTTGGACATCATTTTTATTTTGAAAGCATAAAAACTATCTATGTCTACCCTTGTAACTTCCAAGAGCTCAGATTAGACTAATGAACCCTTTTATTCTCTACCTAATCTACTTATCTGTCAAGTTTAAACAGTTTGACAGATTTCATTCTCTAAGCTATCAACATAAAATTCAAAACATGACCAAATCAAGGTTAGGTAGTTTAATTTGTCATGAGTTGTGGCATCTTGGACAAGTGGCACACAGATTTTATTTTTGTACAAGTAAACTAGAAATTTGAGGGCTCATAATCTAGATTTTGTTACCTATCCCTCTCATTTCTCTTTGGTTCAAATTTAAGCTTTGGGAACTAGCATCTTTTCCTAACCTAGTCTACTGATGAGCCAAGTTTAGATGGTTTGGAAAATCGTCATTTTCTAACTTATCAGCAAAAATCTAAAACATTTTCAATCATGGTTAGGCTATATGACTAAACAATACTTTGTTTTCTTCACAGATAGTGGCACTTGGACTTGCACACTTTCATACATACTTTTTTTTGGTATGGGGCTTTACCTCTTCTTTTCATCTACCCTCTTTTTCTTTTTTTCTTTGTTTCTGTGTTTTCATTTTTCTGATCTTTTACTCAAGCAATGTTATGTACAATGAACAAAGATTTTAAACTAATGACTTCAACAAAAATAGTGCTTGAGCATCCTGCCATTGACAAGACCTCCAAACAACTCTGCTCCATCCATTTCTTGTAGAAAGAATGCATTGTTACCTCTTACTGAATAGATGATGTATGGGCCTTTCCACAGATTTTCAAATTTTCCATGCTTTCCTTTGTCCTCTCTTCTTGAATCCCACTTCAGCACTTTGTCTCCAATCTGGAAATCATTTGCTTTGGTCCTCTTATCAAATGTTTTCTTGATTCTTTCTTGCACTGCTTGTGTTTTGTTGTATACTTCTTCCCTTGATTGTTGCAAATGAATGGTTTGGTTCAGCCTCCTTTGTATATCATTCTCCTCTGATTATACCTCTTGAAGGAGCTTCATCACTGGGACTCCCAAGGATGTTGGAAAAACGGCATCCATGCCATACACTAGTTGATATGGAGACATGCTAATTGATTTCTTGCTTGTTAATATGTCTGCCCATAGTGCATGCACTAATTTGTTGTGCCATGAATTTTTGTTCTCCTCCAACAATTTCTTGATGGTGTTTACCAAAATTTTGTTAGAGGACTCAGACAACCCATTACCTTGAGGGTAATAAGTTGTAGAATTCCCTAATGTAATGTTATATTTGTGGCAAAAATCCACCATTCTCTTGGACTTGAATGCAGTAGCATTATCAGTGATGATCTTTCTTGGACAACCAAATCTGGACAGAATATTAGTTTTAAGGAATTTTATTATTATCAAGTCAGTGGAATTCCTTGAAGGGATGGATTCTATCCATTTGGTGAAATAGTCAGTTGCAGTGAGGATCCATTTGTGTTGGGAAGAGGAGGCAGGGTGGATTTCTCCAATGAAATCTAAACCCCACTGTTGAAAAGGAGTTTCAACACTGATAGGATGTAAAGGAAAAGGCAGTAGTTTTCTTTTTCCCTCAAATATTTGGCATTTATGGAAAGTCACTACTAGCTTGTGGATATCAAGGAAAAGAGTGGGCCAATAGAAACTAGCTTCAAGGATTTTTTTGGCAGTACTTTTCCAATAGAGATGACCTCGACACTCTCCTTCATGAAACTCATGCATAATTTTGTTTGCATCATCTTTAAGTAAACATTTAAGCAAGATACCAACAAAATTTTTCCAATATAAAGCTTTGTCTAGAATGCAAAAATTCACAGCTTTTAGTTTCAGGAGTTTGGCCTTTGTTTTGGACAAACTAGGAGGAGAATTTAGATCAAAAAGCACATATAATATGTCTACATACCAGAGTGAGTTCAGAAATTCTTTGTCAGTAGGTGGAGTCACCAACTCCTCTTGTTCATCTAAGGAATGCATCATGTTTATATCCAGTTCTTGAAAGTTTGCTTCAGCCATCAGTTTGGCCAGTCCTTGCCCTTTGATTAGATTGGTGGGCTTGATTTCCAAATCATATTCTAAAATGAAAGAAATCCATTTACCTCTCTTACCATCAGGATCCTGAGTTAGTATTTCCTTAAGAACTGCTTGAGGAACAAAAGCAATGACATGTGAATGCAAGATGTAAACCCTGAAATCTTTTAATGCTTTGATTAGGGAAAAATCTTGTTTATCCATGATGTTATATTTAAGAGGTGCATCTTTTAGTGCCTTGCTGAAGAAAGCTATGGGTTGTTATTTTCCCATTATGTTATTTTATAGAAATACTGCAACAATTGTGTGTTCTGATGCAAATGAGAATATGAAGAAATCATTGGTAAAGTCAGGGTTGATTAGAACTAGTGTTTGGGTAAGCTCTTGTTTTACCAGTTCAGAGGATTTTTTTTGCTTCTATGGTCCATTTGACTCCTATTTCTCTTTTCAGCATGTTTGTAATGTTTCTTAGGAGTTCAACAAGGTTTGGTATGAACCTTCTTAAGAATTTGATCTTTCCAATGAAGGATTGCAGCTCTTTGATGTTTCTAGGGTGACTGATCTGGAATATACCTTCAATCCTTTTTGGGTCTATCTTGATTCCCTCTTCAGATATGATGTGGCCTAAAATTTTCCCTTCTTGAAGGCCAAACAGATTTTTCTTGGGATTAAAATACAAACCATACTTTCTACACTTTTCAAATAATTTTCCTAAGTGAGCTAGGTGTTGTTCATTAGTTTTTTAGTAAACAGTGATGTCATCAAGGCATATCACAATGAAGTAGCCTATCTCTTTGGAAAAAACAATGTTCATGGCTCTTTGAAAAGTGGCTCTGACATTCATTAACCCAAAAGGAATTTTGACATACATGAAGGTGCCCCAGTGTGTACTGAAGGTTGTTTTGTGCTGATCACTTGGAAGTACTAGCACCTGATTATACCCTAAAAACCCATCAAGCAATGATATTCTTTTGGAGCCTACCACCCTTTGTAGTATATGATCCATCTTAGGTAAAGGGTAGTTGTCTTTCAGGGAGGCCTTGTTCAAATTTTTGAGGTCTATGCATAGCCTAATTTCTCTTGTCTTCTTCCTCACTAACACAAGGTTTGAGACCCATTCTGAGTACCTAAGTGGGACTATTATTCCAGCATCATACATCTTTTTGATTTTTTCTCAACTAGAGGCATTAGGACAGGGTTTATCCTATGCAATTTCTGCTTGAATGGTTTCTGGTTTTCCTTGAGAGGAATCTTATGCTAAATGATGTTTGTGTCATAGAACTTCAAGTCCTCATAGCCCCATGAAAACACATCTTTGAATTATTTGAATAGCTCAATGTATTTCTATTTTATAAGGAGTGGAAATGTTTTCGACAACTTTATCATTTTAGGTTCTTCATCACTCCCTATGTTGCATTCATCTACATCAGTTTTGGTAGATTCCATCTTAGGCTTTCTAGCAACATCATTAAAATAAAACAATTCTTCTAAGGGGGCAAGTCATATCGGCAATAAGTTATCTTTGCATTGCAATACCTCAAGGTCCCTTTTGTCTAAATCTTCACACAATTCTGGCTCATGAGGGTATTCTAGCAGATTTATATCATTAGTACAAGGCATCTATGTTTTGTGTGTTTGTTCCACAGTAAGGCAGTCCTCTTGATGATCTGAGTCTAATTTTGGAATTTCAAACTTGGTTTTGGGCTGCAAGAAGTCTTAAATCTGTTTGTCATTTTCAAATACTTTCCAATAATCTATGCTATCAAGGAATACTAGTATGTACTTGACCTTTACTATGTATTGTTCATTGTCATGAGGTAGTTGGCAAGTGCTGGCAGCAAAGGCTATTTCATTTGCAAGGTTGTTTTGAGTTCTTGGGACAGAGGTAAGTTCATATTTTTCAAATGTCTTTAGGAGGTCTAAGGTAGCATTTCTATATTCTCTTAGCCTAGGATTCTTGGCTTAATATTCTCCTTTGAATTTTCTAATTATTAGCTCAGAATCCCCTAAAACAGAAATCCTCTTAGCTCCTATATTTTTCAGCATTTGTAAACCTAAGAGAAGAGCTTCATACTCTGCAATATTGTTTGTACATTGAAAATCCAGTTTTCAAGAGTGACCTTCATTGGTGTTGTTTATCCAAACAACTGCTCCTGAACCAGATTTTCCAGTGTTTCAAGTTCAAATTCGTCATTATGTTGTTGTTCATGGCTGCTAGGGTTTTGGATGTCAGGTTCTTCATTTTGTGTTTAGTTTGATCTTTCTGACAAGTCTTGCTCTTCCTCTTTTTCATTTACTTGTTCATTAATGTCATCTTCATTGTACAAGATAAATGAGTTAAGGTATGAATGGATAGAATAGAGAGGGGTGTTGTTTGGCCTATCTTGGTTGCTTACCATGTATTTCATGTGAGATTCTCTGTATAGTATTCTTGTTTGGTTAAAGACTGGAATGGTAGCATATGTCATGTCCATTTGGAGGTTTCCTTGGATTTTGGCTCTCCATGATCTAGATAAAAGCATTCCATACATCAGGGGAATGTCAGCCACTACAATTTCCATGACATAGAGTCCACTGTAAAATTCGATATTACAACCATCGATTGAATAAGGCGCTTGAAGGAAATTACAGGCTCTGTTGTGAAATGATGGGCTGTGAAGTTCTGAATTTTTAATTCCATATAAGAGACCCTATTGTAATGGAGGACTGGCTTAATTTGATGTCTATAATCGGGGATTTATAATTTGGAGGAGCTGCAGTAAACCCAAAAGCAGAATGATGGCACAGTAATCCTGCGAGACAGGCTTATTACACATACTGTATTAAAACAGTGATGGCATAGTTTTATGAATTTGAGGAATTATGTGATGAAATGTCTTAACCCTGCAAAGATCCTGATTTTTTTTTAACCTTGTTTGATAAGGAAATCTATTTCGGATGTTCATTTCAGTGTTGGAGAACCGGGACCAGAGTAATCAATTAAATTTCTGGCATTGATTTATTGATGGGTAAATGAATCTATTAAAAAGGAGTAATGGAGTTCCACACTTCTCTAATGAATAAATAGCAACTGCAACTGAATATTGGGAATTGAGCCTGAATGGCTACCCTCCTAATAAATGGAGGATATCTATAGTGTGAAGGAGGGACCCCGAGACAGAGTCGGGGATAAGGCCCTGCGTTAAGGAATCATGAATCGAGCGCAGAGTTTTGGTGATAAACCTATGCGTGAACCTCGAGCACAACTGAACGGACCACGAGCATTGTGAACAGTGACAGACAGTGGGTTTGGAACACCTGACGATTTTCATCGCACCGCTTTTGTACGGTAAGCTGTATTTACAATTTGAACGCAATATATGCCAGGAGCTGACACGTGGTCTTAAGTGGTTTGGAGATACCACTCTAATCACGAGTTAAAATCCTATGCATCTAAGTCATGCGAGATTTGATTGAGGTCGTCGGATCATCTGAAGCAGGGTGTTTCATAGAGCAAGTTAACAAAGCCAAATGGATCTTAGCAGCTTATGTGAGTGAAATGAACATTAAATTTGTGAACATAGTAGGTTTAAAGGGAAATCAAGAATCCTTTAATAAATATTATAACAAGAAGGGCCTTCAAGATCACTATGCTAAATAAATAACCAAAGTGAAGGGCACACCATAAACCTCTTTGACCAAACCCTAATAAGTAAACTTCAAGACAACAATCCAGTAATCATAGAGAGTAGTTAAGAATTCTCTAATCATTACTTTCAGACAAAGAGAACATTTGAGATAAGAGTTCAATGAAACTAAAGATAATTTAAGAATTGTTTAATCAAACGTAGCAGAGGAAAACATAAATATAAAGGATGTAGACAAAAATAGGATGCCAAGATAGCATATCCTACTCTAAAATTTATGTTCTTCTATCAGAGAAAGGATGAAACAATGTGAAAATTGAAGGAAACAAATACTAAATTAGAACAACATCACCATTAACGAGGTTCATGAATCCCATGAATATGCTTTCTCCATTGATGCTCAATCCAAAGCAATCACAACACTCCAAAGCCAATTTCTTCAATAAACTCAAAGTCTATATCATATTGAGCTCAGAAATCAACCAAAAAAAATAATGAAGCTTACATGCAGTATCTAACTTCAAAAATGAGGAGGTGAAATAAACCCTATCTAGGGTTTTAGAAGTCATTAATTACATCATAAATGCATTTGACCATTGAGACCATGCAAGGCCCAAGGCACAAATATCTCAAAATCAAGAAATGAAAAAATAACTTCTAACATAACTCCTCAGCTAATTTTAGAGATATTTATCCTTTAAACCCTCAAAATATATTTTTTCAATAACTTTAATGTATTTTGTTGGCTTTCTGGCAAGGGCGCAATGCCAAATCTAGAATAATTTCCTCTTTTGCAGCTAAGTTTTGGAGGACTTCCCGGTGTCCAAATGAGCTCCATGATAGCTCATTACAAAGCCTGTCCTGTCTAGTTTCCAAATATGAAATTTTTTTCTAGAATGGTGTCCATTTGCCTACTCAAACATTCATTCTCCCAAGACTACTCAGGACGCAGCGCCAGTGCTGAAAAGAGGGCAGAAAGGTGTTTTTTTATGGTTTTTGGCCCTTTTGGGGGACCAACTCTGCTCCAAATGAGTTGTAATTTTCTATGGATGATGTTCCAAGCATGAGAAACATAAAAATGTAAACCTTTTCTCAATTGAGTGCCCCAAAAAAGAGAGCAGCGCCAGTGGCGCTGCACATTTTTCCCTTTTTTCTGCTGGCCAAAAATGGATTTTGTCTTGTTGATAATGTTTGAGAGGCTTGGAGGGATACATCAGCAAGGATGTTGAGCTTTTCCTTCTCCTTTTCCTCATTTAGGGCTTGAATCTTTGCAAGGGCTCTTTTGAGCTTGGCCCTTTCAATTCTGTTCCTTAAGGTGTAATGCCTTGCCATCTTCTTCTGAAGGTTAATGTTTCTTTTTTCCTTCTCAAGCTGATCCTCTAGGTGCAGATTGGCTCTCTCTAGCTAAGATTCTTTATCATAGCTAATCTCCATGGCAAGCAGCTCACTAGGAGTGAGCTGCTCTACCATTAATGTTGTCTCTTTCTCTCTCTCTTGGGCTAAGGCATTCTTCAACCCAATTGTCCTTGGCCTCCTCCTAGGAAGTTGTTATTCCTCATCCTCAATTTCCTCAAGAGTGCCCAAGGTCTCATCTAGCTTAGCCTTGGCCTTTCCAGCCTCTTTCCAAGCTCTGATAGCTCTGACCTCAGAGATGGCTTTCTCTGTCTCTAACTGCTATTTTTCCACCTCAAGGAAGTTGATCACATTTTTGGCCCTACCAATATTGGTTTGTATCTCTCTAATCTGGGCATCCTTGCTCTTGAGAAACATTTTTGTGATCCTCTCCTCATTCTCATCATCACTGTCAAGGTGAATTAGCTAAAACTCTTGTTCATTTTCATGCTTGTCTTCCTCCTCTTCATCAATGACCTTTTCCTTACCTTTGTCAAGTTGTTTTGTTGATGTAGAAGGCATGGCCCCTTGCCTCTTAAGGGTAGAAAATACATGCCTATTTCCCCTTTGGTAGGTCAAAGGAAGTGGCTAAATGTTACTCATCTTAGTGACATTTGTCTCAATGTTTCCATCACTACTTGATGCTTGGTCATCATGAGATGAAGGCGAAGGATTCTAAAAGGGTGATGAAGGAGGATCATCATGGGGTGAAGTAATGTGAGTGAGTGGAGCTGTAGGAACATTGGTATGTGAAGGAGAAGTAGTAATGGGAGTATGAGAAGATGAAGGTGTATTTAGCTGATGATGGGCTTGTGGAGAAGTGAACACCTCATGGGCAATGAAGGTCTCCCATGGAATGCCTTTCTGTTGTATTTGGTGCATAACAACCATTTTGATAAGTGATTGATGGAAAAGGCTTTACATCTGCTGAGGATAGTCTCTCTTTTTCACTATGTAGGAAATTTTATCAATGCTTTGGTAGAGGTAATAGGGTATGTGCAACATCCTCACTCTAGTAAAATGCATAAGTAGCCTGATGTGGTATGAGTAAAGATGGGAGAACCTTCCCTCACATATGAAATACTTCATGATAATCTTCATCATAGGTGCATATCTATCAAGCAAGTGAGAGAAAGGGAAGATGTATTTGATGTGGTTTTTATACCTGGGCTTAAGGTATGGCGAAAAGTAACTCATGTCTAGGTTGGCTTGCTTGAACCATTTCTCACCTGCACTAGGTATGCATGTGGCATTAGCAATGGCATCTGTAGATAACTCAAAGGTGACCCCTGCAAGGTTAACTTGTTTGTCATGCAAGTTAATGATAAATATTCTAGCTAGCTCAAGGTGGTTGTTAGTATGAATCTTTCGTCGTAAAAGATCACTTTAGCTACGCATAAAAAATAGCCCTAACATCGATTATGGCTGCAAAATACCTTTAATATTGCTGCACAAATTCAGATCTAAGCACAAAAGATATTAAGAATATAAAAAATAACATAGCTCCATAGATCCAATGAACAAGACAAGAAGAATGTATATGAAAGAATTTTGTATTATATTAAAGAATGGGGCACCTGAGAGGAAAACAAGAAAGGTGTTTTCCGATTCTCCTCAGTGGGATGGGTTCTTGAAGTCCTCGGTGTTTTAGATCTAGCATTTCTCTCTCTTGTGGATGTGACAATGAACTCAGTAGGAGTTCACAAAGTAATTTAGAAAATGGTGACCCGAGAGATTAACCCAGAGTGATCTAATGCAATAGAAGGTGACTTACTAATGAATGGAAAACCCTCCTATTTATAACAAAATATTAGGCGGTCTAGAGGCTGGTGCATTAATAAAATATTATTAATCGAATTCTAGAAGCACCCTTTAGGAATATTTTATTATATTTGTTGGAGGGAAAAGGGTTCTTGACTTGGGTCAATTCCTTTATTTATAAATAGTAAATAAATAAATGGTTTATTTATCTTTTTAGGGAAGTGATGGGAATATAATTAAATAAATAATGGTTTATTTAATTATTTATAGATGATTTAGTCAAATTTAACTAAGAATATTATTTAAATAATGATTTAAATAACTTATTCTTAGGGAATAATTAAATAAATAAGGATTTATTTAATTAAGTTCCTTATTTTGGGTTAAATATGACCAGGAAATATAAACAAATGAGTTATTTTATGTGGTGAAAGCAATTTTACTTAGGGTAAAATTGGTCTTACATGGTGTACTTGGGTTCATCTAATAATAATAGGTTAGATGACCAAAAAATGGTGTAACAGTGGTTTTTCACCTGCTGCACCTTTTCATAAAATTCATAGCAACCTACATGTATGAAACAAGAAACAGTAAGGGGAGATGACATGAGCTCTCTTGTACTGAGGGGTTCAAATATACTTATCTTTCCTCCTTTTTTATCATGCCTCCTTGGAATTTGTGCCTCCGCATCACTGCCACTGTCCTCTGACATTTTAAACTCTGCCTTTATAAAACCCTGGAGTGTAAATGGAAACGAGATGAAGGGATGGTGATGAAAGGGTAGCTTTGAAAGTGAATGGGATGAGTGAGTGAGGATATAGGTATATGAGAATGAGTGAGAGGCTAAAAAACCCAATGACAACCCTCCAGCTTTGTGAATACCCTTTCTATCACTGACACTCTGTCTAGGAAGATGAAATGAGGTTCAAACAGTGATTTCAATCTTTGAATTTTAGGGTTTTATTTCATTCATCAAGAAAACACCAATATTTCTTGAATATAGGTGCATGGCATGTAATTACCCTTAAAATTTTCTTGGAGGACATTTGGTAGAGCTTGAAAGAAATTTGGAGTGATTTGAGTTGCTAGAGGGCTAAGAAACCCTTCCTGGCCAAGGGCGTAGCGCCAAAGCTGAGGGGGCAGCACCAAGGCTGAGCGCGCAGTACAAGTCCTGAGTGCGCAGTGCCAAAAGAAAACTTCACTGAATGTGTTTGGAAAGAGCGCACCACCTTCCCCAGCGCACAATTCCACCTTCCAGGCATGCAGCACCTTTAGAAGTATGGGGAGAAAATTCCAAGCACATAGCGCCAATTTCCAGGGGCGCAGCGCCACAAAAAGTTTGCATGAAGTTGCTTGAAAACTCATAAATTTTTCTCTTTTGAGTGCTCTTGGTCTTTTGATAAGAAAGAATGATTCATTTGAAAGTGAAATGAGCTTTTATAGATGATAGGAATTTGATTTAATTATGAAAACCCACTTTCTAATTTCCAAAGTCCTTTTTCTTTTCTCACTAACCCTTTTACACTGTTTTGCTTTGCAGGTGACTGAAATGATGTTAATTTGACCATTATTTTTCTCCTTGAGTCATGACAAGCTCATTTTGACAACCTTGGGATTCAAACATACTACAACATCTTCAAATTCTTGTGTAGTCTCAACCTTTAAGTTCAACTTAACCTTTTCACCCTTTTTCTTGTAGTTTTTTGGAGTTATGAAATTTGCTTTTCTTTTGATCCTGAAGACTTGACATGTTTATTTTGACACTTTTAGGATGATTACACATAGCAGCAGCTTCAAAATCCTCTTTTTATTCCACCATGGAGTTCAACTTATTCTTTTCACCTTGTCTGGCCACTTTCCTCAAAACCCTAGGTGTCCGGAGTGCTTTGCAGCAATCATAAGTGTTGTCTTCTAAGTTCTCTATAGCCCTTTCAATTTCATTCATTTTTGTCCAGTTCACCTCACCCTTTTCCCTATTTCATCAATATATTCTGACAGACTTTCTTCTTGTTTGGCTTTGTATGCCTCCTCCATGTTATTTCTGGAAGGGATCACTGCTTTGACACTCAACTAGACCATCAAGCTCAAAACCCTAGTTCTCTTCAAGAAAAAAAATTTTCCCTTTCCTTGACTATAAGTGGTCTTCATTTAGGAGTAGACAATCTACCTTATCAGTACCTTCTACTGACACAACTTTCAACACTCCTGCAGAAGTGCTAAACTCTATTCGTTTTTCTCATTTGCAGACTTTGAACTGATGAGGTAAACTTCTTTGGAAATATTTTAGGTCCTTCTTGAATAACCATGTTTTGACATTCTATTACATCTGAGCCAGATTCTAGCAAAGGAAAAGCAGTGCCTGAAACATCCAAGGACAACCTTAAAACATGTGAAACCCTAATGACCTAGTGGGAGGGCACTTTGACCTGATTTTGATTGGAATTTTGACTTGGAGGCTTATTAAGTGAAAACAGAGTATTGTCAAAAGTGTGCTATTGAAGATCCAAAATCCAATGTACCTCATTTATATAAAGAGCCTACAGAGATTTTTGAGATCATCAATGCCTGAGGAACCTGGGGAATATGGGAATGAGTTAGCTATAGGAAACCCTAGAGGGAAAGTGGAGTTTATGGTCAGGGGAAAAATAGGGCAATGGGGTCATAGGTAGGGAGCGAGGAAAATGATAGGTAAAATCCCATAAGGAGTTATTTAGGAGCAATAGGGTGACCATGAAATGGAAAACTAATAGAATAGTGAAAAATTTTCTATAAGGATAATGAAGGCAGTAAGATTTCTGAAACTCAAGATATTCATGGAATATTTTTTTCATAAATCTATAAACACCTTTCAGTCATCCAAAGATAGTGAAAAATACTGATGACTAACACCCCTAACACCTGAAGGGAACATTATCTCACCCAGTCGGGACGTTAGTGCAGAAATAAACTCTAGAGCGCAGGAGGGAAATATCATCACTGATAACCTTAGAAATAGCACCACCATTCCTGAAACCGAAGCTGCTACTCCTCCATCCCCTTCCAAAACCTTGCTAGAAGAGAAATCAGCTTAAAATAAGTTAAGTAAAATGAGCAAGACCTGCAAAAGGTTGAGAAAGATGATAAAAAATCTGAAGAAACAATTGAAGGAAGCGAGCAAGGCTCTGAAGCCTAAGAAGGAATTGGCTACCATAGAAATCCAAACAAATTTTGTCACCCAAATGGTAGAAAATGTTGAGATTTCTGTACAAACTGACCTAGTGGACACTGCTGAAGCTTCTATACAAACTAGTCTAGAACTTACAGAAGAGAAGGAAACTCAAGCGGAGGAGACACATGCTACACTCCCCTAATAGAAAAGGTTGCCAATCAAAAATTTCATAACGAATTAATTCAAGTCCGGCATGAATTGGCCCAATGCAGAAAGGAAGTAGTGCCCTTACAGGAACATCAAGCACTACTAAAGAAATTCAAATACCTTTCTACAACTGAGGATGAAACATTTTCCCAACTCAGGGAAGAAAGGATGAAAGTAAAGAAAGCACAGGATCAGGTGGAACAAGCTAAGAAGAAAACCAGAATGGTTTTCTCTCTTTACTCTGATGTACTAACTTGCAGGGCACTAGCCACCAACTATGCTCTATTCTTAGTATAACGGTATTTACTGTTGAAAATCAAGGTTGTCACGGCAGGGAAGCCCACAACTTCTAAAACCGTTGAGGAATTTTTCCAGTTTTGCAATGAGAAGGATGAGCAGGTCCAACATCTTCTGTGTGAATTATATTTTCACAATTTCTTTCTAGAGGAGGATAGGGATAGTAATCCCATCCCCTTCATAAGGGATGTTCAGTTCCAGGCTTTCCTATATTTTTCCAAGAACCAGACTCGCTGGGCTAAAGCCTGAAACACCTTTCAGAAGAGAGAGAATGGCCTAGACCTATGGTTTAGGGGGGAACCTAATAAACCCCTGTACCCATTCACCCAGCATAATAAATTCATGCAGAGGAAAGGAGTGATCTCCAAAATGGGGCCTATCCATAAGGATATAGTGCAGCATGGGTGAGATTACTTCCAAGACATTTAGGGAGAAGAATTGGCAGCAGCCAAACAGAGGTGGCTAGCCTCCATGAACAATGTGAAAAACAGAAAGCCATTTGGTTACAGGAACTTCAAAGCACCTAATTCCAGATTCCTTCTATAGAGAAACCTAATCTTGAACATGGAACCTACATGGATAGGGTGCAGATACAGGTGCCCTCTCATCTGGTAACCCCCTGAGGACTATCATCACGATTATGAGTTGCCAGAGCGGTACACGAACTCCACCTTTGCGAAGATAAGACAGAGACATGGCTTCAGACTCTATAAAGAGGAGGTATTCCATGCATATTCTCTAACCCAGCTACACCTCAAACGTTTGTTTGCACGAGGACGTGCAAATAGGTAAGAAGGGGAGTTTGTTGGGTGGAGAAGAAGGTATGTTTCATCCCATCTTTACCATGATTTTTTTATGTACTTTTATGATTTTTCCCCTCATCTTAGCAATAAATTAAAGGGAAATAATGTAAATCCAGGGCAGAATGAACTAATGATAAAAGGAATGTTTAAAAACATAAAAACTGACTTGTCATATGTTTATTGATAGGGAAGCAAAGCGGCTGAACTTCTGATAACCAAAAGACAATTGACAAGGGAATAAAATGGGATAATAATGGCTCCTATGGACCAGCGAGAGATGGAGAGGCACATCCACGCTTGGAGTACTCAAACGACAGCCATGAAGCAGCAAGGTCCCATATGGAAAGGACCCGTTACTACTTTTGAATTCACCTTTAAAAGGCCAAAGATGAACAATCTATAGATATATCTCTTCTCTAAAATAGACATATCGGGGAAGAATCGTCAAGTTGTATTAATGTATTACTCTCCAGCTTAATAAAGATCTTGGTGTTTTTGGAATAGACAATCTTTGATTTTTCCTTAGTGGTAGACTTCTGGTGGCTTTGGGCCTAGCCATAGGAGTTTCTCTGCTACTTCTGTGCTATACGTTTATTTACAGAACTTGTGTTTCCAGCCATCTAGTGCATTTCATAAGATATAATTTAATTGGTTAATTTTTAACATAAGATGCCACATCTTTCTCTTTCATTAGACTAGTTCACCATTCATGCCTTCTTGCTTAAAATCAATGCTTTCATAATTGTTTGGATGCTTTCATCCTTTCCCAATGCTTTTATAATTTTTTTATTAGTTTTAACATGGCTGCTGTTCAAATCTCCATATAGTTAATGTTGGATATTTTCATTATCACTGAGAGTGTTTGGTTGTTGTTTAATTCATAGGGATGTCATTAGTCGATTTAAAAGAGAATTCCATTGAAAATTTTAGAATAATCAATTTTTGTTCAATTTATTATATTTTTTGTTAAATTCATTATGATTGTTGCTCAATTCATCACAACATGTTGTTCAATTGTAATTTATCCTTTTTAGTCTAGAGTAGTTATTTCCGCATAGGCTTAGAACAGAATAGTCAAAAGCATTCTATAATTCACTTCCAAAATGATTTGATTGAACTTCGAGAATTAGACAGTCTTCCTTATAATAATTTAGAGTAGTTGTCCTCCAATGTCACTTGCATATACTGTGCTTACACTCTTGAAATAACAAGACTTGCCCTGAGTTGATAATTAAATGAGAAGCATTGAAGTTGCATGTAACAGTCACCTTTATGACCCAACAGATGATATAACTGATGTGATGACATGATGACATTAACTTTATGGATGATACACGGTCATCAAGGTATGAAACTATGCCAGCAAGTAATCAAATTTTAGGAAGAGTGATGTTTTTGGACTAGAGCTACCATGAGTGACTAAATTTTTGCATGGCCTAGTGGAATGATAAAAAAAAAACCTGAGTGGGACCTTAAAATGATATGAAAAGAGGATTTTTCATCACTGATGGCAGGATGAAAACACTGACACTAACACTTTCCTTGTAGAATACGAAGTGAAGCATTGTCTCTTGAACTTCCAAAACTTCTCCCTTGTTTCATTTTTCATATCTGAAAAATATTTTTAATGTAAAATGAGGTTGTAGCATCTCAATCAGTAATAATGACAAGAAACAAATAGGATTTATATTATCTACATTTTATTTTCAATGAAATATTTTTATTTTAACTTTTGTCTTAATAGATAATTTCCCACTTGAAAACATTTAGCCTTCATATTGATTAGCATAGACTTTTCACTTCGCATCACTTTCAACCCTTTACAATAATAACATTCAACATAAGTTATCATCATTAAGGGTAATGACAACAATGCCAATATTTCCAACAATCTCCCCCTTTGGCATTGATGGAAACACATTCCTCCTCCCCCTTTCATTCTGATAAGTGTCTTCCTTCCTCTGATTAGCTCTCCCTTTGACATCAATGGTGAGGGGGTTACAAATTTCTTGTAGCCTGAAATCCTCAGTGTCACTATCATCATTACATTAGTTCTTTATAACCTGCAAAGCCTTGTTCTGCATAAAAAATGTTCGCACTTTCATTGAATGAATCCCCCTTCATATGGTTGGTTGCGGTTTCTCCAGATTGAATGAATGCTTCTTCAAGATGAATACCGCTCTATATGTTACATAAGCATTACTTCAAAGTGTATTAAAATTACATGAGCATTGTATAACATTGTTGTGAGAACACTTGCTAAAAATATTTCAAGAAAGTTGTTGGGAAAACACTTTGTAAGGCATTATAAGTGTATGTATATAAATAAAAGGTTCCATATAATGCTCCAAATAGTAAACACATTGTTGTGAGAGGATATGAACATTGTAATGAAGAGTGAATCAAATGAGTTAAATAAACATATAATTTTATTGGCTTCATTTGATTTCAAAAAAAATTGCATAAAAATTCATGTATTACATAATCGCATTCTGTTGGGATGGATAACATGCCAACTTCTATTCAAAAATTTTGAAGGTATGCTGCATTGAATCCCTCAGCCAAATTCATTACAGTTTCATAATCTATGTCTTCATGTTTTTCTATTTCACTGTTATTGCAACATAGGATTCTCTGCCATGTCTTCAAGTCACAGTCATATGCCAAAGTCTCATATTGTCACATAAAATTATTTTCATAAGTTTATGCCATTTAGACTGTTGCCACATAGGGTTACTGTGTCATACTTCCATATGTCTTAGTCATTCACTTTGCAAAGAAAAACTTATTCTAGAAAAAATTCTAATTGAACTTTTACCACTACAAGGAGGTGATGAGGCAACACAATATTCACAACAGCAACTGATAATGAAAAGATTACCCTTGTATATTTATGCCACCAATGGTTTATCACCAGGAAAAAGAGGATTGAATCATATTTCATGAATTAATTCTAGGGTGCAACATGTGTTGAGTAACTGCAATAGTTTAAGGATGCCAATTGTCACAGTTTGAGGTTCAACTGCAATCTTGAAATCAAATTTCATAGCAGCATATCAAATAGAATCATATCCGTCCAAGGTCACTGATGCCAAAGATTTTTATTAATATATACTAAAATTGGCTTAATGATCCCATGCATATGCAATAATGACAATCACCAATGTTGATCCAATTAGACACCTTCTTCAAATTTGCAAATTTTTCAAGGAAGATGAATGGTGATGCCACGGACTCATGGATTTGTAGCCTCTCCACGTATTTTAAGATGTGTTTTTATCTGGAGGAGGATTCTAAAATTCAGATTGCATGTCCGTAATTGCAGGGAATTTCTCAGGCATGTCGGGACACTCAATTTGAGCATCCTTCACTAGTGATCGAGTTGGGTACAATAGAGGATTTGGATTCTCCACCTTTTGATTCTCGAGATGCTTTATGTCAAGCACTACACAATTGGTTTGATCCTTCAAGGTATCAATATAATATTCTTGTGCCAAATTCAAAATATGTATTGGTAGCCATCGAAACTCCGAAGCTTCGTCGAGGCATATTGTCGAAAAAACTTGAGTACACATACAGACAACGTAAACAATATATGCTTGGAGATTAGAATACACTCGAAAAGTGGGCCTCCTAAGAAAAATGTAGAACCAAAATAAACTTTATAAGAACCAATAGGATTCAATATGATGATGTCAACCATGGGGGATGATCCACCATTTTTTGGGTAAAAAGGTAAAAGGATTAAAAAATAATAAAATAATAAAATTAATTTTTCAACTTATCTCCCTAAGGATTTACTCAAATTTTGAGCGGCAGTACTCGTTGGATAAAAAATTTAATTCCTCATCCAAGGATTACCCATGTTGCATACTTTGGGTGGACCCTGATACACCAAAAATGAGAAATACATGAAAAAACGTGATTGTAATCATGTTTTTCATGTATTTCTCATTTTTCGTGTAGCATGATCCATCGAAAGTATGAAACATGGGTACTCCTTGGATAAGGAATCAAATGATGCATCTAATGGGTGTTCCCACTCAAAAATTGAGTAAACCCATAGGGGATAAGTTGAAAATACAAATTGAAAAAGTAGTTTTTTCTTTTTTCCCTCTAAAATTTGATGATGTAATCTAATCTTATTTTATTATTTTCACTATTATTTTATAATTTCCTTGGGAGGCCCATTTTAGACCTGAAAATTCCCCTAATGAATATCTTTGATACCATTAAACCATTAATAATGTTGATACCACTGCAGTGTTATCTGTCACTGCGCCACTGCACTGTTATCTGTCACTGCACCACTACGTTGTTACATTATTCTCTGATATCCTACAAATAACACAGGATACTGATCAGAATTTGGATTAGGGCCTAAAATTAGCTAAAAATTCAAAGTTCTCAAAATTTTTTCAGACAAGAAATCAGATAGAGTTCGTCGTCAGGATTCTGGCACAACTCATTTCATCAAAATCTGAGTTCTTATGACTAAGCTATCATCTATTGTTCGTTTTTTCAAACATGTAAAAAATGGATTGAACAGGTACAACATCTAACTTGGCAGTTCAGTGAGCACCTCAGAAATATTCTCCAGATTGCATCTAGTGGCACTGTGACAAGTGTCGTCTTCAAATTCACCAAATGGGTTTGTGAAGGGAGAAATTGCCCAATGACCTCCAATATTCTTCCTAAGTTTGAATTTGAAATTTTTTTAGGTTGGAGCAAAACCCAACAAGAGGGCACCATGTGTCCTCTCTGGTGGGCCCTCTCCAACCCTTGGTTCAAATTCTGATTTTACATATGGCATGTTGGTCTAAGGTTGGAACATTACAATGGTGGCATATTGGTCTAAGGTTGGAACAAAGAACCACATATATATTATATGGTATATATATATATCATATACATATTTATAGCCTAAGGTTTGAAACCCACATCCAGCAGAATTTAACCATAAATGGAGGAGCCACCAACCAACTTTGCGGAGGACTATTCTTGGAGGAAGGCTCTAAAGTTGGTGGGAAATATAGTTATAAATCATTACAAAAATTTGTATGGCAGAGTGGAGGTCGAACCCACGACCTTCCACCCACCAACCTCACAGCTTACCAACTCCCCTACCACGTGGTTCTTAACCATTATGATCTTCGCACATTGTTGAAGTTTGTCAATCCTATGATTGGGGGTTTGGAGGGGACCAGCCCCGCAGGCCAGCCCCCTCCCCATATGGCCACAGTCCAAGAACCGAGAGATTCAACAAACGAACCAGCGGAGATTTAAAACACGTTTAATTAATAATTAAAACGTGGTTAATTGACATTTAAATGTGATTAGCGCTAAACTGCGCTTATACTTAAAACAATGCTTATATTAACATTAGTATGCGCTTATCCTTTAATTAACTTCACATTTAAATTGGCGGCATGTTTAGCGGAGTGCGCCAAATTCAGCGGAGTTCCACTTTTAGTGGACTTAACTAGCAGTCTTCCAATTTTAGTGGCGGTTTTCTAGGCCTAGAGAAAATGAGGCCTATCTTGGGCAATATTCGACCAAATTGAGCTCAATAAAAGTCATTCTTAGCATTTTGGCATGTTGGGAATCCATTGGAATAGGTTTTAGAGGTATATGAGCAATTATTGATGACTTTTTTCTAACTTGAAGATTTTTGACCCGAGGGCCCTTTGGGAGAGGTGATGTACAGGACACGAAGTCCAATTGAAGAACCATAAGAGGCTACTCAGGGGTTTAACGATGTTCTGAATCCAATGGTGACTTTTGTTTTCTATTTTTAACATATCCTTAAGGTAATATTTTAGGTTTGAAAAGGAGGATGTATGGATCATTCAACCATTTGAAGCAGTTTTGGAAGTTGTTGATCAAGGAGGAGACCTTGTAGGGATTGTTCTCATTTACATAACTGTTTTTACAGTAGCTATGGTGAGCATGGTTCAGTTTTTGGTTTTATTTATTCATTCATTAAGTTTATGAAGATGTTTGATGTATGCTTCAGTGTGAAATTGGAGTGTATTTGTTGGAACACCTAATCCTACATGGGTAGGTGTGGAATGCGAAAAGTCACAATGGAGTCCAAGTGACCTTGGAATGTGAAACCAAGAGTCACACCATTGTACTATAAATGTACATCTTTGTATAATGGAAAATAAGAAAGCTTCACGCTTATCTTTCATTGTGTGTTTGAGTCTCTTGTGTGTGTGCATTCTTCTTCTCATACACCATGTGTGTGCTTCAACATGGTGTTTAACATGGTATCAGAGCAGGTGATTTCTGGCCCTGCTCCACTTTGAGTAAGCCATTTGTGTTTATGGCCTATGCATATACGGAAATTCTTGGCATTTTTACGCATTTGAAAGGGATTTTTTTGCGGTCGATTTTAGAGACATTTTGCGACGATGATGTTTTGAAGAGGAGCGGCATTCAAAATCCCGGCATTCAGTGGCGACGATGGGGCATTGATTTTGAAAAGCAACACGCCGTACGAAGAGTTTCATTCTCATTTTCTGCTTATTAAATCGCATTTTGAAGAAGTACATTGGAGTAGGTGTTTTATATTGGGTTTCTAAGAAGAAATTTACGGGTTTTTTCTTTCTGAAATTTTAAGAAATTTCTCTGAGAAATTTAGGTTTTTCTTGACAAATTTCTTACATTACGGAAAAATAGTGGATTTGCATCAATTCCGTCTTCTTTGTGACCTCTGAAAAAATTACAGGTTTCATGGCGATTTCTGCATTTACGTTTATTGAAAATTTTTTTGAATCTACATTCCTCTTGTGAATTCCTCTACTTTTTCTCTGTACATTTTATTAATTTAAAAAATAAAAATAAAATTTTTTGGGCAAACTCTGCCCTCGGCCTTCCTCCCTCATGCGCTAGCCTTCGCCCCTGCAAATACTCTACGCCCATCACCTGCTATACTCCATGCTCTCAAAACTTCCCTACGCCCTCTTCCGCCTTCCAACGCTCTACTCCCCACGGCATCACACACCTGCTCTCCCCAAGTCACAACGCCCTCTCCACACTTGCGCGCCCCCTCATAACCTCACTACTCCCTGCGTAGACTCCTCAACGCATTCACCTTTGAATACACTCTCTCATCTGCGCCCTCGCACACGCACGCGCCCTGCCCGCCTACGCTCCTTTATCTGCGCAATCTACGATTAGCTCCCCCTTACCATTGCTACGACGCGCTCCCCTACACCATACCTCACAACCCGCGGCCTCTCCAATCGATTCCCCACAGCTATCGATTACACACCTCCCTCCTCTCTTGCGGCCTCTCCACAACCAGCCGTTCGCCCTCTTCTCTGCAGCACGCCCATCGCCCTCCCTTCTGGCCTTCACTCTCCAATAGCACGCTTTCATTCCCATACCACCTGTGAGCCCTATCTCCCTTGCACACTTGGCCTCTCTGCCTACGGCCCGCCCTCAAAAAAAAATTAACGCCTCCATGTTTGAACAATACCGCCCATATAACCAATACCGCCTTTCATCACACACACCCTCCCATCGCTCAATCCGTCATATCCTATTTTTAATTTTTTTTTTTAAATATCCCTGCTCCCCTAATATAATACGACCTCCTCTTTCTTTTAAATTTGTTTTTTATCCTTTCAAATCAATGTACGCCCCCTCCATTAATAAAAGCCCCCCTCCGCCCCTTTCCATATTTTAAAAAAAAAAAAATTAAATAAAAAAAAAATCCCCTCCTTTTAAATTAATACTCCTTTCCTTTTAATTAAATCACCCCCCCCCCCCCCTTCCATTTTTTAATAATCCCTTTTTAAATTCCCCATTTTTAATTAATTTATTTTTTAATTAATTTTTAATTAATTAAAAAAATAAAAATAAATAAAAAACAGCAGAGAGAGAGAGAGGAAGGACATTGAAGACGAAATAGAGATATGAACAGCAGAAAAGAGAAAATCGACATATGAAGAATATGGACTGAAAATATATAGAGAAATTTGCAAATTTGACATTGACATAAGGGTGATTTTTTGAAGAATTTGACATTTGAAGACAAGTTTTCCATCATTAAAAACAGCTCTTTGAAGAAATTTCAGTTGCCTTAAAGGCCTCTTGCACAAGTGTTTTGGTTTTAACACATATTTTGCGGGGAAATATTGTGGTAATGTGACAGTGACATTGTATTGTGAGTGGAATTTGCCTCTTCATTCATAGTTGGAATCAGTAAATTTGAGTTGTTGTTGATTGTCCTCCATCATTTGAGGAGCACACTTTGTACTTTGAGATTTCCATAGTTGGAAATTCTTTGGAGTCATTTGTATTTGATGTTGAATCACATTGTAAATGGGTGCATTTTCGGTTGTAGCTCACACCCTTTCATTTTTTGAGCCTAAGTTGTTGAAAATGGCTAAAATTAATGAGGCATTAGAGTTCTTGAATAACCTCATTCATTCAAATGTTGACGACATGATAAAAATGAGCAAGGATGCTCTTTGTAACATTCAAAGTTGTTTGCAAGATGCACATGAGAAGATTGAGTTTTTGCGATTTGGAATCTCGGCTCAGCAAGATGAACTTGACGGAAACTCACCATTATAGACACATTTATTGTTCAAAATATTGTGAAGGACTCTCATCAAAAGAAAGAAGATAAAGTTGTAGTTGATTCACATTCAGTTCATCGTACTAGAGCAGGATTTACGTACGGATACGGTAGTTCAACTTTGCACTTCTCCAAGCCCTTCATCGGACCTTGGGAAAGCTTCATCACAACAAGCCACGAACTGGTCTTGGATATGACAAGGATGTGTCCTTTCATATTCCGGACTACACCAAGCCCATCATATTTCGGTGTCGGTTCTTGTGTAGTTCCACTGCGGCTGTTCCGGATCTTGCTCCACAACAATAATCACAAGAATGTAAAATGCCCGACATTGTGATCGAGTTGGCCACTGGAAAGATCACTGGCTTTGATCTTCTTCCATGCAAGCAACACAGCAGGTCCACACTCATTCTTCGGACGGATGCTTCAGAAACCAAGCCTCTGCGAAACCAAGGTTCATCTTGGATGGATCGCTTCTTGGCAATGGGCATCAGCAGCCAAGAAGATGTTTACGACACATGTTAGAACTTGTTCACAGATATTGAACAAACTTGCAGTTGAGTTTTCGCCATCATCTCACCTTGTCCCTGACAGGGGGGAAAATGGTGGTCATGTGCAAGCTTCGACATCAGATCAAGCGAGCCTGAGCCACAATCTCTCATTCCATGTTCAGTGTTGTAGCCAGCAGTTCAAGCGAGCCTGAGCCACAATTCGTCATTCCGGATTCAGAGATGTAGCCAGAGACACGGATGCCCATGAGCATGCCTTCGGTTGGTGGACAACCTTAAACCATCATCTTTGGTTGGTGGATAACCTAAAACCATCATAGGTAGTAGACCTCCCTTCTTTTAGGTCGAAGGTCTCCCTTTCATATATGAGGAACACTTCCTCTAGCAGAAGCCTTCAGCTTAGCAGCCTTCAGCTTCTTGCCAGCTTTGGTTGAGTTCCAGGAAATGCTTCAAAGCATTTCAGAGTTGTTGGTGATCCCAAAACCATCACAGGTAGTAGACCTCCCTTCTTTTAGGTCGAGAGTCTCCCTTTTTTATGAGGGACAATTCCTCTAGCAGAAGCCTTCAGCTTCTTGCCAGTTTTGGAAGAGTTCCGGGAACTACAACAAGTATTGCGTTCCAGTGTTTGTGGTCATCCTAAAACCACCTCTTTTTTCCAAGATTTCAGAGAGTTGATTCAGCCCAAGTGCTGCCATGTATACTTTGCAGATTTGTATTACAACTCTTTTCTTGGACTCACACATACCCCTTCGGATTAAGGGGGGATGTTGGAACACCTAATCCTACATGGGTAGGTGTGGAATTCGAAAAGTCACAATGGAGTCCAAGTGACCTTGGAATATGAAACCAAGAGTCACACCATTGTACTATAAATGTACATCTTTGTATAATGGAAAATAAGAAAGCCTCACGCTTATCTTTCATTGTGTGTTGTCTCTTGTGTGTGTGCATTCTTCTTCTCATACACCATGTGTGTGCTTCGACATGGTGTTTAACAGTATTTATGAGGGATTTCTAGCACTCATTGGTGAGGTATAGATCATCTCTGTAAGAGATTGTTGTGTTGCTATTTTATGTAAGATTTCTTTGCAGGAGAACATCATCTTGAAGGGGTGATAGCCACATAGTGAAGCAATATACGGATATGTAACTTTGTTCACCAAATAGAAGAGTGGTCAAGTCATGTTGACAGGCCAAGGAGATGTAGCCCAGGCGAGGTGAACTCCTTCATCAAACTTCTTGTCTTATGGTTTGATGTATATGTATTTTCAGCTATGGATGTTGGCATGTTATTTTTAAGAAATTTTAACATTTAAATCCTAGAATAAACCTACTCATTCTACATAAATACATGCACATAAGAAACACATTTCTTATACTGATGAGGGAAATTAAATAGCATTAACAAGTTTTCCCTCATTTCAGATCAAGTTGGTATCAGAGCATAAGGTTCATTGTTGCTTTGTGAAAAGAGGGTTGTCTGTTAAGGTGAAAATGCTTACCAAGTTGAAACTCTGAAGAGGAGAAGGAAATCTTGTTGGTATGAATTCCCAAATAGAAAGAAAGAGAAGGAGGCTAGTGTTTCTACAAGCCCCAACTCAAGTTTCATCTTTGGAAAGTATTGAGGCTTCAAAGAGCATACCTCAAGGGGAGAATTCTCAAGTCTCTCAAGGGAAGAAGGTAAAAAGAATGGTGTTTCACCACCATATTCACCACAAACTTCTTTGTTCTATAGATTTGATGCAATTTGCTGATGTAGAAAGTCCTTCCAAGATGGAAGATGGACACATTTTTGTTTTCTGTCCACATGATGTGGGAGAGGTTCAATCTGCATTTTATGTTGAGGAGTAAGAAGAAGAAGACACAAGAGCTCAAGAGGACACCTTGAGAATCTGAAAGGAATATGAAGCCATCTTTGTGTCTCAATCAAAAGATGAGACAAATGGTGAGCATGCATATGCTTCTTACTTGTATGCACATACTGATAAAAATTATTTTGCGGCCTTTGAAAGATATAGCAAAGGTATTGGGTCCAAAATCTTGGAAGAGATGGGATATCAAGAAGGCTTGGGTCTTGGTGCAAATCAGCAAGGCATCAAGAACCCAATAGAGGTGAAAGAAAGGCCTAAGCATGAAGCTTTGGGTATGTTGGACCGGAATAATGGTATTTTGATGATAGTTATGATTGGGTATCATGTACCTATTGTCGCAAAAGAGGACATGAACCAGCAAGGTGTTGGATTTTGCATCTAGAGCTCGTACTTGTTTGGCTCTCCGGATAGGGACCATTGAAATGGTTTGTCTCTTTACATTGTATGATGCAAGATTGCATGTGAATGTTTTTCAGTTGAAGGTATTTCTATTTGTTGCAAAATTTCACCAAGATGGTATAAAAGATGGGTATGTCACTCATTTATGTTGCAGTAATTTATCATTCAATTCATCTTTTATGATCACTCATATGTTTTGTGTTTATGTACTTGTTTTTATTTGAAAGAGAGAGTTGAAAAGTGTACATATGCATGAGATTTTGTATGTGTAATTAGAGAATTTTTGATAGGTTGATTGTAAATAGATACATGCATGAGTGTTATCAATATGTATCATATGTTTATCGACTTGTGTTGATTGTGTCACACACATTTCATATTGATTTATGTCGATTGTGTTGTACATTTCATGTCGAATTGTGTTGTTGATGTCTCATGCTTTTTGTCGACTATGTTTGTCTATTATGTTGATCGACTTATGTTTTAGTCGATGGTGTTTGTCGATTGTGAGTCGATATTGGATATACCAATGTGCAAGAATATCACCATGTACTTGATGTTACAGGAGGTAATAGTCATTGCTTTGAAAGAGCAAAAAAGAGGTGGTCGTCATTTCAATTCTTGCATAATGTTTTCTTTTCAAGATTTATTGTGTGTTCTTGTGACAAGATGTCGCAAGAAGTTTGATGTCCATTCAGTGCGAAGTGGACAAGATGAAAATTATTTTGCAGCCATGGCAAAACAAGTTGGTTTCTTGTTTTGACACCAAGATTTCACTCATATTGCAAACTTAATTTATATAAGAGGATTTCCAAGAAGAAGCTTGTATGCATTTGTTGAAAGAGGGACTTCATTCTCAATAGGAAGGCTAATAGTTTTCTAAGCACATATAGATCGATTTGTTATAGTAGGGTATGTATCAGTTTACAACAGTCAGCAATGTTGAAGTGGGTCAGCAACAGCCAAAGAGCAATGGTTGAGAGACATGGCTAGTTGTGATGTAAGGCATGTCAAGGTGTTTATCAAAAAAGACTTGTCAAGTAAAATCATTTGATATAACTTGAAATCAGAAGAGTTTTGAAGCTCAAATAAGATAATTATCAGCTTTTTTGGGTACAAAATCTCGTCAATGGGAAGGAGTGATCAAAACTTGGATCAGGGCCTAAAATTAGCTAAAAATTCAAAGTTATCAAAATTATTTTTGGCTTGAACAATCGGATAGCATTCATCGCCAGGATTCTGGCACAACTTGTTTCATCGAAATCCGAGTTTGTATGACTGAGCTATCATCTATTGTTCGTTTTGTCAAATAGGTAAAAAAGGCACAGAACATGTATAGCAGCTGACTTGGAAGTTCAGTCAGCACCTCAGGAATATTCTCCGGATTGCAGCGAGTCAAACTATGACAAGTGTCATCTTCATATTCTCCAGATGGGTTTGTGAAGGGATAAATTTCCCAATGACCTCCAATATTCTTCCTAAGTTTGAATTTGAATTTTTTTTAGGTTGGAGCACAACCCCACCAGAGGGTGTCATGTGTCCTCTCTAGTGGGCCCTCTCCAACCCTTGGTTTAAATTATTATTTTACATATGGCATGTTGATCCAAGTTTGGAACATTACGATGGTGGCATATTGGTCTAAGGTTGGAACGATGAACCACACATATATTATATGGTATATATATATCATATACATATTTTATAAACTAAGGTTTGAAACCCACATCCATCGAAATTTAACCATAAATGGAGGAGCCACCAACAAACTTGGCGGAGGACTATTCTTGGAGGCGAGCTCTAAAGTTGGCGGGAAATATAGTTATAAATCCTTACAAAAATTTTTATGGCGGAGTGGGGGTCGAACCCACGACCTACCGTCCTCCATCCTCACGAATTACCAACTCCCCTACCACGTGGTGCTTAACCACTATGATCTCCACACATTGTTAAAGTTTGTCAATCCAACGGTTGGGGGTTCAGAGGGGGCTAGCCCTACAGGCCAGCCCCCTCCCCATATGGCCACAATCCAAGAACCGAGAGCTTCAACGAACGAACCGAAAGAGATTTAAAACATGTTTAATTAATGATTAAAACATGGTTAAGCCACATTTAAACATGATTAGTGCTAAAACACGCTTATAATTAAAACAATGCTCATCTTATCATTAAGACGTGTTCATCCCTTAATTAACTGCATGTTTAAACTGGCTGCAATTTTCTAGGCCTAGAGTAAATGAGGCCTATCTTGGGCAATATTTGACCAAATTGGGCTCAGTAAAAGTCATCCTTAGAATTTTTTCATGTTGGGAATACATTGGAATAGGTTTTAGAGGTAGAAGAGCACTTCTTGATGGATTTTTTCCCACTTGAATATTTTTTATGCCTAGGGCCACCAGGAGAGGAGGCTATGTCTAGAGGACCTGAAGTCTAATTGAAGAAACAGAAGAGGCTACTCAGGGGTTTAAGGATGTTCTAAATCCAATGGTAACTTCTCTTTTCTTTTTTGAACACATATTTAAGGTCAACTTCTAGGTTTTACAAGGAGCATGTATGGATCATTTAGCCATTTGAAGCAATTTTGGAAGATGTTTATCAAGGAGGAGACCTTGTAGGGGTTGTTATCATTTATAGAACTATTGTTGCAGCAGCTATGGCCAGCATGGTTCAGTTCTGGTTTTATTTATTCATTCATTAATTTTATGAATATATTTTATGTATTCTTTAGTGTGGAATTGGAGTGTATTTATGAGGGCTTTCTAGCATTCATTGGTGAGGTATAGATCATCTTTGTAGGAGATTATTGTGTTATTGTTTTATGTGAGAGTTATTTGTAGGAGAACATCATCTTTAAGGGGTGATAGCCACATAGTGAGGCAGTATACTGATATGTACCTTTTTTCACCAAATAGAAGAGTGGTCTAGTCATGTTGACAAGCCGAGGAGCTGTAGCCCAGGCGAGGTGAACTCCTTCATCAAAATTCTAGTCTTATGGTTTGATGTATATGTATTTTCAGCTGTGGATGTTGGCATGTTATTTGTAAGACATTTTAACATTTAAATACTAGAAGCAACCTACTCATTCTACATAAATCTATGCACTTAAGAAACACATTTCTTATACTTATGAGGGAGCTTGCATAGCATTAAAAGATTTTCCCTCATTTTAGATCAGATACCTAACCTTTCGACCTGCATAATAACACACGATACAGTATTCCATGATACTTCCAATAACGCTCTTTCACTGCCAATACTACCAATACTGTCAATGCATTCTCGATACTTGTGCTCTTTCGACATAGCCTTTCTATCGTTTGTTCATACAAAGAGATGAGAGGGGCATGTGTTTTGTTTCACCCTTCATTCATTCACCACCTCCTCCTCTTTTTGTGTACCCCTTCTTATTTTGGGATTGGAAACATGTTTTGGGGATTTGAGAAATATTTTAGATTGGCTCGAATAGATGCATGAAGTTCAACACTCTTGCACTCTTCAACACAAGATTCGTCCACTCTTGCTCTCCTACAAGTGTTGAAGCTTATTTTGTCTTATGATGCTACCATTTAGAGTATTCGGTGATCCAATACTTCTTTCAAAGCGTGATATCATTATCGATTTAATTGATTCATTTTCAAATAATATACTTGATTCACAATTTATGTGTTAGACAATGCTTGTTTTAGAACCCATTTTCATTTAATTGCAGAGAAACTTCATATTTTAGGCATCCATTATTTATCCTTTTATAGATGGATATATTGTGCAGAGAATGACTTAACCTTTGCATATATAGTTTCATATATGTCATTTTACTCTTCTTTTTGTAAATTTGATGATGAATTGATTCTTCGTTTAAGATTTCAGGTGTAGGAATTTGTTCTTCTTGAACCTTGATCACATAGCATAGATATCACCCAATTCTATGTCGACATGATATTGAGGCTGAAAGATTTGGGGAAATCCTAGTGATGCAATAAAATATAGCCCATTATCTTATTCACATGATGCCTTTTTTATTTCAGAGGAATTTCCTTGATTGTATTCAGTAGTAGTTGTTGCAATCATAATAGGAATGGTCATTTGCATCAGTTTGCAATTGATCATTTGATGAGTTAAATTCCTTCATATTTCAACTAATGAGGTTCAGATGTCGATCTCATGATCCTTCGTGATGAATTCCTCTTGAAAACTCATCACAAAAATGAAGACAATTTGATCCTTTTGGCTTAATGGTGGCATACATGGTTGAAGATTTCTCATACTTCGAATGTAGCATTGCAACATAATTACTTGATTTATTTTCGATTGAAAGAGCCATTTTACTTCCATAGTGGTTTCTATACTTTTGGTTGCATATATATTTGAATATAATATAATTTTCTCCTCCACTTGATGGAAGTCCTTTTATTTTGCTTTCATGTAAATATATTAGAATATATCTTAGGTTTTCATAGAGAGATTACCATTTATTTCATAAATGTAGATCAATGCATTCCATGTAAACAATCAGAATGAAGGATTTTGACAGAATTTTAATGATTCTAAGATGCTTTATCTATTTATTTATTTACATGCTTATATACATGATATATACATGTGTACATATTTCTATAAAAACTTGCATTAAAGATCAATGCACCTGATAGATGTTGCTTGTTTTCATGATGAAGAGGACTTGATCTCCTACTTGTATGATGTCTTTGATATTTTTTCTTCTTAGTTGCTTCAAATTCTTGAAAAATTCATATGATAGTTGTTTCTCTTCTTTGTTTCTTTCTTCTCCTGTAGTCTCCCCCTTAGCTGGTGCATTAAATTCCAAGTTTTAGATTCTCCTTTTGAATTTATATTAGTGAGCATCATTTGTAGACATTATCCCTAGATTGTTTCTCAGATATTTGAATGGTTCTCTAACAAGAGGCTTTGTGAATATGTCTTCTATATGTTCTTTTATGGGTAGGTATTCCATCTTCACTGTCTGCTCAACTACTTTTTCTCTGAGGAAGTGGTATTTTATATGGATGTTCTTAGTATTTGAATGAATCACATGATTTTTCGACATACTTATTGCACTTGTATTGTCGCATTTGATAGAAATAGGCTCTCTTAATTTTACCTTCATGTCATGAAGTGTTTGTTTCATCCACAACACCTGTGTGCAATAAGTTGCAGATGTTATGTATTCTGTTGATGTTGTAGATAGAGAAAATGATGTTTTTTTCTTGCTTAGCCATGCCACCAAACACTCTCCTAGATAGAATGCACCACCACTTGTACTTTTTTTTTCATCCACACAGCTGGCCCAATCTGCATTTGTATATGTCATCAGTGTAAATTCCTCACCTCTCGGACACCACAGTCCATAGTTTGTATTTCGTTTCAAGTACTTGAATATCCTCTTTGTTGCTAATAATTGGCTTTGTTTGGGTGCTGATTAATATCTTACTACTAATCCAACTGCCAAAATTATATCTGGTCTAGAAGTTGTTAGGTATAACAAAATTCCTATCATAGAACTGTAAATTTTTTTATCTACATCTGGCGACTAATCATCTGCACATAGATTGCATCCAAGAGTCATGAGGATTGAGACATGTTTACATTCTTCCATTTGGAACCTTTTTTTCACATCTCTTAGATATTTCTCTTGAGAAATGAATATTTCGCTCAGCCTTCTGTAGGATTTGAAGTCCTAAGTAGAAGGTAAGCTCTCCAATCATTGACATCTTGAACTCCGACTTCATCTCTTCAGCAAATCCTTTTACCAGACCATATTTATTGTTGCCAAACATGATATCATCTACATATACAACCACAATTAATAATTTGTCCCCATCAACCTTTTTGTACAGATTACTATAAACTCCTCCTCTCTTGAAACCATGTTTCTGAAGATACTTTTCCAACCTAAAATATCATGCTCATGGTTCTTGTTTAAGACCATACAATGCTTTATTTAACCTTAAAACATAGTTAGGCCTATTTTATAATGCAAAACCTTCAATTGTTCCATGTAAACTTCCTCCTCTAGGTCACCATTTAGAAAGGTAGACTTCAAGCCCATTCGGTACACCTTGAAATCATTGTAGCATGTAAAGGCCAAAAACACTCTGATTGCCTCCATTCTTGTGACTCGAGAAAAAATTTCTTCAAAATCAATACCTTCTACTTGTGAGTACCCCTTACACACTAGTATGCCTTTGTTTCTAACCACTTGACCCTGTTCATTCATCTTATTCTTGAATACCCATTTGGTGCCAATGAAATTCTTTCCAACTGGTCTTGGTGTTAGTTCCCAAGTCTCATTTTTTCTGAATTTGGTCTAACTCTTCATTCATAGAATCTATCCAATTATTTTCTTTTCTTGCCTCATCAAAGTTCTTTGGATCTATTTGTGACATCATAGCTAAATGAACTTCCTCACATTTTTTTGCTAGTTCTCTTCTTGTTTGAACTACTTCACTTTTGTCTCCAATAATTATATTTTTAGGATGATTCTTTTGAATGTGTCTTGAGGGTCCTTTTCAGTGTGTCTCTGTATATTATGATGTTTCATATTTCCCTTCACTTTCTTCGTTTTCATAATGATGATGATCAGGAGGATTAATAAATCCTATGATTTTGTTCTTATCCGGTAATTCTTCATCAAACCTTACATCGATTCATTCCACAATCATATGAAACCTCTTATTATAGCACCTATATCCCTTAATTTTTGATGAATATCCCAAAAATATTCCTTCACCAGATTGAGCATCATACTTTCCTATTTTTTCATCATTATATTTTATAAATCATTTACTACCGAAAACTTTAAAATGCTTGATTGATGTTGGTTTCCTGTGCCACAATTCATAAGGTGTCTTATCACAATTTGGTCTGAGATGTGCCTTATTGAGGATATGTCTTGTTGTATGCACCGCTTTTTCCCAATAGGTTTGAGAGATGTTTCTTTCTTGCATCATAGCTTTGGCTATTTTCTGAAAAAACGTGGTTTGTCTCTTTGAAACTCCATTCTATTGTAGTGTTTCTACAACAATATATTTTTGTTTTATCCCGAATTCATTACATAGGTCTGAAAACTCATATGATGTAAATTCACCTCCTTTATCTGATCTTATGCACTTGATCTTACACCATGTTTGGTTTTCTTCTAGTGCCTTGAATATTTTGAACTTTTCGAATGCTTCTGACTTGTTTCTAAGAAATTCCACCCATTTCCATCTCGAATACTCATCAATTATTAACATGAAATATTTTTCTCCTCCTGCTGCGTCTGTTTTGGAAGGCCCCATATATCCATGTGAACTAGCTATAAAGGCTTACTTCTTGATCATTTTTATTTCACTTTGAATTATGTTCGAGTTTGTTTACCCTTTTGGCAAGACCTACATATAGTATTTTGAGGCTTCTTTATCATTGGTAGATATCTAACTTCTTTATTCTTGCTTAGTTTGATAATGTGATCACAGTTGAGATGCCCCTATCCATAGGCAAGATTCATCAAGTTTGTTGATGTAGCATTCTTCACTCCCTTATTTCAAGATATATACATTACTCTTTGTTCGAACTCCTTTAACTAGAGTATTTCCTCTAGAAATTGTCCTAACTTCATAATCTTGAGCTCTAAAGAGAACCTCACAACCTTTGTCACACATTTGACTTACACTCAACAAATTGTGTTTTAGACCATCTACAAAAAATACATCCTGAGCCTTTCCTCTTCCATTATTTAGACTACCAATACCTTTTCCTCTAATTTTCCTTGCTTCTTCATTGCCGAATGTGACATTTCCATATTTCTTTTCATCCAAAGATACAGACTTTCTTATGTCTCTGGCCATATGCCGAGAGCAGCCATTGTCCACATACCATTTACTGTTTTGATCTTGAGCATATAGAACTATATCACACTTATCAACTCTCTCTTGTTCCTTCTTCTTTCTCCATTACATGCAACCATATGTTTTATGATTATTATGAGATGAAATTTTATTTTCCTTAAGCTGACATTCATATGAATTGTGTCTAAAATCATGACAATAGAAACATTCGAGAGTAGTATATACACATGTGAATCCATTATTATCCTTACTTATTTTTGAATTTCCAATTCAAATCTTCTAACATAAGCTCTACACTCTATGGCTTTATGTCCAAAAATTTTACAGCAGTAGCAGTACCCATAGAAGAAATAATTTTACTTGGTATTGGATGTCATTTGAGGATATAACCTTCTAGAGATTTGAAAATTCTATCTTCTGAAGAAGTGTGGTATATGCTCGTTTGTTGTTTGATTGTTCACTCCTTTTGTCTCCTAGTTTTTTCCGGTGGTGTTTATTTGAAGTTGTTCATTTGATGTTGAAGTGTTTCCTAAATTTTTGTTCTCAAACTGATGAGAGCTATCATTGTCTCCCATGACAAATTTTACAAAATTGATTGTCCTTTTATCCTCTGCCTTAGGCTCACTGGATTCTCCTTCATAGCCTAACCTATTATTTAAAGTGCAGATCTTTGATCATTTAATATCTCATTCAATTGTTCAGAATATTTTATCTATTGAATTTTCATGGTTTATTCAGTTTGAGCCTTTTCTAATTTCTTCTTCAGGCTTACCACCTTTTCTTCTAATCTTTCACAATCCTGATTTTTCCCTTTTATTTGTTGCATTAAAATATCTTCCACCTTCTTTGCTTATTTAAGTTAAACTTTCAACACAATAATTTCATTTGAATTTGATTCTTATTTTACATATTTCTGTAGAATCTCTTTTTGTTTTCTATTCTTGAGTTTAAGCCTTTCTATTTCATCCAGGGAATTGATCAACTCCCCCTCAAGATCTACCTCACCTTCTTGTTCTTCTTCACATTCCAGTAAATATTTTTCAAGCTCTCACAAGGCCATCAAAATGAATTCATTGGTTCCATCCTCACCAGAGGATTCATTGTAGCTTTCATATGTACTGATATCTTTTTGTGCATAAAATTTTTTTCTAGTAAACCTTTTCTCTTTCTGAATTTTATTGGGTTTTTTCTTCTCTTTCCCTTTTGTCTGATTTTCTACCTTCTTATATGGAAATTTTGAGGCATAATGCCCCTCTCTTCAATATTTAAAGAACTTAAATGGAAGTTCCATTTCTACATACCTATCCCTTTCTTCAATCTTCTAACGAATTTTGCTTCTTCTTCATCAGAACATGAGCATGAACATTCCCTTTCTTCTATGCACTTGTCTACCTTGAAAGATGCCTCCCTAGTAATTGACTTCCAATTTGGAATTATCATCTCATATGTTTTCAAGGACCTAAGTAATTGGTTCATGTTCAAAATCTCAAAGTATGTTGTCTCTTCTATAGTTGAAACCTTAGGATTGAATTTAGATGTTAATGACCTCAATATTTTTTGAACTATTACACTTTCTTTGACTGCTTCCCCTAGACCTATCATGATATTCATGACTTCAGAAACTCTTAAGAATAATTTAGTTATATCTTCATATTCATTCATTTTTAAAGTCTCAATCTGTGTTCTATATACTTGAAATTTGGCCATCTTTACCTGTTTATCTCCTTCATGAATATTTTCTAATTTATCCCATATTTCTTTGGATGTAGGATAATGCATTAATTTGATAAATTTATACTCAAATAGACCACTCAGGAGTGCATTCATAGCTTTTGCATTAGCTGTGAAATCCATTTTGGCATCTTTATCACTAGTCCCTTCCTTCAGTTCTTCATACCGTACCATCAACGCAACCCAAACTTCTATTCCAAGAGAAATTAAGTATGCCCTCATTATGACTTTCCATAAAGCATAGTTTGTACCAATAAATAATGGGGCCTTATTTTTTGAGCATCCTTCTTGACTAGCCATTTTGCTAACTTAGGACCTCCTTCCAATTGTTATACTGTTACTGAAGGAACCTTGCTCTAATACCAATTGATATTTAAGATTGGAAATTACTAAGAGGGGGGGTGAATCAGTAATTTAATGTTCTTTTATTTTTCTCATATTTACTTTATTATGCAACTAATGGTTCATGTTCATGCTCTATTGAATTATTTTTACAGGTTTCAAGAAGAGAAATTTTCAAATTACTTATCAATAGTTTTGTTAGTGTCAGAATATGAATTCTGCCATCAGTGATAAAATTCACTCTTTTCATTCTAATTTTAGGTGTCCCATTCAAAAAATTTTAATTATTCCATTAGGTCATGTAAAAAATTCATTCATTGATGGTATCCCTAGTCTCAAAATATCACTCTCCCTCACAAATCATCATTTGTTGGCCCACCTTCATGTATTTTTTAGCATAAAAACACTTTTTAAAAGTTCATTTCACTATGTATTATATAAGTCAAAGTCAACCATGAAATCAAAGTCATCCAAGGTCCCATTAAGTCATTAGGTTTCAAGGTCCAAAATGCACCATGTCATCTCAACAAGGTCAGAAAAAGGTGTGAGAGTGATTCAATAAACATTTCATTATCATCTACAGAGCATTATCAACATGTAAATATGATATTTTAAAGTTGTAATTATGGTTTCTAGTATGATTTTCATACTCAAATGTAATTATTTTCAAAAAACTGAGTTTTTATTTATTTCATTTTTTATGTAAATTTATGCTTCTTATATGTAATAAGTAACTTCCCTAAAATATGTCAACTCCAACTTCCATGAAAAACTGAATATCACCACTAAATCAAAGTGACAAGTGTCAAACTCCAGCAACTTCATCCTACAAAGAAGAAAAATTCAAAGAAACAACATATTCAGCATGCTTTCAAAAAGTGAGAAAAAACATAGGAAAAGTGGGTTTTTGAATCTAAATCTAAAATCACTTAAGTATTTAAGACTCCTATACATCAAATTCAAATTCATTTCCCTCTTATTTCATCGAGAAAACAACTAAGGAGAGTGAAATTTGTGATTTTCTGAGCAAAATTCAGAAAACATAGCAGAAGGGCGCTTATCCTCTTAGCGCTGCGTGTATGACCAGAAAGGATCAGAAACTCATCAAAGTTGCAAAAAATCGCCCCCAGACTTCAGAAATCATTTTTCACACTTCCAATCAAGTAATTAAGTGAATTTTACATCATTCTCCTCTTCATCAAAGTCATTTTGAATGTGTGAGTTGGTTAAAAGCAAATTTGGTGTCTTCTTGAATGTGAAACCCTAGTTTTTCTCCCTTGCACTCATAATTCCAAAAATCCCATTTCCCTTACACTCAATACCATCCCTACATTGTTAAAATTAATTCCCAAATCTTGGTTATCATAATTCCTAAGCTACTAATTCCCAAAACCCTAAGCCCTAGGTATTATTTTTACCTAGGCTCCTAAATCCCATTCCCATCACTCTTTCACTCCTTTTCACTTCCCCATTCCTCATATCCCTAAACACTATTTCCCATAAAGTTCCCTTTCCCTGTATCCTATCCCCAAATTCACCTTCCACACTATCACCTACTTCCATAGGGTTTGAACACAAACACACCATGGCAGCAGAAGGAGAACATAACATATCACATAGTGAGGAAGAGGAAACAGAGGCTAGGAGGCCACATAAAGGGGGCAGGATAATCAGACATGAACCTATCAGCACTAGGGGACTTTTGGCTTCTCCAATGATAGTGAAATGCTTCAAACATGTTGGTTTTTATGATTTCTATGAACAAATTCAGAGGGTTCAACATCATTCCATGTTAACTAGGCTCTTCATATATAAACTCCATAACAACCAGGTTACCCTAGTTGGTGTCCCCTTTACTGTCTCAACTGCCATCATTTCAGCTACCATGGGGATCCCAAATGTTAGGGAAAGGTAGTTCAAGAATGAGAAAAAGAGCACGTTTCCTTTTTCCTACCTCCTAGACATTTTTGCACCCATGATGAAGATAATCATGAAGTAATTTACATGTGAAGCTAGATTCTCAAGGTTGTATACCTATCACATCCGGCTCCTAATGCATTTCACTATGGTAAGGATGCTCAATATACCGTACTACCTTTTCCGGATTGTCGAAAAGATGGATTTTATTGCTAAAAAAAGGAGTATGAACACCAAATGAAAAGAATTTTCCATCAATCCCTTATCAAAATCATTGTCCTTTACCATCTCAATGAGCTGCATGGGATACCTTCATAGCCCATGATATCTTCAGAGATCCTCCTACTCAGCATGCTCAAAATATATCTTCATCATCTCATCCATCCACTTCCATCCCTCCATCTCAGCCTACTATACATTCACCATCATCATATCAGTCCTCTTCATCCACTTCACCACGATTATCTTCACCCCACACTGAGACTGGATCCCCTATCAGAAATCAGATATATGAGGCAGAGAGGGCTTGTATGGTTGAGTTTTGGCCATTGTCAAAAACCTACTAGAGAGTCCATAGGCATGTGTTTTCTCCACACATAGTGGGAGGGGCCATGTCTTCTACATCAGCAAAATAGGTGGACAAAGGTAAAGGAAAGTTGATTGAGATAGAAACTCAACCAGAGGTGAAACATGATTAAAACATCCATGAGACTGAGCATGAGTTTGATTTGGTTGACCCAGGTGATGATAATGATAGCTAGATCATTAACATGGCCATCAAAGGTAAGGATGCAAAAATCAAAGACCTCCAAACCAACCTTGACAGAGACAAATACGTTATAAATTTCCTTGAGTAAGAAAACAAACAATTAAAGACTAAACAGTTCATTGATGAGGTGAATTACATCACTACTCAAAGGGAGGCAGTAAAGGCCAAAGTGAAACTTGATGAGGCATATGGTAGTTATGGTGACATTGATGAAATAGATGAACAAGTACCAAGAAGAAGACCTAGAACTAGAGGGCTGAAAATATCTCTAGCTCTAGAGAGGAAAAGGGAAGTTGAGCTTGCTAATAAGCTAACCCTAAATGAGAAGCTTACTATAGAGATAAATAAGAACAGGGAGTCATGGCTTGATAGATCCAATCAACACTTATAGAAGCTGCTAGCAAAGGAAAATAAGGATAATGACTTGTTGAGGAGGAAATTCAAACATCAGGCATGAAAGGAGAAAATTGCATTGGCCAAGCTCAAAAGAGCCAATGCCAAAATTGAAGCTCTCACTCATCAAAAGGAGAAGGACATGTTGGAAATACTTGTTGATGCTTCACTCCAATACTAGCCACCTCATCAGCACCCTTTCCACAAATTTTGAGGCAAGTTTCAACATTTTTTTCAAAGTTGTGCATGACTACGTTTTTCTGCAAATGCAAATATCAGAAAAATGGTCATAAGCGCAGCGCCCTTGGTGTTGCGCTTATGTTTGGGGCACTTTTTGAGAGAAATAAAACAACCATGAGATTTGTAATGACATATACATCTAGAAAAACCACTTTTCCAAGCTTTATTTGCAGTTTCAGAAGGTGAAAAAGGAAAAAAACCACCAAAAAAACATGTTTCTGCCCTTATTTTTGCCTAGGCGCTGCGCTTATACCAGTATTTGGAGATAACATTTTTGAGGGGTCAAATCGGCACCATTTTCAGAACTAGAGCCATATTCAAAAAGAGGATAGGATAATTTTTCCAACAAGCTATCTTGGGCATGATTTTGACACCGAGAATGCCTCTAAAAGTGGCCTTGAACATGGAGGGCACTTATGACACAATAAGGGCGCTTATGACAAGAAAATGGTGCTTATGCCAGTTTACTCATTTTTTGTTTTTTCACTGTAATTTTTTGTTTTACCTAAATAAATGATTTTAATATCAATGTAATTCATCATGGTGAATGTAATTATGTAAATTATAAGTCTCCTAGGGGTATATGCATTGGGTAAACTTATCCTTTAGTCAAAGATGAATCAATTTGAATGTAATGAGGAGTGAGTCACTTGGACCATCCTACACTTCCATTATTAGTTTAGATTTTTGTGGATTCCTTCCTCACCTCATGGATTCAACCCCTAAGGATGAGTGAAGGTTGTTTTTATGTCTATATCTTCCCTTTCTTCACTCTTAGTAAGGGTTGGAATCGGTTTGTATGCTTGCTACTTAATCAAGGAACTATTGTACTCAGCTTGGCCAGCTAATAAAGAGGATTTGCAACTACTTGATGGGATACTTATGGTATTGATGTCTATCATTGTATTTTCTTTAGTTTCATATGTTAGAATGTATTGTATTCATGTTCACTTCATCTCTATGATATGATCTCTTTCAAGTTTGATAATCAGAATACATGCTTGCACATGCTCTATTTTGGGGAATTGATCATAGTTTGTCCATTTTCATTTGTCTAAGAAGAATACATCTCCCATGCTCTTCCTAGTTGTCTTTCAGTCTAAACACCATTCCATCACAATTCTCTTCAAGTGATAAGCCTTGTGCCTACCTTGCCCCATTGATCCCTGCAACCCTATCTCATTTTCCTTGACCTAGCTCCCTTGTCCTAATTTCTTCATCCAGTGATAACCCAACTAAATCAAATCAAAACAACCCTTACACTCAATATCTAGCCTAAAAATCATAATTCCACCAGCCCTCTTGGCTGTGACCTTTTTGAAGAGAGCCCTCTCCGACTTGGTAGGGCTAGCTACGAAGTCAAAAGCTTGGTCTGTGGTTACCTCTATTGGGATTCCTTCTTCAGCCTTGGGAATCTGGCAGAGTGCTAACAATTTCAATATCATTCACATAAAATTCAAAAACAACACATGAAGACAAAAGATATAATTGGAAACCCCGAAGGGAGAAAACCATGAATGTTAGGCTGAAAGTGATGTGAAGGAGAGCTGCTACTCCTTATTACATCATATTTTTGTAGGTTCCAACCTACAAGAGGCTACTACCTCAAAGGAAGCTCCAACTCCCACAAGTTTTCTGTAGGCTACAACCCACAAGAGGCTCCTACCTCAAAAGGGTACAACATGTTCTTTTTCAAACTACAACATATAAGAGAACAGAAATTTTTGAGTCACAACATCAAGTTACAAGTGTTGGTTACCTCATAGACTATTCTGTTGTCACATTTATTGTTGAACTGCTTCTTCTCTTCCACTCTCTCTTTCACTTTTGTTTCTTCCCATCAACTTCCTTGTTTATATTCCTTCTCTTCCAAAAAGACTATTTTTCCATTCCACATTGTTCAATTAATAAGCAAGCCCCCTTGGTTGTTTTCATTCCTCGCAAAATACAAAGTGAAGAATCGTCTCTTGAAATTCCAAAACTGCTCACTTATTTCATTTTTCAGTTTTAAAAAATATTTGTAATATAAAATGATGTTGTAACATCTCAATCAGTAATAATGACAAGAAAAAATTAAGATTTGTATTATCTACATTTTCTATTGAATGAAATATATGTATTGTAACTTTTTTCTTAATATATTATGTCCCACTTGACAACATTTAGCCTTCATATTGATTAGCATAGCCTTTGCAATTCATATCACTTTCAGCCTTTTACAATAATAACATTCAACATAAATTATCATCATTAAGTTTAATGACATCAATGCCAATATTTCCAATAAGAAGATTATTGCACCAATCATGAAGAATGAAATTATATCAGTCCTCAAAAGTCAGAAAGACAAAAGCCCCAGGCCAGATGGTTGGTTGGTGGAATTTTTTCTTGGGCTTTTCGAAATACTTGGCGTTGACCTACTGAGAGTTGTGGAGGGCTCTCGGACATATGTAAACATACATAAGTCTTTCAACTCCAAATTAATAGCCATGATACCTAAGAATGATGACCCTTCCACTTTCGAGGAGTTCCGGCCTATTTCACCATGTAGTTTCATTTACATTATCATTTCTAAGATTATCACCAGTAGATTAAAGCTTATTATCCCTAGGAATATCTCTCCAAAATAGTTTTCCTTTTTGGAAGGTAGAAAAATCCATGAAACTATTGGGGTTTCTCAGGAAGGACTCCATAGCATAAAATTGAAGAAACTAAAAGGGGCCTTATTAAAGGTTGATACAAGGAATTTGATCATGTCAAATGGACAAACATCACACTTTTTGTTACACAGTTGGTTTTCTCTTTGGATGTCACTCGATGGATTATGAGTTCTATATCTACACTTTCCTTTGCTCTACTAATCAACGGATCTGCCTCCCCTTTCTTCAAAGTTGAAAGAGTTATTCGATAGGGTTTCCTACTTTCTCCTTACTTTTCCTTCTCGTGGACAGAGGTTTGAGTAGATCATTTGATGATTTGAAATGTATAGGTCTTTTTATTTAAATTGAGGTGGCTATAGGTTGGACCATTACTCACCTCCTTTTCGTGGATGATATCCTTATATTCTGCAATGGGTCACAAAGGGATGGCTCTTTTTTTCTAGAGGCCCTCAAACTCTTTGGCAATGCCATAGGTATGATTATCAATGATCTTAAATCCACAGTAACCACATACTTTTTAAGTCCTAATGATCTTAGTTTCAATCAGAATAGTTTTCCTTTCACATTTTCTCCCATGGACCAGAGTCTCAAGTATATGGGCTTCTTGTTGAAACCAAATGACTACCTTATTTCTAATTGGGAATGTCTACTTTCGAGAGTGAAAAAAAATGGATTTTTAGGTGGCTCTCTCGTGTTGGTCGACTTGTCCATGAATATTTGTCTTAGAATTTATTCTGATTTACTAGCTTTATCTTTCGTGGGTTCCTAAGGGCACTCTTGGTTGTCTTAAACAACTATGCTACAACTTCCTATGGGTTGGTATCTCTAGAGCACAAAATTTTCCTTGGGTTGCATAGGACCGTATTTCCCTACCAACGACCTAGGGAGGATGGGGCATAAAAAAATTTACTCTTTTTGTTCAAGCTCTATCAGCTAATTGGGTTGGAGAACCATCACAACCAACCAACTCTGGTCCATAGTTGTCTACACGAAATAAATTTACCCTTTTTCCCATGAAGACTAGATACGATCACCTAACAAGCCCACTCTCAATTGTTCTATTGTTTGGAAGGCGGTTATCAAATATTTTACCCTTATATCTGATGGATTGGCCTGGAAGGTTAGTAGGGGTAATTTCCTTCGTCTCTTACTGAACCCGTGGGTGGGTAGTGAATACCACAATAGACTACCAGAGGCCCTCACTTTATTCCTCAAGTGCCAAGGGTTTTATTTTGTAATCCAGATCAAGGCCCTAATTAGGACCCACTTCTACCACAAACTTGGATTTCTAGATCTCAGTTACAGTTACTTGGGGACCATTTACAGATTTGGGAGAACTACATCATCTCTTTAACAAATTATCACATTTTTCTTACTGAATCCCCATACGAATTGATCTGTAAATACTCCTCGGATGTTATATACATGCCTCATCAGGGCTATCTTTAACTCGTCACAAAGGGGGTCCCTGAACAGCGTGAATCATGGTGGAGAAGTATCTGGAAAATTTGTTGTCCACCAAAGACAGCTTCTTATGTGGTGTGTTCTTATGAAAAAAGATCCTACTTGGGACATATTACACCATAGATCTAGGATCGGGCCTGGTTTTTGCATGTTATGCAGAGAACATGATCAGAATATCCTTCAGCTTTTTAAACATTGCAACTACAACAAAGTTGTTTACTTGATTTTTTCTAGTTATCTTGGGTCCCAATACGATTGGTCTGTTGGTGATACCATCAAGGATACCTGCATACTTTAGTCATAGAACTTGAACACTCGGGATAAATTATGTCTCCCCCTACTTGGATGTTGGGGTATATGGATGGCCTGGATTCATGCTACTTTTTATGACAAATATCTTCCACCAGAGATCACTTCTACAAGATCACTCACTCTCTTGGAATCTGTTCCCAGATATTTTATCACCCATATGCATAGGATTATAAGAGAGCTAAATATAGATAAACATTAACCCTGGGCTTTCTTCGACGGTGCATCATAAGGTGAAGCACAAAATTGTGGTGGTGGGGTGACTCTATATCTAAATGATCTCCACTACTACAAGATTATGATGAATCTGGGTCAAGGATTGAATAATTTTTCCGAACTGGCCCTTAAAATACTTATCGTTCTCATTATCGACCTTGGATTGTCCTCCATCAACATTTTTGGGGATTCACTCCTTACCATACATTGGATGAATGGAACACAACAATGTCACAACCCCGAGTTACGGCCCCTTATCAATGAGATACACAGGTTGACATCTACTATTGATCATATATATTTTACACATGTTCACAAGGAACACAATATTATGGCGGACATACTCTCCAAGGAGGGGCTCCAACTAGATAGGGGCATATTACTGATTCAGGAGTATCAGAACAAGACTTTTTTTGGCTTTTATCACCATCCTTTTATGGAGGCACAAATGATATTATAGAGAGAGGCTAACCTCTACTCTATTTACTATTTTTTTGCATACTTTATATTTGATACATATATAATTGTGCCATCATAGACTATTATATATTTTTTTTTAATAAACAACAACAAATTTTGACTATGTTGTGCGCAAATAATCTTAGAATATATTTTATATGCTTATGACATAATATCAAATCAGCACTGAATATGCATATGAAGATGTAAAGCTATGTTTCCAATTTTAACTAGATCAATATGATCTATACACCAAATGTATACACATATACATCTACAAAATGTGATTTAGTTATATTAATAAAATCACGCTTTTTTCCGTGAAAAAAAAACCACTTACAATAAACTTTTATATATATCTATATATATAACCCAAGGTTATTCATATATCTAAAATATTAAAATCAAAACATATAATTAACTTTTCAATAATGTGCATGGAATATCTATTTCTTTTAAATAACATTAAATTTGATATCTCTATTTTAAAGAGTTGTTAGTTTTATAGATTAAATATTATACATCAATTAAGAGATTTGTTTTTCCACTTAAAAATAATTTAGGTGATATATAAAATTAGGTTTTTTTTGGTCCATTTAAACATAATTATCATAAATGATATATTGAAATTTTAAGCAATATTGAACTAGAACCAAGAAGAATCTCATTGAAATTTTAAGCAATATTGAACTAGAACCAAGAAGAATCTCATTTATTTTAAATGATGTTTTTTAAATAAAAAATTGTTAAAATATGTATTAGAAACAAGAACATCTCAATCAGATTATGTTTATTATTTTTTTGCAAATGAGAAATGTCTTCTGTGTTTTCCTTGCAACAACTTGTTAAATGACATACTTACCGTAAATTGAATCCCTGCAAAGGAATAACACAAGTGAGCTCGAGGTTTTTCGCAGGTGCATAGGATGGCTCTGTACATGTGGGAAAAATGAAAATCAGGGTTGGAGAAATTGGAGAAAGGGTTAACATTGGAGGTCTAGAATCATCAGGTAATTCGTATTTTTCTATTTATTCATTCTAATGCCCTCATATACAGATTCAATGGGTTTTTGACCAAATCATATGCTTTTCATCAGTGGATCTACACCTCGTGGTAAAAAAATTATTAGATTTACCTATGTTCTAAAGGTTTTTTCATTGTACAATTTGAATTAAAGGAAGATATAGAAAAAGAAATGTGGAAAGGACCCTGGTTTTGGGGATGTGTTGGGCTCTATATGACCCATTGGTTCCTTGAATTTTACCCTATAATGATGGTGGTGTCAAGAACGCCAGTGTGGGTGAGGCTACCAAACCTCCCACAACCATTTTGGTATCATAAATTCTTGGAAGATATAGGCTAAAGTCTTACGAGACAACATACTACTGAAAAATGGAAAATATGAATGTAACCAAACTTTGGGCTAAGAAAATACAACATTTAGATGTTGCACTTGTTTTCAAACATGTCACCTATAGTGCTCATGTCCACAAGCCAAAAAAACACCCGAAGAAGAAAAAGGGGGAAGCTCAAAAAAATAAAATTTAATAGCACATTGACTTTGCATAATCAGAGTAGGAAACTGAGGAAGATATCCCTTCTCAAGATACTATGGATAATCAAAACATGGAAAGTACTTACCAGTCAAAACATATTGACCATGTTAGGGAGAGGACTCAGAAAGGAATTCCTTCAATACAAATGGTAAGAAAAGCAAATGGGGTTGTAGCAACAAAGAGACTCATGAATCGGGAAATTCAGATTCAAACAAAGACCAACCCCAAGCGGAGTCAGGTTTGGATATGGAAATCATTCTGGTGGAATATTCGGGTGGTAACTAACATAAAGTGCATAGGAAGAAAGGGGAAAAAGAGAATCTTCATTATTATTAAGAGTGACATTTCTTTTTTTTCTATTTTCTAGTTTTTTTTGTCCTAAGATTTTGATATTGATTTTTGTTGGAATACTTTCGGCCTCTGTGCAAATTTTGATCTTGGTTTTTGTTGGAAGGATTTTGACATATGAAAAATGTAATTTTGTTTCTTTATAATAAAATTAATATTCTCTCTGGAAAAAAAAAACACCTTAATCATTATTATTAATCCTCTTTGCATTCTCTTAAATTCTGTTAAATTGTTAGGAAAAAGTGTATTAATGTCCACCATGGATGTCATATTAATTATGGTGTTTCCTTACATGTCCTACACTATTAGATTAATTGTCTCTTAACTTTTATAGGCACACTAAGATTATGTGAAGCAAGCAAATGAAGCTAAACAATCACAAGGAGCCTATGTCCAACAACTAAAACACGTACTACATGCCTATGTCCATCTTTTAAAGTTATTCATAATAATATATTAACATATATTAATGAAATGTTATACCAATTTTTCTATTTCTTTTATTTCAAGTTTAATTAAAAGAAACATATTCAAAACCAATAATAAACTTTGTTTTTAAATATTTTATTATTTTTCTATAAAAAAAATTCTATTTTATAATTAAATGCTCACTATATTTATAAAATTTAACTTATCATATTTTTTATATTACATGGTTGAGAATCTCAATATAAATTTAATAAAAATAATAATATATTAATTAAATAAGAATAATAATAACCCACTCAGAGAAGTTTGAAATGCAATGAAAAACTAAAATTTTCTTTTGTTCTTACGACTATGCCTATTAACTACCATTAAAAATGAAATTTATTCAAAATTAGATTGCACATGGGAAATTACAGTTTCATGTGCTCTTGTGTGAGCCCTTAGCATCTCTTCTATCATTTTTATCTACAGCCAAGGGTAGTGAATAGTTAATGGATTTTTTTGTTATTATATCATGATCTATTATTAGCTAGACACGTGAACTTTTTTTAAGGCTAGTATATTAACAATGTTGAGAACATACACAAGGATAAAGAATATTCTTTTTTTATGGATGTTTTTAACTTGGAATAAAATATAAAATGAAAAAAGAAATATATATATATATATAGAGAGATTTATTTAATTTAAAAGGTAAATTATTTAAAAATTGTTATATTTTACAATTTTTATATTTGAATATTCATATTTTAATCATGTTAAGAACAATAAATTAATTAAAAAAATTGTATAAACAATACTTATTCAATTTGAAAATTGTACCTTTTTCACATTAGTTTCTAATTCGGCAATCATCACATCTATCAAAATAACAAATACTATAATTTTAAATGTGGAAAAAAATTGGTTTGCCCCTAAAAGCCCTAACCAAGTTGATGGGGAAAGAGTAAAAATCCTACAATGATTCAATGCATCTTACTTTTGAAATGTCTATGAATGCAGACATTCAAAATGAGGAGATGATGATTTTCATGATAGCTTAAATTCAAAACAAGGGGATGATGATTTCCATGATAGTTTAAATTCAAAACAAATATTGTCATAGATTTTTCATATTTTTAACTTAAATGGCTCTTGGTATTACCATGAGATTTTGGAATTTTAAAAGCTCGTGAAAAGGATAGGAAATTACCATGATAGTTTAAATTCAAAACAAATATGGTCACGTGATAGATTTTTCATATTTTTAACATAAATTTCTCTTGGTATTTCCATGAGCTTTTGGAATTTTAAAAGTTCGTAAAAAGGATTGGAAATTACATGTGAGTGCTCAAAGGGGATTTTCCCAAAAAAAAATACCAAGAGGACTAAAATATTTGTTCTAATTTACAACTTACATACAACCAACAACGAAAGTATCTTCCAAATGCACTGCAATTACATTCCAAGAAAAAAATTGTCTTTCACCAACTTATTCCAACATTATTTATAAGATGACATGATAGCTTGTGGTCAAAAATTGTGAGATTTACTTATGTTCTAATGTTTTTTTCATTGTAAAAGCATCGGCATCAAGGCCCCAAAGGAATTTAATTCTACCCATAGAATAAGGCACATAGCTCACTATATGACTCTGGTAGGGTATCATCCAAAACCAAATATTTTCCATCCCGCAATTTGCTATGATTTGATCATTAAAAATTAATACAAAATGAAGGGTTTTAAACAAAAAGATTTCATTTTAAATGAAAAAAGTTTTATTAAATGAAAATATTTCACTTTAAACAAAAAGAGTTTGACACAAAATAAAGGGTTTTAAACCAAAAAAAAGATAAATGTAATGTCCTTTATTTTAAACAAAAATATGAATGTAGATGGACTTCTGCACCATTGATTATAAATTAGCATGTTGAGCTCACCAACTAAATGCCTGAGAAAAGGTTGCATGAAGTGACTTACCACAGAATAGTGGGATAAGGAGTGAATTCTATGCCAAAGTGGAATGAAGATACTGTATTTTTTCCAATGTTATGTGTCTTTTCCAGTATTATGTGTCTAGTATAGCGATTTCGACCAAAACACTCATAAATAGATTTGGAGATCCAAATCGTTGGAGAAGAATTTCCCATCGTTTGTGGTGATAAGAACAGAGGCGAGGTGCGTGTTTCTATTAACATGGACCAAGGAAGAGAGAATGGATTTGATAGAATATGGATTGAAATGATGCTATCCCTCCCCTGAAAGAATGAGAATGAAAACGTCATCTCATTTCTCCAGACTACACATCTTTCAATTACGATTCAATATCTCAATATGTGAGTACCAAGCATTAGGGGAATTTGGAGGTCTAAAATGGGCCTCCTAAGTAAATTATGAAATAATAGTGGAAATAATAAAATATTATCAAATTACATCATCAAATTTTAGAAGGAAAAAAGAAAAAAATATTTTTTCGACTTATATTTACAACTTATATTTTAAACTTATCTCCTTATGGGTTTACTCAAATTTTAAGCGTTAACACTCATTGGATGAAACATTTAATTCATCATCCAAGGAGTACGCATGTTGCATACTTTCTATGGACCTTGCTAAAGGAAAAATGATAAATACATGAAAAACATGATTGTAATCACGTGTTTTTCATGTATTTATCATTTTTCCTTTAGCAGGGTCCATAGAAAGTATGCAACATGGGTACTCCTTGGATGAGGAATTAAATTTTTCATCCAACAAGTGTTAACGCTTAAAATTTGTGTAAACCCATAAGGAGATAAGTTGTAAATATAAGTTGTAAATATAAGTCGAAAAAATATTTCTCATTTTTCATGTAGTAAGGTCTATCAAAAATATACAACATGGGTACTCCTTGGAGGTGGAATTAAATTTTGTATCCAACAAGTACTCTTACTCAAAATATGAGTAAAATCTTAGGGAGATAAGTTGAAAATATGAGTTGAAAACGTAGTTTTATTATTTATTTATTTTAATATTTTTACTTTTTTACTCCAAAAATGGTGAATCATCCCCCATGGTTGACATCATAATCTTGAATCCTATTGGTTCTTATAAATTTTATTTTGGTTGTACATTTTTCTTCCGAGGCCAATTGTAGACCTCGAAATTTCCCTAGTGGCGATGACAAATAGGATGTACAAGTTGGTGTATTCTACTTGTTATAGGATTTGGAGTTTTATCGTCTGATGCAAGGTGGACCTCCATGAAAATGTAGTTGTTATTCTTCACAAGAAAAGAGTTTTTCTACTTCACGATATCTCATAATAGTGGTCCTTATAAGGTTTTCATCCTCTGTGTAAGCTACACAATGTAAAACCCTATATATGTCCCTCGATTCGCGTAGATGAAAATAAATAGTATCTAGTTTCACTTTTCTCGTCTATAAATAAAGGGGTTGAAAGCTTGGTTGTTCCTGAATCAACCAATGGAGGAACAAATGTAATTCTATTAACCATTTTAAGAGATTGCGTAAATGACCTTCGGACCTATCAATAGGTCGAGTCCTATATAATTAGAATAGGTCGAGGTAAAACCCTATCTATATTCCTCAATAAATAAGGAAAATATTGAAACACAAAATAAAACCCTATCTATATCCCTTAATAAAAAGGTTATCATGTATTAAATGAAAATGGAGAAGACTCGATGCCTTTTATCCAAGCAATGAAAATGGAGAAGATTAGTTGAATTTTATCCAAGCAATGCATTGCTAAGTTATGGCTTAATGTCCTGCCAAAGAATCCCTTCATGACTCTTCAGCGGGATTTGTGTTAGAAAACTAATCCTTTGGTTAGATTGTGTTAGTTTAATTGGTTATTAGAGTGCAAGAAAACCCGAGAACTGATTCAAAAATTTCTTGTTTTATTTATATGTACACCATTGCACATCATGATTTGAGAGACATTCATTAATATATTGTTGAGTTTGTTTCCAGTTTGTGTGTCTTACAGTGGTATCAAAGCGGGTGAAATTCTTTTTTGAACGAGAATGTGGTTAATATGTGTTGTCTAATCAAATGAGCCACAGTTTTGTGGCCTTCTCATAGAGTGTTGGTGTGCCTTCTGCTTTTTGTTATTGATAGGAGGGAGATACCGATAATTTTTTGAGTTGAATCAAAAGGTACCCTTGCTTTCTTCCACCATATCTGTGACAGTGAGGAGATAAAGAGCATCAAAGTTATCAAGGCGCACAAATTATGGTTCACAATTTCAAGATGAAATTGGAAGAACGGAAGGGTTTGAAATCTTTGTATTCTTTATTCATTATTTTTATTGAAGCACATTCTTTTTATTAACTTGCGTTATCCCACGATCCACCCTCTCTCATTATGACATTGTCATCCATCTCCACACCTATCATACTAGTCTACTTTTCACACTGAGTTGTATGTTTTAAAAAATAAAAATAAATGGTGTTTGAACTCAAGAAACTTGTGGCCAAATTTTCCATTGTGACCCACATAGATTCTGTCATAAGAAAGTACACGATCAGTATAGAATGTATTCTATATTAAAGCTACTATAATTGCACACACGATTTTTTGTGTGTTAGGATTTGTATATTTTTTTTTCGTTGTGGAGAAAACATTGTTGAGGTGAATCCATTATTGGAAAGAATTGTTTAAAAATTGATGGAAAACCCTATTTGGAAGCATGGTGTTTATGTGGAGTTCTGGAGTTCAAATGCAATCAAAGTTACAAAATTTTGAGTTTTGGAAAGCCACAGACGCCAAGAAAGAAAAGAACAAATCCACTGCATGAGACCATGAAACTTGGACACGACATGGAAATTTTAAAGCATGGGCTGGAATAGTGTTCTTAGTATAAATATTGAGATTTTACATGTTATTGTTTGTATTCCATGAACAAAGAGGCAATTTCTATGTATGTTTAACACAGTTCAAATATTTACGTGTTGCAGTTCAAAGGTTGATATGTTGATTCACCACTACAACAAAATTTCAGTTCTGGTGGTGCCTATTTCATTGCAGGAATCTATTGTCGATCCTTTTTTTTTTATCTGTAGTTGTATACTTTGTTGATTCTGACCATGATTTGATTCTTGTTGCTGACAGTACCATCTTTGATCTTATTTGTAATATGATGCTGACTGCGGGGTTGATTTTGATAAAGTCTTGGGTGCTTTGGTTAATGATCACACCAACTATGTTGTTTCAAAAACTGAGTGTGATAATATTTTGATTGATCATACTACTTGGAATTATGATCATGTTGTTGTGAGAGTGTGGATCCAGTCGAAACTGAAGAAGGAAGGAAGAACATGAACTAAAATTTATGTCAAGAAAGCATTGGATCCTGCATACAACGTATGTTGACATGTTTTTTATGATATCTATGAGAGAATTTGTCTCTTGAAAATGCATTTGTGACTAATCAGTGGAGTGAGGAGAAATATACCACCTCAAAAACTTGTGGATTCATGATTTGGCTAATACCTTATTCAACTCTCATCAAGTCGACTCACTCTTCCTTGAATGCATAGAACATATTGAAGTTGTGTTGCATGGAAACCACCTTGAGACTGGAATTTGTTGCACGAATTGATATTGATTTTTGTTAAGCAGTAAAGAAAGAAACAATGAATGTATGGCGAACGAATTTCTCCAGTACCAATATAGCTCCAGATGTAGAGGTGAGAAATATTTTTATTATGTCCCTTATGAATAAGTTGAATCCACACAGTGAAAGTTTAAATGCTATCATACCATGATAATTAAGAAGTTGGCATCAGAATTTCATTGAGCTTTGATTTTGATTTGGTCATTTTAAATTATACCATTTATGAAATCAAGAAAAAGGATTTGTGGTTAGAATAATTTACTTTGGTCAAATTTAAATTATATCATTTATGATTATGAAATCAAGAAAAGGCATTGTGGCTAGAAGAGCCTATTTGGTATATTAATATTCTCAAGGTTACAAGTTCAAATCTTTGTGATTGATGATTTTACTTTTACAAAACATTACGAAAATTAATTTGGAAGTTGCGGTACTTGCTACAACAAGAAAAGCGTGTATAATTACATGGAATATTGAAGGTCACAAGTTCAAATCATTGTCATGACAATTTTGGAAGAAATTGTACCACATTTTATTCATCTTTTACTTGAATTTGTATTATTCATTGGTGCATGATCGGTTGAACCTGAAACCCGGTTAAATCATTGTAAATTTGTTTGTATTGGGTGCATTATCGGTGGTAGCCAACACCCTTTTCAAAATTTATTTCAAGTGTTTCCAATATTGAACTGGATAAAATGGTCAGAGTCAATAATTTTTTACAATTATTAAGTAGTTTAACGTTGTATATTGTTAAAAAAAATGTCCAAGTCAACAAGGACACGCTCTTCGACATCCAATCAAATTTGCAAAATGCTAAAAGAAAATTTGAATTCTTGGAGCTAGAGTCCCATTTTTGGCGAGATGAACTACATGAATTACAAAAGAAGAATTCTAAACCTGTTCTTGTTCAAAACAAAAGTTTTCTTGAGCCTAATCATCATTCAAAGAATGATCAGAGAAATGAATTGTTTTCAGGAGAAAATTTGGATGTGGTTAGAATTTTTGATGTGAGCCCGATTATAAAACCATGCGAAGAGATTACACACAATAAATACAGAACTGGTCTGGGCTATAACAATGATGTATCTTTTCACATTCTAGATTTCCCTAAACCTATAAAATTTCAAAGTGCGAGATTTCTAGACGGTGTAGTTCCAAAAAAATTTGATAGATGCCAACGGTGTAACAAAGTTGGACATGTGAAAAATCTATGTTTTGATCTTCACCTGTATAAGTATTGTGGAAAGAGAAATCGCCACACTAGTACATTTGGGGGAAATTCTGACACTTGGTTCCGACGCTTTTGACCAAATGTCGGAAATTTCCCCAAATTTTTTTAATCCCACCCGAAACCATCGCTATACCGACGTTTAGAGAAAATTTTCGCAATACCGAAACTTAGACAAAGTGTCGCAATTGCGACATTTGGGGGAATACGTCGCAATTGCGACATTATGCCCCAAAGCGTTGCTATTGCGACGACTACCTCCAAACATCGCAAGTGCAACACAATGTCTAAGTGTCGCAATTGCGACGTTTGGAGGCATCCGTCGCAATAGCGACGCTTTTTCCTCCGTCGGTATAACGACACTTATATGCGCGCTACATAAAAATGATTTTATTAAAAACTACATTAACATCGGATATCACGCGCGCATTCGCCCTCCGCTCTTGCAGAACAGCATTCGCCCTCAACATTCACCCTCAGCTCTTGCAGAACAGCATTTGCCCTTAGCATTTTCCCTCAGCTCTTGCAGAACAGCATTCTCCCTCAGCATTCACCCTCAGCTCTTGCAGAACAGCATTCGCCCTCAACATTCGCCCTCGGCTCTTGCAGAACAGCATTCGCCCTCAGCATTCACCCTCAGCTCTTGCAGCACAACATTCTCCCTCAGCATTCGCCCTCATCTCTTGCAGAATAGCATTCGCCCTCAGCATTTGCCCTGAGCTCTTGCAGAACAGCATTCGCCCTGCATTCACCCTCAGCTCTTGCAGAACAGCATTCTCCCTCAGCTCTTTCAAAATGGTAAGTTCTTACTGCAGGCCCTTCCTCCTATAGTAGGGTTGACTCTATTTGGGTTTTTTTGGTCAATTCCATTGGATTGTGTTAGGTTGTAGGGTTCTCTCTAGATGTCTTCCAATGTTCTTTCAGATGAGCTTCAAAGAGGATGTGTAAGATGCGTTTGTGCTTGCATGAATTTGACTCCACCAGTTTCATGAAGTTTAAGCTATGGATTTTAGTTCGACAAACTCATCCATCTCAACACCCATTAACGAATTGCCCTTGGTCTGATCTATATTGAAGGTGAAGTGAAAGTGGTAGAGAATGGGAGATCGAAATTCATCAACTTTATCACAAGGGTAGTACTCCAGATCGAAAGTGATGAGATTTAGTTCTCCAGATTTGGGGATTTTCTGATATTTGGGGATTTTCTGATGACATACCAAAGGTCACATCCATACAACCATATCAAGTTCAATGTAGAGATCATTCTCATATAGATATAGGTCACTGATATATAGGGTTAATATCATCATCACTATCCATGGAAACCGAATGGTTACAAAATCTATGATTGTGGTTGGCTCATTTATAATTATTACCCATTTACAGTAGAGCACAAAAACACTAAATATGGCCCTAGCAGAGCCTTTACAACAGGCAATGGAATTGCAGCTGCTTCATCAATAACCAATAGCTCCACTTGAGAAAAATTTTCATAATCTTGGGGTTGGATATACTGCAAAGCAAACAATTTTAGTTATCATTCAGGCTCCAATATATTAATATACTTTTTACATTGAACTGAAGAAAGGGAAACAAGCAAATGCTAGCCATCATACAATTCTTTGACATAATATTTTTGAGGGACATACTTGAAAAAAAGAACTCATCCACTGATATTTATAATCATTTGAGTTATTCAAGTTAAAAACAATGTCAAGAATCAAGATTCAATACCCTCTATTATCTTCATCACCCAATACAAGATTTAATTTTTTCCCAAAGAAACGCTTATTAATTTGGCAGCCATTATTTCTCCCTGCTTTAAAAACCCTACATTTAAATGAAAACAAGCATTGCATTTCAACTACAAAAATCTATTAGTGTTCAAATATACATGTGTGCATCACTTGTGTAGGGTATTCCTTTTCCACTTTCACATTATCCAAGAATGTGTGCAGTATAGTTCATATTTTTTGTGATTTAGATTATCTTGAAAAAGGAAAGGTAAATTATTTCCCATGGAAAAAGAAGGTTTCCCTTTTTACTACTGGAAATGGTACAACAAAGTTCCATTTCTACCCGAAACTCCTATGAAACAGGAACCAAATAAAGGCCATGTCCTCGATGGACATCATTTGGCTTTGAAAATGGCCATTGCACCGTGTTGTTTCTTATATTACATCACGATAGTTTCTTAGGTCATTTCTTGTTTCTTGAGATGAAAAACAACCAAATAAATTGTGAAGATCCTTTCAAGAAATAAATGACGATTTCTCAATCATATCTCAACTATTTTTTATTTTATTCAGTGGTTGCTTACTTTGAGAGAAATTTGACACTTTTATAAGGAATATAACATAAAAACACAAAATGGGAAGGAATTGATGATGTAGATGACCTTTAGTTGTTGTAAATTAAAAATTGATAATACACAATGCATGTTCTGTACTACAAACTAGATTCCTTCCTGGAGTTAGGACACAGAGTATTGAATCAAAGTTGTAGTTTCTAACTTCTTGTATTGGTTCATCAATCTTGAAATTCAGACATTGCATGTCTTCATTGCTTCATGTTTGAATAATTTGCATCATATCGTACAATAGGAAATTAGGAATTATGATTATTATTACTTTATGGATTTGTTAAGTTACTTTTAAGTTTGCATGGTTTAGTGTGAAATTATTCTAGTGTGCCCCTAGGCCCCGGTGAAGGAATGCCAAGGACTGAGAACCCTAGTTTTTAAATGGTATTGTTTCTTATACCCAAAAACCCCTCAACATCACTTCTTATTAGTTCTTAACAATAGTTTTGTAAACAATTTGAGAATTGATATAGAAAAATCTCGCACTTCTCAAGATAAAGTCCTAAAGCTAAAGTGTGATACCATGTGTAATTCAATAGCCCCATTGTCACCTCACCAACCTCTTTTCACTTCCGGCTAGCTCTCCTCCAACTCAAGGGGGGTTCTCCCTAGTAGATGTTAGGGATCTAATGGCCCAACCAAACCAAGTCAAGAGCCCCCTAACTCTCTATGTTTACTACTATCAATCAAAATATTGAACAATAGGGTCAGACATGCATCCTGAAGATAAAATTGTCAAGGTATTTTTGGGTAATTTCAAAGGGAAAGTCCCCAAGCACATATAATCAAGGAATTATAACGTGATTTCAAACATTAAATATCAACAAAATCGTTTAAAGGATATTGAAAGGAAAAAGGTGATGGAAGATAGAAAGTGCCTTACTTAAATGCTCTAAGGTTTTTTCAATAGTTGCTCCAAAAGCTTCACTTCAAGGCCCTTCAAGATCGTCTCCAACAATGCTATACCATCAGCTTCAACAATGTTGCTCCAAAAATGTCCTCAAGGTCTTCACAACAAGTTTACTAGAAGTTTCTCCAACAATATATTCAATAGGGTCTTCATTGTCAACTCGTCTCTTGTTTGGGTGCCTTAATGTGCAATGACATGTTTCCAGGACTGAATTCAATGCAAGGCATATTTGAAACTCTAACTATGTCTTTCGGTGTCTTATTAGAAATTATTTCAGTTTTCATTTTGTGTTTTCAAGTTAGATATTGTTTTCAAGTTTTTACATTTATAATTTTATTGCAATGTGGCAGACTGATCAGGGCAGTAAAGGAACAACCCCGAGACGGGATGATCACGAAAAGAGGCCAGCGGAAGAACATGTAAAGTGCCAGCATTGCTATATCTTCAAGTATTTTAGTTATTTACATAATTGAAATAATATTAATTTTGTTCAAATATGCAAACACCTAGCCATGGTACGCCTGATGATTCCCTCTTTGAGGAAGAGCTTTCTTCATCCCTATCTCCAGTGTTCTTGTTGAAAAAAAAGGCACGAGATGCAAGGTCGAAATTTAATACTTTGATAGGCGCGCCTCAAACACCTGAAACAGAAGAGAGGATACAACATCTTATGAGGCAGCTAGAAAGATATCAGGTAATAATAAAAATTCAAAAGGATATTTTTTTTGTTCTGCATGAGATGAATTTTGATAGTTTGATTTTTAATTTTTACATTGACTAAACTAACAAAAAGTTCTTTTGTATGTAGCATTTACTGGCACTTGCTGAAACCGGTGTTGGTGGTAGTGGGACACAAGGGCAAGAGATTGCCCAACAACCCTCTTGTACACCTTCTACTCCTTTAGGTGCCAGGCAAGAAACACACCCTGCCCAAGCAGACACCCAGCCAACCGTTGAACGTGTTGGCAATGATGAGGTTGATATGGCCAACTACATTATTGCGTTTCCTGGAGCTACACGTGTCAGCTCCACAGGGACCATTAATGGCATGTTGTTGGTGAACGATGAAGGTGTCCCTATAAAACATGTACAACTCCCAGGTAAATTTTAATATTTTAACTATTTCATGTACTTTATCTAAAACATATTTATCATGATTTTTATTTTTAAATTAATGATAATATCTTTTTCTTTTTTTGGTTTTATTCTGTGTAGGAAACAATGAGTTCTACAGGATTCTGGAGAGCCATGCGTTGGTAATTTTTGGCCCAACCATACGTACAGGGTGGAATTCCCAGAATTCCAACCTGAAAAAAGAAATTCTAGATTATCTAGAAGCCCTTTTTGGGGTCGGCACATTTGACAGAAAAGCGGTGGCTCAGGTAGCCGGCAAATATTTGAAATATACCAGGGACACCTATAGGACGCAATTGCAATTTAACCCTAGATATGAGCGTCCTCTCGCAGTTTCAGAGAGTGAGTGGAGAGCACTCATCCATGATAGAAAAGAGAAAAGGGCAAAGAAAGAAGGAAAAATGCCAACTGGACCCGCAAGGTAAATTACAACTTTAATTCAATAGCTTTAATTTTCTTTATGTCTAAAATAAAAGTGTGCTACATCATATATGACTTCAATATTTTGATGCTAGGTTTCCTGAAACCTCAAAGGCAACCAAAGCTAGGATTGAAAAAAAGGGCCATCACAAGCTAGGCCAGGGCGGCTACTTGAAATTAGCCGCAAGAATTGTAATTAAGTAGCTAAACATATTATAATTAATTGTATCACCTTCCAACGTTTTTGTAATCCTATCAAATATGATTAAAAATACACAGACATATGTAATGTAGGGTGATGACTTCGGAACAGAAACAACAGAGGAAGATAAAAATATCGCTTTCCATTTCGGCTATCAAGCCGTAGTTGAACGTCGCATAAGCTTGGGGCAGGTCCCAAGATCCAGAATGCCTGATAAGGTAAAACATTAAACTTTCAATATGTTTGTTTTCATCCATAAATTTAATGTCTAACAACTTTGTTTAAATCAGGGGAGCAACACTACCGACGACGCAAATAACCCAGTTTTAGAGCCAAATGTAGATGATCCTCACGTGCAACATGATCATTGTAGTAGGGACCAGGGCGACAATGCTACTATCAGTGAGGGCCGTGACGGTAATTAATTTCCACTTATAATTTTTTCTAATTATACCTTGATGGTTGTCCTTATAACTTTTTTTGTTTAAATGACAGAGAATGTTTCCCTTGGGGATCTTACCACCAGAGAGGAAGACAGGGCAATAGTCTCAACGGCAACAACTGGTGCACTAGGTAAATATTCTCATTGCAAATTTTTTTATTAATATTACCGAGCTAGTTCAATGATATTTAAAAAATGACAATTAAAATTTAATATTATCTGTTTTTGTAGGCGATGCCCCGTCACTGGATGAGACCAGACATCGTGACAACGCAACTAGGTCAGCGGCGACAACTGGTGCACCAGGTAAATAATCTCATTGCAATTTTTTTTATTAATATTATTGAACTAGTTCAATGATATTTAAAAACTGACAATTAAAATTTAATATTATCTGTTTTTGTAGGTGATGCCCCATCACTGGATGAGACTAGACATCGTGACTACGCAACTAGGTCAGTAGTGTGGGTCAAAAGGCACGAAACATGAGTAGAGCACAATGATATTGATGATGTAATTAGGAGCTTTAGAAATAGGAAGAAGAAAAATAAAATTTGATAATGTAAAATATTGTATTATTATAAGACAAACGTTACCATACTTAGAACGTTTTTTGCGTTATATAAAAAACTCATTTATCATACTATTTTTATGTCAAGCATTAATTGCAATGTTTCCTTGCGTACTTTTTGTTGAATTGTTTTTTTATTAGTTATTGAATATTTTTTTTATGCTCATGAAAGTAAAAAATGAAATATAGATTGGGTATTGGGGAATTGAGAGTGATGTGAGGGGGGGGGCGGGGGAGGAGCCATAAGAGCTTCCACCTTCACGTGGTCGGCCCTATTTAGTAGAGAATAATTTATTGGAGCGATTTAATCTTGGAGCAAACCTCCCTCAATCCAGCGTAGCAACAAAAAAGTCACTGTTGACTTAGTTGCTACTCTTTCAGATCGTAGGAGGCTTGTTCCAAGTTCATGCGACTCCAATAAATTGTTCTTGAAACGAAGAGGAGCTTATTCAGGTATGTTTTGACATTTTCAACATATGTTCTAACATTATCATAAGAATGCATCTTAGAGTAAAAAATACTACATCAATTACTTGTATTTATTGTATATATAATTATGGATTTTGATTGACTTGGTAGTGCAGGTACAAATCCTCTTGCATCATGAGCAATACAACTTGTCAACCAGGGTCATGTCCAAGATATTTTTTCTTGTGCGCTTGACTAGGTTCGTAATGTCACATTTTGTAAGTTCCTTTACAATTCATAATTCAATATTAAGCTTGTTCATGATTATTATCTAGGTTTTTTGTATGTTTTTTTTCATCTATTTGACTGTAGCAACTCTACATGTTTCCTGTTGTTCACTATGATTTCTCCCATTACCACTCCCAGGATGAATCCGACTTTATTGTTACATAGGTTAATTTATTGTTACTATGATTTCTCCATTTACGATTTCATAGGTTATATCATGTAAAGTTGTCAATCTCAGGTTGGTGATGAGCTTTAGTTCTCCAGATTTGGGGCTCTTCTGATATTTTCTCCCTCATGTCATTCCTGCATCACCTCGTTGTTTGAGCATGCCAATTTTCTACCACTTGTACCAATTGGCACATGTCAATATCTGAGTGGTGCCACATTTCACCTATTTTCAGTGAGAGTTTAGGGTTTCTCTAACATAGCTTCAGAAATCCAATTCAGTGCCTGCTTGAATATCGTCACATAATACTCATGGTTTGGATTGATGAGCATGTTATGAATGGTTGGTTGATTCATAAGAACCACCCATATAGTCATCTTGAGATATTTCAGAAGTTTTCTCGGGTTTCCTTTTTCACCGTTTCTAGTGGGTGGGATGGTGTGGAGTGATCCATCAATACCGGTGCTCTTGTATTAGGGAATTTGTTTTTGGGGATATAAAGGAGAATTTGATGTAGATATCCCATTGGATGCATTCATAGATGGGCACGAGAGGTCAAGAATTTAAATTAAAAATATGCAGCCTCTAGCATGGCAACCTGAAGGCCGCGAGAGACACTGGTTAAAGATTGTTTTGTGCTGGCCTTAATATAGTCGTGATTTCTTTCTATTATCTTAATGCAAATATATAGTCCGGTCTCATTAAAATGAGGATTGTGGTTGTATTTCTCTTTGGTTATTTCTCTCTTAATGCTCCAGAAGTTGCCAAAAGTTGCGATAGTTGTTTAGTTTGCCTGTTACAACTTAAAAGTGGTTTTTAGCAATGGGAGTCATGTTTTTTAAGGTTCATACTAATATGAAGATCTTGTAATTCTATATTCAGCATAAGAGAAGATGGCCTCTGCTTTGGGCAGTATGACAAAAATTGCCACATCTACCTCAATGGGTAACAATGGAAAGGGGAAGAAGTTGGGTGCAATGTTTGATAATTATGGCAGACAATTGTCTTCTCTTTCAGTTTTTTCACCCATTTCCTTTAATCGCTCAAGCAGAAGAGGGACTCTGAGATTACGCAACAGAGAGAAGGTAGTTAATACAAGAGCTATGGAAAAGGATTTGTACTTCAACAAGGATGGATTAGTGACAAAAAAATTGTAGGTCAGAGAAAAAATTATGTTTAAAGGAAGGTCACCTGCACGTGAAACTTCACTGCAGTGGATCTTTCCTTGTCCACTTATATTCGATTTTAATGTGTTATTTTAATTTTTCATGGAGGGTTGTTTTGGCATATGGTCTGGCATTCAATTGCACACTTACTGAAAGCATTTTCAATTTGTCTTGCAAGCGGTGTGAACAAACTTGCTGATCTTGTTGGAGTCACCCTTGGGGCGAAGGGAAAAATGTTGTCTTGGAGAGCAAGCATGGTTCTCCGAAAATAGTTAATGATGGTGTGACGGTAGCTAAGGAGGTAATTTGTAGATGTGTGCTCTGGTTTTCTTTTTAACGTTGTATTAGTTCCCCCTCTTAAATGTCTTAGATTTGGTAGGCATAATTTGAAAACTCAAAGGTGAAAGGAAACATGTTTGTTACCCAGTGGTCTACTTGGCCTATGGACTAGCCACATTAGAGTAATGCATAAAGCTTTTCACAACAATAAAAGGAAAGGGTTATGGCTGAGTCAAATTTTATTGTTATTGACAGTGTAATGAAATGTATCTCAATGCTATGGTTTTGTCCTTTTTATTGGTTGAATTAGAGGACCTAGTTGAAAATATTAGGGCCAAGTTGGTAAGGCAAGTTGTGGCAAAGACAAATGATTTATCTGGGGATGGAACCACAACATCTGTTGTTCTTGCACATGTTGGAATATTGAAAAATTCCAAAACAATGAATGGAGAATAAATCTCCCTTCCTCTAACACAGAGAAAATAAAAATTTCTTTGACAGGAGACAGAGTTTCAATACTTTGAAAACAAACTTTTATTCCCTTCAATAACCCAAAAAAAAAACTATTACACTTCTTCCTCACTGAGAGGGATTACAAAATTATGACTACTACAAAACGCAGTGCATAAAACCAACTCACTGTCTGTTCAAAACAAACATACTCTGTCTCTAAAACACTCTGTTGTGTTTTTCAATTTCGCACTGCTGTGCATACACACTTAAAAATTTACACTTAGTCTTTTACTTTTTACACACTGCTGTGTAATAAAAAATTTACGTATTGTCTATAAAAAAAACTACCAAGCTTTTTTGTCCTTTTTATTTTTATATGCCGTAACATATAAAACATATTATAATAAACCCACTTTTTTAAAAAATAAAATTAAAACTAAATTCTATGGCCCACCTTTCATTTCGCATATGATATATATGTAACATATGTTTAAAACATATGTATATATTAAAGCATACATAAAATTAAACTATCAAAAAATTAAAGAACCCTTTCCGTCGGACTTCAAAAGTCTGAATAGATTGAATTTCAAACCAAATCCGCGTTCCAAAATGGGATGCTGAAGTTTGCCTAATTTGTAACGCGAATTCTCAATCCAATGGCCTTATAAAAAATTCAGGTCCGGTTTTCAGGTTTTCAGATTCCCTTCAATTTCATGCGATCCAATATTAATGCTCCACGTGTCCTCCTTTTGAATTTACAAAACTGGGGGGTAAATTTCTGTTTGTTTAATTTATGGTTGGTGAATTTCGTTAATGCTGGTTGTTGTGTTTAAATACAATCTTGTACAGAAATATGGTTGAGGCCGTCTACAAAAAAAACTTGCAGGAATTTTAAATGCTGAATTAAATTTTTGGATGGCGTGCAAGCAACCTCCAAAAAAAAATGTTGTTGCTACATCCGTCCTTCTGTTGCAACAGTTGAAGTTAAAATTCAACAGCACAGGGTTTAATAAGTGAGGGTGTAAAGGTAACTTTTTGTCGATAGTACTGGATTAAGATCATCTATTCATTTTTGTAGGGTCTTATGGTGTTTGGTTTTTTAGTTTTGGGTTAGGCTTATTGAGTCTAAGATAGTTTTTGAGTGAAAAAATTGCTATCAGGTATTAAAAAAATTTGGTTCTTTTGTAAAAATTTATGAGCTTGTTAGGAAATACAAAACTGACAATGGTTGTATCTTAAATTTGTGGAAAATAATTTGAAATGAAACCTTTTTGTTTAGGTTGTTGCAGCAGGTGCAAACCCCGTTCAAATTACTAGGGGCATTGACAAGACAATAAGGCCCTTGTTTCGGAACTCAAAATTTTGTCAAAGGAGGTAAACGCTTGCCTTTTGAGTAGGCTAGTTTTCCTTTTTGCTGATGGTTTGGTGTATCTAATTGAATTAGTTGCCTAAGGTATTTTTGGTTGCAAACTCCTTTTCATTTTTCATACGGTATTGGCCTTGTGGAATACATTTGATTGTGTGGTCTTGTTAGATCTACAACATTTGTAGTTGTTTAGTCTTATGGCCGAGGTGCACTTTTATTATGGAAATAGTTGATGCAATATTGTCATTTAATCCTTATTGTAGGGTAGCATGTTGAGAAGTTTTTTGTGAAACATTTAGTATTCAAAATGACACTTGATCCTATACAGCATCATGCACTTGACTTCAAAATTCATATTCAAATTGTGCCAGACAATTCTTGCAAAATTTCAAATATTATGTTGTTTTAAACCATTATCTTTTTCATGTATTGGATGTTGAAAATGAGAAAAAGACTTTGGTATGAAACCAACTGGTGAATAATTTCCAACAAAACAACCACTTCCAAGACATGATTTAGAAGTAGAACATATGTACTTATGAAGCATAGAAAGATATCCTTGATGCATTTTCAATGTTTGGCTAGGGTTATTTTTGGAGAAAATAACTCCTTATTCCTAGAATAGTGATCTTCAATACAAGTAAATGCCAAAGAAGAGAGATCATCGTGTGACATAAACCTATTAACAAAAGTGAGCAGGGAATGATTATTAATTATGGCATACTAAGTTGTCAGTGATTTTGACTATTTGTCTTTAACATGTAAAAATGTTAAATTCCAAACTTACATCATCATGTTTTGGCATCATGAGCTTGACTAATTGTCCACCATGCTCATAATTTCATTTTTGTATTCATATCTATAAACAACGTTTCAAATAATAATAAAAAAGTTCTATAAGAAAAATCCAGACCTCCATGCTGCTGCTCCTTGTGAGACAAAATCAAAATTGCATTACACAATCTGACACATAAGAATCTCCTATATCCCGGTGGTATGTATCCAAACTCTTATAATAGTGTCTTCAAGACTTATGTTGACATTACCAATGAGATATTTAAGCAATGAAATATGGAGCCTTCTTCATTGTTGTATATGTAACAGTCTTTTATTAATATAAAGATTGATGGTTTTGTCTTTCTGAAAATGAAATGTAAAAATAATTTATTGTGGTCAATTGAAAAGTTTTTTTTTAAAGATTTTCATTATGGAAGGGCAACATAGATATATGCCCTTCTAATTGAAATTCGTACCTGCCCTTCAAATTTGATCACTGTGTGGGACCTTAACCAACAATAAAACTATTCCGCTGCGCGTTATATAAAACATATAACAAAACCTTTTTCAAAACTTCAAACGAACCCTTTAGCCGTGGGTATTTCATCACGAATTGATCATTTTACCATGTACCTTCTTCTAGAGGAATATTCTTCCACTTGATTAGGTACTTCATAATGGTTATATGTCAAAGAGATACAGAATGTTTATCTATAACTTTTTGTGGTTCAAAAATCAACTTTCATTCTTCATCTAATTTTGGAAGTTCTATTTACATTGGCATATTTTTTCCCAAAACCTTTTTTAGGCAAGATACATGAAAAACCTTATGAATGCAAGAAGGAAAATATAACTTCTATACCACTTGTGCAATCCTATGAATAATTATTTAGGGCCATAACATTTTTGAGCTAATTCTTTATTCTTCTTTTTCTTGAATGAATATTGCTTATAATGCTATAATCTAAAAAATACCCAATTACCCTCCTCAAATTATCTTTCACTTCAATGTTGTTCCCCTTGTTTTTTTAACATGTTTCATGTCATTTGAAGGTTTTCCATAATAATTTTCAAAGTTTCTTTAGTATTTTCCATATGTGACTCTGTTTCCTATACTTTGGACTTATCTTGCAAAATGTATGAGATACTAGGAGTTGGATATCCATAAAGGGCCTTAAATGGGGAAATTTTAATAGATGTGTGATAGGTAGTATCATATTACCATTCTTCCTTGACGAACCCACTTCATCCATTAAGATTGTTTTTCTAAAGAGTAACATTGTAGATAACCTTAAAAACATTTGTTAACTATTTTTGTTTGACCATTTGATTGTGTTTGATATGTAGAACTCATGGCAGCTAGTGTTTCTCCACTCATGTTAAATAATTATTTCCAAAAGTTTCTTGTTACTATTACTTTAGGAAAACCATGAAGACTATGAATTTCTTTCACGGACACTTCTGCCACTTGGCTTGTTGTTTATGTACTTTGAGCTCTAAAAAAAAAATCTACAAAATTTGTCTATATAAATGACCACAAAAATGTAATACTTACCTTTATATTTCAGTAACCCTGTAATAAAGTCTATTGATATATCTTCTAGTCTTTGAATATTTATGTGGAATGGTTGAAGTAACCCTAGAGATTTTACTATCTCTCTTTTATTTGTTATGCAAACCTGACCTTCTCTTACAAAATTTTGAATATCTTTCTTCATTCCTTCCAAAAATATATTTTTTGATCATTTGAGATGTTTTAAGGAACCTTGCGTCCTACCATCAGAGAGACATGGGACTCCCTTAATATTTTTTTATTCAAATATTCTTGCATGCATAAAAATATTCTACATTTGCACCAAAGTATATCTCTCTTTCACTCCCAATGCTCCATAGAGTTCATCCCATCCTTTATAAATTTTAGTTTTGTTTAGTACTATTGTCATTTTTCCATTATGGCAAGCTTCTTCTAGCCACCTAGGAATAGAAAATGTAATTGGATATAAATTTGAGGCCTCTTCTATTTTAGAAAGAGAATCATGTACTAAATTTTCCTTACCCTTTTTGCAAATTATCTCAAAATTAGAACTTTGCATTTTTTCTCCTCATTTTTGTTAATCTTCTAATGAAAATCATAGCTTCAAAAAATACTTTATGCTATCATGGTATATCTTGACTTTAAAGTACCTCCCAATGATATACTATCCCCATTTTTTATTGCATGTAATATTGCTTCCATTTATTTTTCATGCGTAGATTTCACCAAATATTTTCTTTGAATTCCTTGCTTTTAAAAGCCAATGATATCCCTTATTGTGTTAATGTTACGTAAATTCCTTGTCCTAGTGCCT
>CM076583.1:1269616577-1269861577 GCA_034641835.2 Pinus albicaulis | reverse complement strand
TTGATCTAATTCCTCACTATGTACAAGATTATGTTAATACTATGCTGACTGCTCCGATCAGTATGGATGAGCTCAAGAAGGCTTTGGATTGCATGGAGCCGAATAAATCTCCTGGCCCTGATGGGTTCACAGCTAGGTTTTTTCTGTCTTGCTGGTCATCAATCAAAAAAGACCTACTGAGAATGGTCAGGAAATCTCAATCATGTGCCAAGATAGGAGGCAGCATCAACTCGACCTTCCTTGCCTTGATTCCGAAAGAGAAAGGAGCTTCTGATTTTAGTAGATTCCGCCCCATCTCTTTGTGTAATACTAGTTATAAACTGGTTACCAAAATAATAGCCATCCGCCTCAAGAATATTTTTCCGGTCATCATTCCGGAAAATCAAGGAGGATTCATCAAAGGGAGAAAGATTCTGGACAATATTGTGCTGGTGCAAGAAGCAGTTCACTCAAGCTGCCAATGAAAAGAGAAAGGAATGGTGATAAAGCTCGATTTGGAAAATGCCTTTGACAGGGTGAGACATGATTTCCTGTTTAATGTGATGAAGAAATTGGGCTTCTCAATCATCTTCATAAATTGGGTGAAAGCCTGCATTGCCTCCCCTTGGATTGCGCCGTTGGTTAATGGTCGATCAACAGATTTTTTCCAAGCCTCAAGGGGTTTAAGACAAGGTTTCCCATTGTCCTCGCTCCTCTATGCTATTCAAGCTTCTGTGCTCAGCTTACAACTTGACGACAGTCAACAGATCCAAACTCTGCCAGGCCTTAGAATGGTTCACAATGTTAAAGACATAAATCATGCCCAGTTCGCCGATGATACTTTACTGCTTGGAGGAGCGAGCATAAATTCTGCAAGATCCTTCAAGAAGGAGTTGGACATTTATAAGGAGGTCTCGGGCAGCAATATTAACTATTTAAAAAGCACAATCTACGGCTGGAACTGCTCGATCAAGGAACTGGTTGACATAGCAAGGCTCTTAGAAATGAAAGGAATTCGGATTTGGGAGTCATTTAAATATCTTGGGATTCCAATCTTCAAATCCACCCCTAAAGTAGCCCACTGGATGCCCCTACTAGACAAGCTAAAGCTTAGAATTCAAGCTTGGGGAGCCTCTTGGTTGAATAAAGCTGGGAAGGTAATCCTTATGAAATCTGTTCTCATAAGTCTGCCTCTATATCAACACTCCATTCTGCTTGCCCCCAAAACCTTCATCAGTAAAATGGATAGTCTACTGAGAAGATTCCTGTGGGAAGGGGGGAAAAATAATGAAAGAAGGCTCCATTTAGTTAAATGGGACACTCTTAAGGGGCCACTCTTTGAAGGAGGTCTTCAAATGAGAGATTTGGCTGCCCAAAACCTCGCTCTGGGATCCAAAATCTTGTGGAACATTGTCTCTGGGAAATCTAGTTGGAGTAAGAGAGTCCTGTGGAAGAAATATTTCCATGGGTAGCGTTTGAGGTGTTTGGATCAACCTCCAAGATCCACCAAAGGATCTCCGGTTTTCAAACTTTGTCTCTCTGCTATGGAGCACTTCAGTCACAATCTTTACTGGATCCCAGGTAATGGGGAAAAAATCAGAATTTGGGAAGATTCGATCCTAGGTGATCATCCTTTAAACCAAGTGGAAGGTCTTGCAAATATTAAAATCTGGCTTCAGACCAACAATATGAAAACCCTGTGGGACATTTCCAACTGGACGGATGATGCAGGAAGACTGTGGGATAGCTGGAATCTGGGGAGGTTCCTCATTGGCTGCAGGGAGAAGCTTCGTTACTATTAGATAAGCTCCAAGGAAAATCCCCTACAAAGGCAACAACTAAGGACAAACGAGTGTGGGGCTCCCTCTCAGGATCATTCTCAGCATCAGAAGGTTACAAAAGTATGATGGCTATTCCTAATGTCCCTCCAGATCCAACTCAATGGAAATTTATTTGGGCCTTCCCTTCGCTCCCCAAAGTTGACTTCTTTTGCTGGACGTTAGCGCATAAAAGTATCCTCACCAGAGACAATCTGAGAAAACGTGGAATGGAAGGGCCATCCAGGTGCCCCCTGTGTGTGTCGGATGAAGAAACAGCTAACCATCTGTTGTTACTGTGCCCCTTTGCCCAAGATGTATGGAGGGGGGTCCTGATGTTAGGGGCTGACAAAGTAGAGCTTCCGGGAAATATACCAAATCTGCTCCACAACTGGGCCAAATTATCTCCGTTCTGTCTCACCAAAAAAAGCCTTCTCAAGACTGCCTAGATGTGGATCCCCAAATTCACTTGTTGGAAGCTGTGGTTGGAGAGGAACAACAGGCTGTTCAGGGAAGAAAGTTGTACTCCTGCCAAAGTCATCTCCAAAATCAAAGCTCTATTGGGAGAGACCTTGGATGTCAAACCTGCAATAAGAAACGAAATGGCTTTGGACAGTGAGGAGGAGCACTGGCTCAAATAACTTGCTCCAAATTATAAGGACAGCCCCATTTCCCCTGCAATAGCCCATGCTAATTGGGAAATTCGACTGGAAGAACAGGAGTTTATTAAGTGGCGATCTGCGTTGGATGATCATTGTCTTTTCTTCGACGGGGCCTCTAAAGGCAACCCTGGGGTAGCGGGCGGTGGTGGGGTTCTTATGAGTCCTGGTGGTTCAACAGAGCTGCGGTTTCAATGGGGGCTGGGCATCGAATCAAACAACAGAGCGGAGGCTCTGGCACTGTGGCAGGGGCTAAATCTGGCAATCAAGAGGAACTTCCTCTCAATATCGGTCTTTGGAGACTCCAGGCTTATCATCCAAGCTGTGAATTCCCAAAAGAACCCATCGCAGGTTCATTTAGCCCCCAAAATCAAGAAAATCAGGCTAATTCTAGCCAAGTTCCGTAAAATTTCCTTCTACCATATTCTAAGGCATCTAAATACTCAAGCAGATCTGGAAGCCAATCTTGGCTCTATACGCAGTCGGAGATCCCTGTTAGTCAATTCTGTTGAATCTATCTGCAGCATACCTTAATCTGCTGATGACCGACCTGTCTTACAATATTTTTCAAACCCCAGCTCTTTTGGCTCGCTCCAGTTCGAGCTGTCAATGGCTTTTGATCCTGGTCTCATCTTTGATATCCCCTACAATGCCCCTGCCACCTATCTGTGCTTTTTGCTGTCTCTGTTGTCGCGCAAGAAATGGGCGGGCAATGACGATTGATTCAAAGGGTGCAATTATTTTGCTTTGGATTTTCTTTACAGTAAGGGTGTAGTATTATTGCTTTGGATTGGTTCTTGCAAGAATATCCGGCCGGCTCACTGGATACTCTAATGGCACTCAAAGTTGCATTAATAAATCCACGCAAACTCTCAAGAAGGAATCACAAGATGTCTCCTTCAGACCCTATTTCTGCAAGTTGGAAGAAACGCAAGCTACAACGGATTTTCAAGACTACTTCTGCAATATCAAAGCACCTCCAGGCGCGGAACTAGCCCTCTTGAAGCACGCTATCCATGGCGCTCTCTCTATCTGTAACAAGGGCCGAGATCCCTCTCTATGTAACATGAAATTCAATCTCAGACAGAGCTGTATTGTTTTAGTCTGCGGCAGCTGGTTTGCCGCCCTTTAATCAAAATAACCGTTATTGTCAAAAAAAAATATAAATGTCATGGATCAGCTGGTGGTACATCATCAATAGCAGTACTAGTCGAGGCCTGCTCAGTCAACGGTGCATCCTCGACAGTCGATGGTCCAGCCTGCTCATGATCATGAGTACTGCTGGAAGCTGCAGGCTGCTGATTGGACATTGCTGATGGTCCAGCCAGCTCTCCATGATGACTATTGCTCGATACTAGTGGAGGCTGCTCATCTGGCGCGACGCGAGGTGAACGATCATCAGATGATGTGTCGCTGCTCGCGGATTTTCGATCACGTGTTGCGTCTCGACCACACCTATAACGTGCAACCATCCTCCTCAGCCGCGTAACTAAGGGCGTAGCTCCTATGACATGCTGCATCAGGCTGTACATGTCACGCGACATGCCTCTCCACATATGTAACAACCTACCATTGGTTTGTATGTCTCTCATAGTAGCGGGCCTGATGCTCGCCTCAAAAATCAATGTAGTGAGTTGGTCGCCCAACTCCATCCTGTGTCTGCTATCAAGATGACCGCGCATAGTAAAAGGCAGTATTGGCGCACCAGCAGGACTAGGTCTCTCTACACCAGCCTCCTGATGATCCTCAGCTTCTGGCATACCCTGAGCGTCATCAGGATCCACACCTGGATCATGTGGTGGTGCTGGCATGTCCTCGCCATCAAAATACCCAATGTCTACGAAATATATAAAAGTAAACAACAATAATTACGCAATTTCATTACACAATTTATTAAAACTAAGTTAAAGAACATGTTAGAATAAATTTAAATAAAACAGTAATATTACCTCTATTATCTGGCAGCTCATCATCTGTGAAGAGGATGTTGGCACATCCTTGATAATCCAAACCACCATAAGGATAGGGGACCATAATCAAGGGATGATCGTCAACACTGGGTAGAAAATCCAGTGCATCATTAGATATCCTCGCAGAAAACATAGTCTCGACCCTCTTGGGAATCATCTGTCCCCACATGTGCATCCATGCCTCGAACATCGACCTACGAGGCTGCCGAACAAAGGTAGGCCTCGTCTCTAGAAACCTCCCAAAAAATAAACAAAAAAGCTATGAAGAAAAAGGGAAGCTAACCCTCCCTTTTGCATGAGCACGACATCTATCTAAGGTTGTACAGAACTGCCGCAAAAAAATGGCAGACCACCTGATACAATTAGAATTATAATTACAATTACAATTTTAGAATTTTACATACAATTACAATTACAATTGAAATTTTACAATTACAATCATTTCATAGTAATACAATTAAAATTTTACAAATAGTTTACATACAATTAGAATTAGAATTAAAATTAGAATTAGAATTAGAATTATAATTACAATTTTACAAATATTTTACATACAATTACAATTACAAATACAATTACAATTTTAATTTTACATAAAATTACAATTACAATTACAATTTTATAATTTGTCATATATACAATTACGATTAAAATTACAATTACAATCATTTCACAATAAATTAAATATTAAAATTACAATTAAAATTTTACACTAAATATTTTACATGCAATTACAGTTAAAATTACAATTACAAATACAAATACAATTTTAGAATTTTACATATAATTAAAATTAAAATTAAAATTACAATCACAACATAATATTTAATAAATATCATGGTCATTTAATATTAAATTAATTAATAAACATCACGATCATGATAACCATCATACAAACATCATATTCAACTAAAAAACACATTCAAATTCGCTAACATCATCATGATCATGATCATCTAACAAAACACAATTAGCATTTTATAACATCATCACAACACAAACATCAAATATACATCTCATGTCAAATAACTCATTCTATCACATACACAATTATCTACAAGCTGCACATTAAATGAACATATCTGACATGACCTAAAAATATACACATCATGATGATCACCAACATGTAAATTAAGTACAACTGCAACATGAACATAAAATACATGGACTATATATATATATATATATATATATATATATATATATATATATATATATATATATTTGAATAATGTCAAAAATATACAACTGTAATATAAATGTCATGGATCATTTTTTTTTATTTTTTTTTTATTTTTTTATTTTTTTTTTATTATTTTTATTATTTTATTATTTTTATTATTTTTATTAGTTTTATTTTATTTTATTTTTATTTTTATTTTTATTTATTTTTATTATTTTTTATTATTATTATTATTATTATTATTATTATTATTTTATTTTTAATTTTTATTTTTATTTTAATTTTTTAAATTTTTTTTAAATTTTTTCTTTAATTTTTTTATTTTTATTTTTTTATTTTATTTTTATTTTTATTTTTATTTATTTTTATTATTTTTTATTTATTTTATTTTATTTTATTTTTTAATTAATTTATTTTTTTTATTATTTTTTTTTAAAAAATTTTAAATTTTTAAATTTTTAAATTTTTTTTTAATTCTTTTGATTTTTTTAATTTTGATTTTTTATTTTTTTTTTATTTTTTTTAATTTTTTTTAATTTTTTAATTTTAATTTAATTTAATTTTTATTTTATTTTTATTTTTATTTTATTTTATTTTATATTATAATTAAATGACGAATAACAGCTCTTCTCTGCAGGCGTTCGATTAGCTCAGCGGCCAAAGCGAAGCCAATGCCGCCGCCATGGGTACGCCTGGGGGTGGGGAGCCCCTTCCCACCCCTCCAACTTCTTCTGTGGTTGCTTTTCGAAACCTTTTATCGCAGAAAGGGAAGAAACGTCCAAACCCCGACGTCCCGAAATTCATAAAAAAACTTGAAGAAATTCCAGAGATTGCTCTGCCTGAGGAACAACCGATCAAAATCGCTCTTGCCTTGGCTGACAGAGGATTGGTAGGGCAATTTATGGGTCATTGGCCATCAACAAAATCTACTGATGACTGGGTTCAACGAAACTGGAGGCCTCAGCTGACAAACAACGTGATCTATTATGTTGTCGGAAGAGGCTATTTCATTTTCGAATTCACTACCAAGGAAGATCAAGATCTGGTGTTCAGAAATGGTCCGTATTTCATGGGAAATCAGGGCCTTTACCTTAATAAATGGACCCCTGACTTCGATCCTTCAGTCGATGTCCCTAAGGAGGTTCCTGTTTGGGTCTGGCTCCCCAACCTGCCGATTCACTGCTGGAGCTTTCACTCCCTGCAAAAGATTGGAAATGGGTTGGGGCGATTCATTGACAAAGCAGATAACAAGGGCCAATACACCTGCGCAAGAATTTGCGTGGAAGTAGACTTGGAAGCTGGTCTGCCTGAAGCCGTAAAACTTACAGTTGGAGATTGGCATCATTTTCAGAAACTGGACTATGAGCAATTGCCTTTCAAATGCAGAACCTGTCATGAGCATGGTCACTTCCAACGAAACTGCCCAAAAGTCCCATCAAGGGACAAGGTGGAAGAGGAAGGATTGAAAGAGATAAAAAAGGGCAAGGTTGTATCTAAGCCTACTGAGCAGAAAAACTCTGGGCCAATGGGGAAGCCTCAGACTAAACCAAAGGCCAAACCATCTCCAAAATATGGCCCCTCCTCAGGTGAAAAGGTGGATGCCATTGAGATCCAAGAAGAAACTGAAGATCTATCGAAGAAAGTGAAAGAAACTGATGAAGAAATAACTGTCCCTCCAGCAGATGCTGATCAAGGGGGAAACGAAGGCTATGAGGAGCACATCAGTCTAGCCTCTGATTCTGGGGGAGAATCAGAAGAGAGAGACTCCGAATCAGACAGTTCAAAAATCACTCCTATCAAGTCGGCCAGGGGTCGAAAATCCAAGAAGAAACAGAGAGAGGAAAAAACTTATCTGGATGTACTCCAAGGCTCCCAGAAAACTCTCAAAGGAATGATGAACACCAGATCCGGGCGCAAGCATAGTAGGGCTCCAAAAGGAGCCACAACCTCCCATGCCAGTAAATAATGAAGTACGTCTCCTGGAATTGCAGAGGGTTAGGCAGCAGGCTGAAAGAAGAAGCCCTGAAAGACATTGTGAGGATGTATTCGCCTGAAATCCTTCTCATCCAGGAGACAAAGCTGGAGGATATTCTTCTCCTCCAAGCTAGCAAAGCATTCTGGCATAAAGGTCCCGGAAGAGCTGTCAGTGCAAGAGGCGCCTCTGGAGGGATTGCCTCCTTCTGGGATAGCTCCATTTATGATCTGATTCACGAAGAAAGTTGCCCTCACTAGATTTTCACTCAGCTCCTCCACAAAGATTCTGGTCAACAAGTAAGTATGTTCAATCTTTATGCTCCGGTCTTACCAGTTGAGAAAAAAATTTGCTGGGACTCTCTCCAGTCCTATCTTTTTTTGCACAATCCAGAAAACATCATTATTGCAGGTGATCTGAATGTTACTCTAGCCATAGAAGAGAAAAAGGGGGGTTCCCCAGTCAGGGACCCAGCTAGAGAATGGGTTGAAGACATAATGCTGGGCTGGGATCTGGAGGATATCAAGCCTTCATCTGGGAAATACACTTGGTCCAACAAAATATTAGGCCCCAGCCATATAGTTGCTCGTTTGGACAGGTTCCTCGTCCAAACCTCTTTCCTAACATGTGGTCTAATGGCCTCCTCTAAAATCCTTCCAAACTGCACTTCTGATCATAAGCCCATTATCCTCGAGCTCTCCCTAGATGGAAATCTTAGTCCCATTCCATTTAGATTCAGTTCTCTGTGGATTCAGCAAGATGGTTTCCAAGAGGTGGTCTCAGAGGCCTGGAATCGGCATTTCCTAGGATCCCCATTCTATGTGTGGGAAGAAAAATTGAGGGGTCTTAAAAGAAGGCTCAAGGAGTGGGCTAAAACACTGAAAACACCCACTGCCAAGAAAAAAGAGTCCCTTGAAAGTCTTGCTGTCCATCAATCAACAATGGAGAATTCTATTGTATCTCAAAGTCTACTTCAAAAAGAAGTTGAACTGCAAAAAGATCTCCATAGAGCTAGTAGGGAAGAAGAGGAGTACTGGAGACAAAAATCTAGAAATCTATGGTTACATGCCGGCGATAAAAATACCAGCTTTTTCCATAAGCAAGCTGAAGCTCGCAAGCACTTCAAAACTGTTTCAGAAATTCATTTCCAAGATGCTGTGGTTAAAGACTCTGAAGGCATCAAGAGAGCAGCCTTCACTTTTTTAAAAGAGCTTTATTCAGCACCTGAAGACCCTCCTATAGATCCTCATGCCTACCCGTTTGATCTAATTCCTCACTATGTACAAGATTCTGTTAATACTATGCTGACTGCTCCGATCAGTATGGATGAGCTCAAGAAGGCTTTGGATTGCATGGAGCCGGATAAATCTCCTGGCCCTGATGGGTTCACAGCTAGGTTTTTTCTGTCTTGCTGGTCATCAATCAAAAAATACCTACTGAGAATGGTCAGGAAATCTCAATCATGTGCCAAGATAGGAGGCAGCATCAACTCGGCCTTCCTTGCCTTGATTCCAAAAGAGAAAGGAGCTTCTGATTTTAGTAGATTCCGCCCCATCTCTTTGTGTAATACTAGTTATAAACTGGTTACCAAAATAATAGCCATCTGCCTCAAGAATATTTTTCCGGTCATCATTCCGGAAAATCAAGGAGGATTCATCAAAGGGAGAAAGATTCTGGACAATATTGTGCTGGTGCAAGAAGCAGTTCACTCAAGCTGCCAATGAAAAGAGAAAGGAATGGTGATAAAGCTCGATTTGGCAAATGCCTTTGACAGGATGAGACATGATTTCCTGTTTAATGTGATGAAGAAATTGGGCTTCTCAATCATCTTCATAAATTGGGTGAAAGCCTGCATTGCCTCCCCTTGGATTGCGCCGTTGGTTAATGGTCGATCAACAGATTTTTTCCAAGCCTCAAGGGGTTTAAGACAAGGTTGCCCATTTTCCCCGCTCCTCTATGCTATTCAAGCTTCTGTGCTCAGCTTCCAACTTGACTACAGTCAACAGATCCAAACTCTGCCAGGCCTTATAATGGTTCACAATGTTAAAGACATAAATCATGCCCAGTTCGCCGATGATACTTTACTGCTTGGAGGAGCGAGCATAAATTCTGCAAGATCCTTCAAGAAGGAGTTGAACATTTATAAGGAGGTCTCGGGCAACAATATTAACTATTTGAAAAGCACAATCTACGGCTGGAACTGCTCGATCAAGGAACTGGTTGACATAGCAAGGCTCTTAGAAATGGAAGGAATTCGGATTTGGGAGTCATTTAAATATCTTGGGATTCCAATCTTCAAATCCACCCCTAAAGTAGCCCACTGGATGCCCCTACTAGACAAGCTAAAGCTTAGATTTCAAGCTTGGGGAGCCTCTCTGCTGAATAAAGCCGGGAAGGTAACTTCTATGAAATCTCTGCTCTCATAAGTCTGCTTCTCTATCAACACTCCATTTCGTTTTTGCCCCCAAAACCTTCATCAAGAAATGGAGAATTCATTTCAGAAGATCTCTGTGGGAAGGGGGAAAAAATAATGCTATGAAGGCTTCATTTAGTTAAATGGGACACTCTTAAGAGGCCACTCTTGGAAGGTGGTCTTCAAATAAGAGATTTGGCTGCCCAAAACCTCGCTCTGGGATCCAAGATCCTGTGGAACATTGTCTCTGGGAATTCTAGTTGGAGTAAGAGAGTCCTGTGGAAGAAATATTTCCATGGGCAGCGTTTGAGGTGTTTGGATCAGCCGCCAAGATCCACCAAAGGATCTCCGGTTTTCAAACTCTGTCTCTCTGCTATGGAGCACTTCAGTCACAATCTTTACTGGATCCCAGGTAATGGGGAAAAGATCAGAATCTGGGAATATTCGATCCTAGGTGATCATCCTTTGAACCAAGTGGATGGTCTTGCTAATATTAAAAATTGGCTTCAGACCAGCAATATGAAAACCCTGTGGGACATTTCAAACTGGACGGATGATGCAGGAAGACTGTGGGACAGCTGGAATCTGGGGGAGCTTCCTCATTGGCTGCAGGGAGAAGCTTCGTTACTATTGGATAAGCTCCAAGGAAAATCCCCTTCAAAGGCAACAACTAAGGACAAACGAGGGTGGGGCTCCCTCTTAGGATCATTCTCAACATCAGAAGGTTACAAAAGTATGATGGTTGTTCCTAATGTCCCTCCAGATCCAACTCAATGGAAATTTATTTGGGCCTTCCCCTCGCTTCCCAAAGTTGACTTCTTCTATTAGACGTTAGCGCATAAAAGCATCCTCACCAGAGATAATCTGAAAAGACGTGGAATGGAAGGGCCCTCCAGATGCCCCCTTTGTGTGTCGGATTAAGAAACAGCTAACCATCTGTTGTTAATGTGCCCCTTTGCTCAAGATGTATGGAGGGGGGTCCTGATGTTAGGATTCGACAAAGTAGAGCTTCCGGGAAATATACCAAATATGCTCCAAAACTGGGCCAAATTATCTCCGTTCTGTCTCACCAGAAAAAGCCTTCTCAAGTCTGCCTGGATGTGGATTCCCAAATTCACATGCTGGAAATTTTGGTTGGAGAGGAACAACAGACTGTTCAGGGAAGAAAGTTGTACTCCTGCCAAAGTCATCTCTAAAATCAAAGCTCTATTGGGAGAGTCTTTGGATGTCAATCCTACAATAAGAAATGAAATGGCTTTGGACAGTGAGGAGGAGCATTGGCTCAAAGAACTTGCTCCAAATTATAAGGACAACCCCATTACCCCTGCAATAGCCCATGCTAATTGGGAAATCCGACTAGAAGAACAGGAGTTTATTAAGTGGCGATCTGCGTTGGATGATCATTGTCTTTTCTTCGACGGGGCCTCTAAAGGCAACCCTGGGGTAGCGGGCGGTGGTGGGGTTCTTCTGAGTCCTGGTGGTTCAACAGAGCTGCGGTTTCAATGGGGGCTGGGCATCGAATCAAACAACAGAGCGGAGGCTCTGGCACTGTGGCAGGGGCTAAATCTGGCAATCAAGAGGAACTTCCTCTCAATATCGGTCTTTGGAGACTCCAGGCTTATCATCCAAGCTGTGAATTCCCAAAAGAACCCATCGCAGGTTCATTTAGCCCCCAAAATCAAGAAAATCAGGCTAATTCTAGCCAAGTTCCGTAAAATTTCCTTCTACCATATTCTAAGGCATCTAAATACTCAAGCAGATCTGGAAGCCAATCTTGGCTCTATACGCAGTCGGAGATCCCTGTTAGTCAATTCTGTTGAATCTATCTACAACATACCTTAATCTGCTGATGACCAACCTGTCTTACAATATTTTTGAAACCCCAGCTCTTTTGGCTCGCTCCAGTTCGAGCTGTCAATGGCTTTTGATCCTGGTCTCATCTTTGATATCCCCTACAATGCCCCTGCCTCCTATCTGTGCTTTTTGCTGTCTCAGTTGTCGCGCAAGAAATGGGCGGGCAATGACGATTGATTCAAAGGGTGCAGTTCTTTTGCTTTGGATTTTCTTTATAGTAAGGGTGTAGTATTATTGCTTTGGATTGGTTCTTGCAAGAATATCCAGCCGGCTCACTGGATACTCTAATGGCACTCAAAGTTGCATTAATAAATCCACGCAAACTCTCAAAAAGGAATCACAAGATGTCTCCTTCAGATCCTATTTCTGCAAGTTGGAAGAAACGCAAGCTACAACGGATTTTCAAGACTACTTCTGCAATATCAAAGCACCTCCAGGCGCGAAACTAGCCCTCTTAAAGCACGCTATCCATGGCGCTCTCTCTATCTGTAACAAGGGCCTAGATCCCTCTCTATGTAACATGAAATTCAATCTCAGACAGAGCTGTATTGTTTTAGTCTGCGGCAGCTGGTTTGCCGCCCTTTAATCAAAAACTGCGTTATTGTCAAAAAAATATAAATGTCATGGATCTACCGGTGGTACATCATCAATAGCAAGATTAGTCGAGGCCTCATTTACCATCATCAGCAAGGCATCCTCGATAGCCGATGGTCCACCGTTCAGTGATCAAGGAGCACGGCCGGAAGCCGAGTGCCGATGATTGACACGATCAGACACCGCCCTCCATGATGACTATTGCCGATACCAGTGAGGTCGGATACTTTGGTTTACGCCGTGAACGATCAATAGATGATGTGTCACTGCTCACGGACTGTCGATCATGTGCTACGTCTCGACCACACCTATAATGTGCAACGATCCTCCTCAGCTGTGTAACTAAGGCCGTAGCTCCTATGACATGACGCATCAGGTTGTACATGTCACGCGACATGCCTCTCCACATATGTAACAACCTACCATTGGTTTGTATGTCTCTCATAGTAGCGGGCCTGGTGCTCGCCTCAAAAATCAATGTAGTGAGTTGGTCGCCCAACTCCATCCTGCGTCTGCTATCAAGATGACCGCGCATAGTAAAAGGTAGTATTGGCGCACCAGCAGGACTAGGTCTCTCTACACCAGCCTCCTGATGATCCTCAGCTTCTGGCATACCTTGAGTGTCATCAGGATCCACACCTGGATCATGTGGTGGTGCTGGCATGTCCTCGCCATCAAAATACCCAATGTCTACAAAATATATAAAAGTAAACAACAATAATTAGGCAATTTCATTACACAATTTATTAAAACTAAGTTAAAGAACATGTTAGAATAAATTTAAATAAAACAGTAATATTACCTCTATCATCTGGCAGCTCATCATCTGTGAAGAGGATGTTGGCACATCCTTGATAATCTAAACCACCATAAGGATAGGGGACCATAATGAAGGGATGATCGTCAACACTGGGTAGAAAATCTAGTGCATCATTAGATATCCTCGCAGAAAACATAGTCTCGACCCTCTTGGGAATCATCTGTCCCCACATGTGAATCCATGCCTCGAACATCGACCTACGAGGCTGCCGAACAAAGGTAGGCCTCGTCTCTAGAAACCTCCCAAAAAATAAACAAAAAATCTATGAAGAAAAAGGGAAGCTAACCCTCCCTTTTGCATGAGCACGACATCTATCTAAGGTTGTACAGAACTGCCGCAAAAAAATGGCAGACCACCTGACAAGTTGTGGCTTCTGTACTAAATAATCATAATATAGAAGCGAGCAACTAATGTGTTTCCCGTCATTGGTGTTGTGTGAAATGGTCGAAATCAGAAGTGAGAGGCACCTCACCTCCTCACCACCAAATGCACCAATACATAACTAACCTCCGGAGACCTGAAAATTTGAAGGAGACAATATATCTATGCTAATGTATCTCTGGGAGTACACCAACTGACTCCCTACTGCATAGCCAAATGGAACCTCTGGGAACGAGGGAAAATCCACCCCTCTCCTCGATAGCCCTGTAATGAAATATATGTCCTCCTCAATGGGCATGTACCACTGGTTAGGACCAACTCGGAAAGCATGTCGGTGGGCATTCCACCTGTGGATAAGATGTCTCAAAAACACACCATGGCCCTTTATGGAGGTAGCCTCCTCATAGAAATTGAGGAGGCCTACCTGCCTTAGGAGCCTTTGGGTAGCTTTTGTAATAGGGCGAGGGTACGCATCTCTCTCCCTCTCTCGTGCCTCCCACATGTGAACCATGTCATACTACTCCGCCTGTTGTTGTTGTTGTTCCCCCTCTTCTCTCCTTTCAGGTCTCTGAATGATTGACATATTAAATACAATTTTTTTATTAAATGAGACATGTATTTAGGAATATAGATATATATTTTTTTTGGAAAAAAAAAACAAAACAGTCGGTGCACCACAAAAAATAGGCATGCACCGATTTTGGTGCATATTGTTTTGTCGCGCACTGGAGGCGATGCACCAGAAAATTTGTTTGACTATGTACAGTTTCTGGAGTGCGGTGCGCTGACTAAACACTACGCCCCAGGGTGTACAGTTCTGTTAGGGCACCGACCTCTTGATATCATTACATCGTCAACGGTGTGGTCTTTTACTAGGCCGTACCATTGACCCTATCGAAATGTGGAATGCAATGCGCTGACAAAAATATCCGCCCCGGGGCAGATATTTAAGTCAACGCACCGCATTTTCGCTATTCACTGACCACACCGCACTTTAAAAAAAAAATGACACGGTGCGCCTTCCTTACCGCCGCGAACCGGTGCGGATACCATTAGCACTAGTTGCGATGTGACCTATAAATTTAGAGGCAGCATCGCGAACCAGTGCGGGCCAAACGGCTTGAGTGTACCGCGCGGAAATTTTTTTTCTTTTAAATGCTTAATTTTAAGTATTTGAAATTCTAATACGCTAAAAGGCTTAATTATAGAAAAACAAGAAAAATACTTGTACATTTGGCTATCAAGGAGGCATATTGGTGGTAGAATTTTCAAAAGAAAATTTTCAGACCGTTTTGCAAAATTCAAGCTGGAGATTGGTGGGCAATGAACAACAACAATGTGTGCAATGTGTGCAATGGGAGCATCAATGTCAGTGCGGCTCAGACAAGGATAAATTGCACCGATTCTTGAGATCTATAGAGCACTGAGAAAAGCAAAAAATGCAGTTTTTTTGTCGTAATTTTTTTTTATTCAACTTTGTTTCGATGCACGGGGTTTTATAGGCACACCAGGGCAGTTGCTTAAGATTGCACTGGGCGGTTTCTATTTTGGCATGGTGTTTTATGACGCACCAGTGCGGAAGAGTTTTAAAGCATTGGTGCACTAGAGTAATAATACGCACTGGGTGGGTGTGTACGGAGCACACAGTGTTCGGTGTGCCAATGTTTTGTGCGCACCGGTGCTTTCTCTTATTGAACGCACTGGTGCAGTTTATGATGATAAGTGCATCGGAAGAAAAACATCCGTAAAAACCTTCGCCCGCCAACCTCCTCTTGTAACCTCCGCTAGAAACGGATGTCTGTGGTATTTTTATAAGGGGTTCGTCAAAAACATTCGCTATAGGGTCTTTTCCTTGTAGTGGTTGTAATACTAGATTATTTTATGGTTATTTTCATTTCAATTCATTAGTTAAATAGTCTTTTCTTTACTAAATATCGTTGATGTTTTGATTAGTATTTTTTCCATCGATTGCTAATTTAATTCTCAGTATATTGAACAGGTCGAGCACTCATAAAAAGACAAAAAAAAGTTACTTTTCACAGTTCATTTCATTCAACATTTTGAGTGATTTCATGAGTGATGGATAGAGAAATTCTAAAGTATAACTGTGCAAATTAGTAATCCTTTTGAAGTTATATTTTGGCTTGGTTTTTTTCTAAAGAATTTTGATTTAGATTTACTCTTATGTCAATTAAAATAGAATTTCAATTTGCAAAAGCATTTAGGATATTTCGTTTCCTCGCAAATAGAAGTAGAATTTCAATTCGGCCATTAGAATGGACTTTTCAATTTAGTCCAATTAGAATATTTTTTTTATTCTTGTTGCAATAGAGTAAATTTCAATTCAGTTCAAATAGAATGACTTTGAATTCATGTTGCAATAGATTAAATTTCATTTATGTTTGATAATTAGAATCTTTAATTGATTTCGCCTTGAAGTTTTGATTTTCTTTGAAAAGAGTGATTTTAATGGGAAGAACATGTGCACAGGAATATTTTGATTTAATCTAACCTCATTTATATTTAGTTTAATTTCATATTTCAAAATAAAAAATAGAATGCCTAGCATATAATTTTCACATGCACTTCATAAGTACACGAACTTGGTTGACAATTAATGAAGTAATTTAACTTTCAATTAAATTACTCAACATGGCCTAACCTAGAGAAATGGGGACACCTTGAGGTAGTGGTCAAACATGTGGTTTCACCCAAAGAGGCTATATTAAATGATCTCGTGACCTGTCCACACATAAGTGGATCAAAGCCCACCCCAATGTCCTCCTAAATTAAGAAGGGCCCCACCCCCACCACCACCCTCACCCCCACCCCCATAGGGAGCTCACTTGGCGAGCCTATGAAAATTTAAATTAAATATGAGTACGAAGGTCCCATGTTTAAACCCTTGGGTTGAGAACTCATGGCCTCTTGTTGGGAGCAGTGAGTGTCCACCTAGGTGGTTATAGTGGTAGCATATGGAATCATATAGAAATAAGAGATTGGAAAGGATTCCTATAGATTTGTTAACTATTGAAGATGTCAACAGTCCTACTCCAAGTATTAGCTTGGATAATGAAGTGAAAGACATGTTTGAAGATGAGTCAGCACAATCTGAGCATCAATCTCACAATTTGGATCATTCTAAAAATGATTCCGAAAATAGAAAGGAAAATCCATAAAAGATAATTGATCAAGTAATCCAAGAGATTGAGATGCAGGAGAAAAAAGGAAGCAATGGAACAGAGTCAACTTCTCAAAAACTTCAGCACAGTAAAGATACACTTGATCAGTCAGGAAAGTCCCAGCCAAAGAATTTGAATAGTGAATGGGATGAGTTTTCTAAAGTAATAAAAACTCCTAAAACAAACCCCAATACTAATCAAACTACTAGTTTTCAGACACCTGAACATTTGCAGAAGTCAGTGGAAACTTTTACTCCACTACAATAAGTTCCAGAAACTCATGATCGAGAGATCATTCCGACCTATCCTACGAAACATATAGTGTTACAAATTGAGGAAATCCCTTTGTTGGATGTCTTTTATAGTCCTAGTCATAAGGCTGTAGTCAAGAGAAGAAAAAGGAGAAAAATTGATGAGACAGTCTCAGATCTTACAAATGAATCAGTAAATGTTTTATGGAAGGATACCCTAGCTGATCCTACTGAAAATTTAACCAAACTATCATAGTTTTCAGGGGCATATGCTACTGCCACTATTGATAAGGCCACCGAGGTTAAAATGTTACTGAAGTAGAAAGAAGATAGAATACAAGAATTAGAGAGGCTGTTACACCAAGAAAAATATAACTACAACGAGAAAATGAAATTTAAGATGTCCCAATGTCAAAAATATTTTGAGAGTATTAATTTGTAGCATCAAGCAGAAAACATTGAGAAGCAAACACAACTGGAAGCAGCAATGACCATATTACAAAGGAAAAAAAAGTTAGAGCAATTCATAAAGGGAGCACTGGATGTAAATGCTAAGTTAAAGCAACAAAAGGAGTATTTTTCCAACAAGCTTCTATTACTGGCTCTTATTGTGACTCAACTGAAATATAATCCAACAAGTAGCTATCCATAAACTTGAACGTGAGAATATCGAGAAGAAAATAAATGAACACATTCAATGGCAAGCACCAAACTCAGGCATGGAAAATGATCTACCCTAGGTAGATAAGTCCCACAAGAAAATCTTATTCAAATATTGGGAAGCATAGATAAAACAAGCAGAGAAAGAAGCAGCGAAAGCATTCAAGTTGGCAAAGGAAATTACTGAATCTGTGTGTGAAAAACTTGTGAAAGAAAAACTTATCAAAGAGTGCACATATGAAGTGATCTCAGAAATCAAACAACTGGAAACGTAATGGAAATGAAAGGAAGAAACTAGGGATGAAACAATTAAAAAGGTAAATAAGTTTGATCAAGAAAATTATTCAATTTTTTTGATCAAACCTTATCATCAACACGAGACCCTGCAGTCTTTAATAGATTCGACAAGAAGATCGCATCCAACACTCTCAAATGCGATATTCAAAGGATAGGTGAGATCACATATTTCGCAGCTAGCTCAGCTCAAGCCCATGCTAGATATTTTTCAACTTCGGGGGGAAATCCAAAAGAAAGATCGAAACTCATAAGTCATATTATTACTTTATTTTCCTAGATTGTAGTTAAAGTTAGTCTTATGAGGATGGTTGTTTGAAACCTCCTCTATTTTTTTGTAATAATATATTTTAGAACATAGTTATTTTAGTATTTAAACTCCTATCATGCATTTAGAGAATGGTCCAAAAATTTGTCAAAAGAATTTTCAAAGAATGCACTATTGTAAGTTTGTGAATGCTTTGATGAATTAATGGAACACAGTCTGTTATATTTTGACAATTAAATATGTTTAACTGATGTTGCACTATTGTACTCTTTAAATTGCTTGAAAGTGAAGAGGAGAAGATCAATTACTATCCATTTACATGAGCAGAACTTCGTACATATGTTACTTATATTCACTTGTATTAAGTCTTGCTTTATAAATTGACAGTCATCTTTTTATTGCATTATATATTTGAAACATTATTATAGATGAATGTTTTTTTTTTGGTATGTTGAGCTATTCTATTAATTTTGGAAACATAAAGTAACATATGCTACATGCTGGGTTGGTAAGCTGCGCTTAACCAATCCCAGCCTTTGTTACATTGTTTCTGGGTTGCCTCGAGGGAGGAAACCAACCCAGACAAAACTTAGAACCGAGCAATACATTATGTGCAATAGCACTGACACATCTTAAAAACATGAAGTAAATGATAATAGAGAAGCCCTGAGGGTGCACATGACAAAAACAGAGGAAAACTAAGCAATTGTGCAGACGTTATTCATCATCTTCATCATTACTGTTTGGGTTCTCCTCTTTGATGGGACAGGCAGGAGCCTATGCAGTAGTTGCTTCCACATCGGCTGTAGTGCATTTGGGGATGCTCGCAGGAGTATAGAGGATGGGGGAGTCTAGGTCTACGCCATCTGGAATCTGCATCCAAATGCCATCGGAGTCCATGACCCAGATGTTCGTGTCTTCATCATCTTTCTCCAGAGTCGTCAGAGGGGAAAGAGTACGATGCAAAGAGTGCGTTATGGGAGAGGAGGTGGACCTCCTCGAGCCTTGACCACCTTTCTGCGCAGCTTGCCTGGAGGATTCTGCGCACTGCTTGGGATCAGGTATTTGGCTTGCAAAAGTGCTGGAAGAGGAGCCATAAATAGACTCGAGGCAGTTATCTTCTCCGTGATGGTATCGACTTATGAGAGCCCCTCTTTGACCTCCTCAGATGGTACGCTGGCGAAGTCTGGGAGCCATTGCACACTTGGGATGAGGTGAGCATGTCAGGAGAAACAGAAGCACACAGGGCCAAGGAAGGGGGACAGGAGTTCCACTGGGGCCGAAGGGGTAGAAATATCTGAGGGGCAGGTTCGCAGGATGGAGAGAGGCAATCCAAAGGAAGCTGCGTAGCTCCACGCTAGGACTGAGGCTTTGTAGCTGATTGAAGTAAGTGAGAAGCTAGAGTATAGTGAGGGAAGTGAAAGGCGTAAGTAACAGGCTGAGTGAGGAAATGGGCAGATAAATTGGTGCTATAAAGGGGTTGGGATGAGGTCTGCGAGGATGGCTATGAGTTTCCTTCGCATGGATTTGCGTGTTATGCTTGAGCACCTGAGCAGGCATGTGGGAGGAGGTATTGCTGTGATGCTGGCTAATCATGATGGACATTAATGGTGAAAGAAGCGAGGTGATGTTCAGGGCCAGGTGACGCAATGCCCATCCTCTCATCATCATTTCTGGTTTTGTGAGGATCGTGCGAGGGGCTAACGGTAATTGGATCTGCAACAAGTGAAGCTATGCATTGGAGATATTCGTTATCTGGGTGGGGTGAGATGTGATTTTCACACGTGTCGAGTCTGTCACCCGCATCCGGGGTATTATAGATGAATGCTACATGCACTTCTGTTCTAATATTTGTCTATGATTTATTATTGAATATATAATCGCACATATGATTGTGATATATTTTTCATAATTCTTATAATCAAACTATTTTGTTAGAAGAATCATCTTACATAATTTTCATCTCTTTTAACTGTTAAATAATCTAGATTACTAATAGTTGAAGGATATCACTTTAGATCGCATAAAGGAAGAAACACCCCGGGTATATAGTAGAATAGATACTTTAGATAGATGCATGTGATAGATTAGAATCATTTTCCATTGCATATTGTATAATCAAAACACACCCCAAAATCATCCTTATTGGGAAACTGGTCCCACTATCCCCAGTCGAAGCCACTACACCAAACAGAAAATGGGCTGCTTTAAGTTCCAGACCGCCTGGTTTTCCCCCATGTTTTGGCAGTGGAATTCCAAGGCCTCAACGGGTTCCTTTAAATTTGTGGCATTACTAAAGCATATTCACCTTCTAGAATCAACTATGCTTATTTTATATTTTCGTTAGAAAGACTTATTGGTTATTAAGGAAGGGAAATGATCTCTACTTAGTAAAGTAAAGAGAATAATGGCCTATGCACTAAGTTCCTATGTGTTCACCATAAGATGTCTATTATCATGAGACAAAAATTCTTCTAAAGTAGTTATAGTTTTGATGCCAAGACTAAAAGAGGTCACATGTAGTTAATGAAAGATGACAGAATGCTTAATTCATTTGTCATTCATGAAGTGAAAAATCTCTTGATGATGATTATTTTGTAACATGTTCTACCAAGTAATTAACATGTAGAGACTATTGTTTAGATTTATGTGTTATATTTTTAACTCACTAATTGTGGGTTTTCAATGAGTTTTTGTTATTACTTCTTTGTTTATCATGTAGGAAATTAAATTTGAAACAAATTTATCTTCCATACAATCTTATTTTTCATTTTGTGCATTTTCAAGGAATCAATTGCTAGTTTAACATTTTTAGAGTTGAAAATTGTAGAATAAAGTGCAACAACTACTACAATAGTTATGATCCAAGAAGGAGGTGACAGACCTACAAATGGTGACCAGGTACAAAGTACTAAAGTTAGTTTATTTAAATCCAAGGAAGCATAGGATTATCTAGCTATCAGAGAAGCAATGTATATAAGAAAGTAAAAGAATGTGATATAAAGTTTCATGATTTCGAGATGATTATTCATAGACCTTATTTTCATGTGAAGCCTCTAAACTATGAATTATATAAAATATGAGTGAGTTATTTGGAAGTGTCAAGAACTAGTTTGAACAGGAAAACCTTTGCACTTCAATATCACACACCTATGGGGGTGCATCTCCAACTAGTTTCCCCTTGTGGTATTATAAGACCTTTGTGGTAAAAAATGATAAAATCATACAAAGAGATTTGAAAGACTATATAGTAAGAACCTTGACAAACATAACCCATGATGTTTATTTTCTCAAAGATGAAAATGATTATATTATATCTAATGATATTTTTTCTTATTATTATATACTATTTTATACATTATCAACGATTAACCAAGATTTTATAATGTTTTCTATTTTTATAAAAGATTTGCCAAGACTTTACAACATATTATAATTTAGTGAAAGATTCACCAAGTTTTAACAATATTTTATAATTTATGAAAAAAATGCCAAAAAATGATATATGCATGTTATATTATTGATAAAATAACCTCTAAATTTTGATCTTATTCCTCAATCATGTGTGTGCTTGACATATTCACCATGTTCATTCATTTTCATGTGCCTATTATGTGTGTTTATTTTCACATGTGCCCGAATAATTCCCAATAAACATGAATTCATCTTTCCACTTGCACATGCTCCTCTAACCATCTGATGCCTCCTTTATTTTTTCCTAAACTGAGTTTTAATTTTTTTCCATCGATTATATCCATGTTATAGCCTCTATGATGTGAATTTTTGTTATATTCCTCTACATAACTCTAGCTTGTGGTGTTCTTACCCACATCATGGTTACTCATATCATACTTTTATAGAATGATGTAGAATTATTAATTTCAAGGATGCACCTATATCACTAATATAAAATTTTAGTATATGTTTTAAATAATGTTGAAAATCTTGTTATGATTATTTGGTCCATATGGGATGTAGCAATCAGAAAAACCTTTATTATTGAAAAAATTTCTATCAATCATGCTCAAAAAATATCTTCTCATTATTGCAAGGTAGTTAATGGACATGGATAGATATATTTTATTCAACACTGCAATTGTACACTTTTGAAGCAACAATGTTAGCATTTTAACATCAGCATGTGTATGACAACCACATTATGAAGAAATAATGCCAACAAAAGAGTACATATGTTTCCATGTAATGTTCATCAAACAAGGGTTTACTTTTGTGTATGCACTACATACGTAGTGCATATAATAACACATCTCACTATTGATGTAAGTCTATGTCCCTTTAATGTCTTCTCCACTATAATCTCAATTTCCTAACCTTTGATTTGATAATAATAATATTCTAAATTTAGGATTGTGAGTTAGCTAGATACCAAATTGATATATGAGACTCCCTAGTTTGTGGTCGAAGTGATCCTCTTTACACAACTATTTGACTACTTAAGTATACAAAGGTGTGCATATCCTACCTTAGTCTAAATTCAAACCTATAATATCTTATAAAAGAAATCATGCACTCTTAACCATTAAACACCACTTATCCAATAAAAAATTAAAAAATTTAACCTTTATACAAATGCTTATCCTTTAGAAATACTAGTCTAAACCTACAATTTTTTAATGTCCATTCACTTTATCATATATAGTATCAAAGTTTATACATATCTTACCATTTAAGAGAGTTTTTTTTAGTTCAGTTTATATAATACTTTATAACCTAGCCATCATCGATTGAGCTACCCTATAAACTTCCATTTAAGAAATTAATTATATATGTATAACGTTAAGCTTCCATTTAAGAAATTATATATATATATATATATGTTAAACTTTCATTTAAAAAATTATATATATATATATATATATATATATATTTTTTTTTTTTCTCTTTTTCTTTTTTAATTCAAATACACATTAAAATTAAAATATTAATTTAAAAAATAAAAATATCTACCTACACAAATTTTGCAATTACATTATACAAACAAAAGAAAGGTGAGAGTGGAAAGTTCATAAAGTTCATATATCATATAATAATAACATCATATAATAATAATTTGATTATGAACAAATATCTATTATGGTCTAGGTGGCACTTACTTTTTGGAATGTGATTACCTGTTAATGCCATTGTCGAATTTTTCGACGTGCCTACCATCACTTCTCAGGAGGGTCACGGTCTAATTTTTAGAATCTAATTTAATTTTTTTAAGTTATTTTGTTTTTCTAAATAATGATGTGCAATGAGAGTGTATATGAACTTCTCCCAGCTTCAATGCCATTCTCTTCTCTTTGCATAAAGTGGAATAATATATTTCTACTTTCTTTATTATTGTAGTTATTAGTAATTGTTTCTAAAAGTACAAAGTTATATTTAAAAAATTGAAGGTTTGGAAAGTATTAAAAAAATAAATCACTAAATATATAAAAAAAAATTGTCTCGCTTTTATTATTAACTAAATCACATATAGAAAAAGTTACTTTGCTTTTATTATTAATGTTGGGAATAGTTGCCCAACAAGTGTCAACTCCTCCAACACTATTGGGATTATTCATCATCTTTCAACATGCAACAATAGTTAAAGTTATCTCCAAAATAAAATTTTCATTTCTATATTTTTAATTAAAACAATCATATTAAATGAGTTATAATATTTGAGTTATGGTATTTTTCATATATAATATTAATAATAATAATATTGATTCATAATGTTATAACAAAATTTATTTACAAACAAAAAAATCTAGGTAATAAAGTATATATTAAAAGTCATATTACATGTATATTATTTTCAATTCTTATTATAATTAATAATAAAAACTTTATTTATAAACTTTTATTTTTTATATTTTCAAATCATTTTAATATTTATAATGGATTAATAGATATTTATTATGATTTAATTAATAATTTTTTTTTAATATAAACTTGATTTTTTAAAAGATTTTTAATATTTATAATGGATTAATGAGTATTTGTCATGATTTAATTAATAATTTTTTTAATATAAATTAAGCACATTGGTCATTTATATTATTATGCTTTACTATCTCATCGAAACCATTGCATCGTGTTACCTGAACTAAATAAATTTCTTACCACACATCAAAATTGACTCGAAAATTCATGAAGCAATGAGTGGCAATGTTGCAAGTGAATCCTGTATTCATTTGCAATGCTGCTAGTCAATCCATTCATTATCCATTCATTGGCCGTTGTAATTGGGTCTGGAATTTGACTTACTACATGATTATTTTATTTGCAAATCTGTTTCAATTTTGGCATGGAATATTTACCTCAACGCTTGTATCACAAATTGCAAGGAGCTAAATAAATTTGTTATGGAGAATTTTCTTGAGGGAAAAGAGTTGGGTAGAAAGAAGAAGTAGTACATTGAAGAATTCAACCCTACTTATGATCTCCAACAAAAAGAGTAGATTGGAGCTAACATTTCATGGAAGGAAAAGGTTCTTATTGTTCAATTAAGAACCAACTCACATCAACTTTGGTGTGAAACACTACAGTGGAAAAGGCTTAAAGAAGCTTGGGAAGAACGAGTGTGTACATTTTGCACTTCTAGATCAGTGGAATAGGAAAAACATTTCATTTTCGAATGTGATGTGTTCAAAGACATTAGAGAAAGTTATGGGAATATGTTAGCATCTGTTTCTTGGCATCGTATTTTCAGTGATGAGATTATTGGAAGGTTAGGCCAACTTATCATCAATTTGAATAAGAAAAATACTAAAATAAAAAAGGCTAAAAACAGGTAACTCATAGTCCCATAAACTAATTTAATATGATGAAAGTTAAAATTTCATTTCATTTCATTAAATACATAACATTGAATGGAATATTACGGAGGTATGCAACATTGCAGGTATATGATTGTATATGATTGTATGGAGCTCATGCTCAAATTAAGATAACAAAAAACCTATGAAAAATTATAGAAATTAAGATAACACAAAACTTATCAAAAATTCTAGATATTGAGGAGACCTTAGATATTGAAATTAAGATAGTGAAAAATTATTAAAATATTGAATGTTTAAAATTTTTAATTATAAGGATTTTGTGTATTGAAAAATTAACGACTATGATTCTTATCCTTGTGTTTGTTAACTCTATAATCTTCTAGAGGCTTTATTTATTGTCTGGGTTTTGGAATAGTTTTTAAAGTTGATGCAGATTTTTACTATGGCTACATTTATTAACAATGGTAGTTCTGAGGATTCGGTAGAATATGTTAAATGTCTTCTGGTTCTATTCTATGGTATTTGGTTTTATTCTGCGTACCTTGTCTATATGGGGGCTGTGGGTTCTAACTTCTCCAAGCCTGGGTATCCGTTGGTTGCCATTAGGGTGTACAGCCTTAAGGTCCTCGACCATGTTTACACTCAATTGAATTTTGCATGTCTTGCTTTTCGCTTTGCTTGGCCTCATATCGACCCTGCATGTCTTGCTTTCTTTCCTCCCTATACCATTAACCCGACCTTGTGCTCTATATGCAACCCTAACAGTTTGGCTCGCCAATGCTATGAAATTTAGTACATGGCTTCAAATGACCTTACTGTCAGCAACGCTCTATTAAATTCCTCATATAGGGTTTTAACCACTCAGTTTTTTTGTAATATCATGATGGTCATTCTACAGTTTGGTGTTGGGATGGTCTTACAGCTTTTAATCTGCGTGGGTTGTGGGGTTTCATTCCTGTTTCAAGGGGTTTCTGTCTTAGTTTGCAGGATTTCAGTTTGATTCAGTGGGTTTTTAATCCTCTGTTGTGGGGAAAGGTTTGGGTTCTAAGGGATTTCACTTGTCTTCAGGGGAGTCTCTGCCCTGGGTCAGTTCACATGCAGGCATGCATTTTCTGTTGTGGCAGGCAAGGAAAATTCTTATTTCCAACCTTATAACTCATCGGATGACTGGAAGGAGGAATGATGACATGTATTTCCCTGCTAAATATGAGGATGTTACTCTTGACAGTCTGGATCTTTTCCACTATTGTTTAACTAAACCAATTATTGAAATTCTGTTGCAATATGCAGGTATCTTTCATTTGTATACAGTTGTTTCTTTAGCATTGGTCTCACACTTGCCCCAAAACTGTCAGTCAATCTAATGGTTGGTACTCCACTTGCAATATAGAATGGTTAAAGGCCAAGCAATAAAAAAGGATGCAAAGGAAAAATGCAAAAAAAATAAAAGTAAGACCAAAGTGGCCGACCCCAACAACAGGGGAAGGAAGTCAGGACAAGAGATGACAGAAATATTTTTGATGCATATGCCTCATGCACCCCACCTCAAGTTAAAACCCTTATTTCAGGTTGGGAGTGAGACTGCAACACCAAGGAAGAGGGGGAAATACAAGAGGATGTAATGGAATTTCTAAAGGACTTGGGAAATACGAGAAGTAGATTTTCACTATTTCAACAGTCTATTCATGCTTATTGGACATTGAAATGTATATTGGCAAAGGCAATTATCAGTATTCAGGAAATTGGAGGGGACCCAAAAGTTGCTTCCATTCTAACTGATATGAGAAGAGACATTTAAGAAATCCACCTTATGCAACACGACTAGAACGTCCGCCTGGGCTGCATAGATCAATAATTGCAAAGAATGCATCAAGTAGATATGCTTGGTTCTAGTGTTAAGGACTCGACGTCGATCGAGTCTTCCGATGATTGAGTTATTTTCTTTTTTGTTATTTTGATATTCATATTTCAGGCAACATTTACTTTCTGAAGTTCTTTTGTGTAAGAGAGAGAAATTGGACATATCAATCAGTATTAGGTTCAAACTTTATCAGTATTGATTGGCCTATAACTCTTCCAACAGACATGGTTTCCTGCGGGAAGGTTGAGGCCATCAAGTATTATTATTTGTAGCCTTATTTTTTATTTTTGATTAATGGAAAATAGGAAGGATATGCTAAACTTACAAAAAAAGGAGAAAAATTAATGATTTTGATGGGGTAAAGGCATGCCTTTATATCAAATGCATATACCCAATTATTTTGAAGGTCAAGGTGAAGGTAAGGGTTAGGTGTGTATTTATATCAAATTTCTATCATCAAACCTAAGATTTAAAATAAGGATAGGGTTGTGGTGAATGTGGTCATTTATAAGTAATGCACATCTTCTCTCCCATTCTTATGAGAGGGATGGAGGTCAAGGTGGGAGTGTGCATCTATAACAAATTCCCACCACCAACCCTATTATTTAGGATGATAATGAAGGTGGTGGGTAGTTATAATCAATGCATGCCTTCACCCTTCCCTCATGAAGGGGATGAGGGTGTAGATTTACTATATATCTTAACTAATAACCATCGTCACCTCTACATGAGGGCAGAAAGAGTATGCATTTGTTATAAGTGCACAACTTGTCCGAAACAAATGTGAAGGTGTGCATTTATAGCAAATTGATGTTGTCACCCTACCCCCATTGGAATGGAAGTGTAGTGTGAGGTTGGGGATATGCATTTATTAAAAATTCCAACGATTAACCTCTAGGATGGGGGTGATTTTGAAGGTGAAGGTGTGCATTTGTTCTAGGAACTATGTGGGGAGTGAAGGTGTGCATTTGTTAAATTTACCCGATGAGTGAGGTGGAGGGTGAATGAAGGTGTACAATTATAACAAATGCACACCTTCAATCCATACTTATAGAGGGCAAGGATATACATTTTTCATACACACCTTCACCAATGCACACATTCACACCCACTCCTATAAGGGGTTGAGGCTATATATTTATTGCAAATGCACACAATCACCTCTAGTTCCCACGTACACTTTCGTGTTAATACAAAAATATAAAACTTAGAGAATCCACTTAACCTTGTGTCTTAATCTACATTATCATAAGTGTAGATTAGAAAAACGGAAAAAGCTCATAAAATTTCCACTTTCTTTCCTTTATTTTTATTCCAACTAACCTATTGGTTACGAATATTGGAGTTTCATTACCAATTTATTTACATCAACCAATGGTGTCATAGAAACTGGGTCAATTTCGTAACACAATTCCTCTAAATATATTTTCCTACATTAATAACATTGTGAGGGGTGTTGCCTCCAAATTCAGGATCAAATCAATGCGTTTGTCACACCCCTATTCAACGAAGAATAATAATATTTGTTAATAGAAAAATATTAACTTCCTCTAATATCTTGTTTATTCCATCCAATGTCTATTAATCTTCAATTATTACCACCAACAGAGCTTCCTATTTTTCTCTTTAGTGCTATGTTAAAAAAATTCCTTTTTGCCACATATCCATGATTAAAATAAAATCTACGTGAGAAGACAATATTTTAGTATTACAAAGTTGTGATATATTTCTATGTCTATTCTCAAACTCAATTTGACCAAGAAGGTATTTTCTTAAATCAATACAAATGCATATATGAGCATAGGTATTGCACACATATACATTAGTTTTTGGATCCAACATAACATAATTACCCAGAGTATTACCAATGCATCTTCCTAGGCTAAATATTCCATTGGAAGCCAAGGAAGTCTAATCCATATTAGTATCTTTGATAATTTTGTATAAGTGGGTTAAATTTAGGGTGTTGTTACTTCATAAATAGGCCCACACCTTTAATGAACTAGGGTTATCTACCTACAACTTGTGTTAAGCCTATCCCAAAAAATAACTACAAGATGTATATACCTTTTTTCTTTTTATTTTATATGGATGATTACCATGTCCTCATTTCAATTAAAAAAAAAAAAAAAAAAAAACCCAAAGTCATCCATAGAGATATGGAGAACATGCCATCTATTAATTTCTATCGTCATTAATTAATTTTCCTTATAGGTGGAGTCATAGGAGTTAGGTCAAGTTGGTGGATGTCTAGATGGCTTTGTATCTACACCTGGATTTGTTTCCCAATCCAAAAAATTAAATTAATGTCTCCTATTTCATATTCCATAGGAGTATTCCTACATTGAGACCAAAAAGAGGGGGGTTGTCTATATATTTATGATCGAGTAAACATCTTAAATGTATGCGGAGATGGAACAATAATAAATGTCAATGAAATAAGACTAAGCTCCTTTAAAATTGTGTTTGGTCTACACAATGGTTGCTCATATTCGTGTCCTTCCATGAGGGGGTTCTCTATTTTTCTCTTTATTAATATGTAAAACAACTTCTTTTAGTGTTATTTTTCTCTTGTGAGAAAACATGTGTCTTTGGGATTTGTATGTTTTACATTAATAATAATAATATTTGATGTAAAACAATATAATGTTAAAAAAATTAATGATTAATTAAAACATCCAAAATTTATATCTATTTTTATTTACATCAATTAAATACATTAATTCACCAAAAAAAAATATTGAAAAAATCAAATTTTAATAAAAAATTAAGAACGGTTCATTTTAGTGACCAAACTAATTTTAATATATATATATAACATGTTGCACATCAACTTTATTAAATTCTAATCAAAATTCAAATATGTGTAATATCATGTCAAAATTGCATAGTTGCATACCAAAGTAGGATAAACAAAAGTTTAAAAGCAACCATAACATATTATCAAAAAATTAAACAACAACTTGTAGCATTTTAATGTTTGATGAAGGGTTATTATGTGTTAGAGTTGGATTTTCCAATGTTTTGTTTTTCTATAAGCCAAGTATGGAGAGTTGTAAGCTAGCATAGGGACTTGCAGCTGCCCAGTTGTAGTAGTTATCCTTAACGAACACTGGGCCTCCGACACTAGGCCTCCCCATTGCTATATAGTAGAGGTATTATATGTACTTTTACATAATATTCTAAGCAATAAAATACTCTTACATAGTATCAAAGGGGGAATTACTACCCCGCTTAATTATTTTCGAATTTAGCAATCTTTTATGATCTTGGATGGAGTTTCTGTTTAAGTGAGGTCTCGAAAATTTTTCGAGCTCTACAGATCAGTGTAAGAGATGATGGTTTCAATATATCAGATTTGAATGGGATTTATTTGTGATTATGTCTGGTCAGATCTGAGTTTTATACCTGTGCTTTTTCGTAGACGGAGTTATGGGTTCATTTTGGCACTGATTTTTTTTTCTTCCCGTTGAATGCTAATCTTTCATGGTAAGGTCTTGCAAATTTTTCAGACCTACAGATCTGATTATGTAATGAATTGAATCTTATTTGCTGTCAAACTTTCACGATGTCATGTAGTATATGAATGGATGAATTTTCATTAAAAGATATGATCTCTTTTGGTCATGCATCACATCATTATTTGGTCATACTTTTCAGGTGCTTGAATTAGACTGTAAGTAGGGAGGGATCTGTAGCTCTTTTGTATCTCTATTTTGAGGATCTATAAATGAATTTCTAGGGATGCTAGATCCACTATGAAAGCGTAGCTGGTTTGGCGCCACCAACATTGAATCGTTGATTTCAACAATTTTTCCTGGAAGTGCAAGTCACATCAATATTTAGTCCACCATTTTATGTTGTGTTGATCAAATGGTTGAAAGTATTCTGTACATGGCTATGTGCTCTGATTGTTCCCTTTATGAAGTTTTTTTCCCTAAAAGTGATTTTGGATGATAGTTTATCTGGGTGTTTTCACCAATATTGGCCAATTGCTTCAGCTTGGGCTTTTGGAAAGATAAATCCCATCTGACATTATGTTATTGAAAATCATTTGAGTATTGTCTCTCTAAGTTAACTATCTCACAACAATTTTTCCAGCGTCATTTGGAAATCTGAGAAACTTATTGTATCTCATATTGGTCCACAATTATTTAGATGGGATAATACCTGTATGTTTGAAGAACGTACATAATTTGTGCTTTTATCGTCGGAGCATAACCAGTTGGTAGGGTTTCTTCTATAATGGATATAGAAATTCAAGGATTTGGATGTGCTTAGTTTCTCCAATATATATATATATATATATATATTTAAATTCCCACTGAAATATCTAAACTGCAAGTTATCTCTCTGATTTGAATCAAATTCTTTGGACCTATGTGACTTCAACTTTACTTCCATTGGATCTGTACTTTGGCATGTGGAGATGCACAGTCGCTTGGGATGGAACTTTTATTTCATGACCTATTTTCTAATTGAATGCAAAAATACTTATCTTTCTTTAATTCTTTGAAAAAACCACATATTTTTTTTTCAATCTCAATCTTGCAAGTGATCCCTAGCTCAATTTTTGTGGATTGATGTGAGAGTCACGACAAAAGATATTTCCTTCGATCTGGGGTCCTGGGTTGCATTACAGACAAGCGGTCAGTTTTTTTTGGCGATGCAATATTCCATCAGCCTGCAAATTTGCTAAGCTTCATGATTGAAGAAGAAGCACCACGTTATGGTATTCTATAATTTTATTTTGGGTAGCTCAATTCATATTGGTACACACTATCATTTTTCATATAACTTGGGAAATTTTTTTGGGGGGATATTTCAAGTTATTAATCTTTAAAAAGTTAAAATCATTTTAAATGATGCTTTTATGATGGGAGGTTATAAAAAACTTGTCGGTTATTCATGAAAAACTAGGTGAATTGCTCTCCTAGTTAAAATTTGTTTTTGTTGTCATTATCAACATTTTTTTGTAAAGTCTTTCTTCCGTAAACATATTAATAAACTTGTTGTTACATAAAAAAATTTAAATATAGATGAATGATTGCAAAAAAATTGTGATAAGAAGGAAACAAATGAACTTCGTAAATTGGTTCTTCAATTGCACTAGTGGGATCCCTTTTGCAAATAAAGAATACAACTCTTAAGAATAGGTTGCAAACTTCAATAGCTGAGAAAATCAAGAAATTTGACCATCTTCATTCGACCATGGAAAACTATTTCAAGATGCTTGTAGATGAAATTCAAGAGAAGATTGACTTCCTTGATGACTTGGAGGAGGAAGTTGAGTATTTTTCTAACTCAGCAACATAAAATTTAAAGAAACAACTGGAAGAGAAAAATAATCAACATGTTATGGAAATTAATTGTTTAAAAGAAACAGTGTTTGAACAATATCAACTTTTGAAAAAAAAATATGATGCATTGTCACAACAAATGATTGAGAAGGATGAGGTCATTCAAAAGCTGCAAGAGTGTAAGCAGAAACTTGAATTGGAATTTATTCATCTTCAAAAATATGAGATGGAGACAATTGATGTTAAGGTGTCAAGCTCTTTGCCTTCCACACTTGATGATGTTGAATGCCAAAAGCCTAATGTTTATGATCATGACTCATCACATGCCTTTGTCACAACTAGTTTTGAAAACCACACTACTCGTATTGGGTCTCGATTGCTGAGAAAAATGGGATATACCGGAGGAGTACTTGGGGAAGAATGGGCAATGAATTGTTCCTCCTATTAACCCTCTAGTGCCCACATCAAGAGAAGGTCTTGGATGCGATCCTATTTCCGCCTCATCACCTACATCCAACTGTGAGGCGATTGAAGAAAATGTTCCTTTTAATTGTGATAAACAATTGATGACATGTTTGCTGTTGTAACTTATTTTTACCCTATTTTGTTTTTTTTTTTACTTTTTTCCTTATGTTTAAAAAAAATAGAAAGGAAATAAATAAAAATCAAAATAAAAGAGAAAGAAAGAAATGAAAAGAAAAACAGAAAAATTGAATATATATATATATATATATATATATATATATATATATATATATATCCCTAAGTTAGCGCGCTAGTTAAAATGCCGCTTTATTTATTTTTTATTATTATTATTTTAATCCTTTATATTTCGGAGGATTATTTTATTGTAAATAAAGTTGATTGTATGTTTTGTTGCATAGCGACAAGATCCAATTGAAAAGCAATGGATGAGATCATCCCCGCCCAAATCAATGATGAAGGATGAATTCGAGCCCCCTATTGCGAAAATTAATTGCTTAATAAAAAAAACTAATCATGTATACATTAATTATCAATCCGAGGAATGTCTTTTTGTTTCAAGGCAATCGACAAAATATATGCAAGAAAATACCAACAACTAACACTGGTTCTACATAATTATGTTCTACACTATCAAGCTCATTTGGAAAGAAATAAAATGTAAGACTTGAAAAACAATACTAAATTTTAAAAGCTGAAAGTAAATGATAGGAAAATAATTATGCTAATCACACGAATTGAATCAATACTAAAGTAAATCATACATTGCTGAAGTGGAAATTTAACCTATTACACCCAACATAATTCAAATGTTAATCTAGAGCAATAAATTAAATGAAATCTAGAAATTGCAGGAAACAACAAATTACTTGATGAAAAAGGAAATTTACTTTAAGGAACAAGAATTTAAATTCAAATAAACAAACACAACTAAACTACTTTAGATGTTCAAGGGAGCACCTTGTCCAAGATAGTGGGCCCAGCTTCACAAGACTTAGTTTTGCCTTGAAGAATAATTCAAATAAGATTACAAGTAACATATGTAAAACTCAATGGATAGCTTCCTTTATTAAAATATATCATAGAAATAATTACATCAAAATGAAGCTCTTAGCTTTGCCTCAAGTTCAACAATTATTCATTCCCTCTTTGATCTATGTTTTCATTTAAATACACAAAGACCAAAGGGAAATTACAACTAAATTGATTACAAAATGATTTTCTATTAAAATTGTAGATTTCCTTCAACAAATTGATCAGCAAGATCAGACTTGAAATTTCTCTCCATCATGATTCAGCTAGAACAAGTCGAATCTGGTATTGCAATGGAAGAATTTGGAAAATAGCTACAATAGTAAATATGAGAAAATCACATTTAGATAACATTTCGTTTCTCTCAATCCAGACCAAATTCAAGAAAACGGCTCATAAGAAAACTGAATTGGTTTGTTCTTCACAAAACCCATGTCTCAGATTGTCAAGATTCATCCTCATTTGTCCAAAATATCCATCGCAAAATCGTCACGTTTTATCCCAACAAATTTTTGAGTTGTAATATTTGATTATGGGTTGGAGATCAAATTTCCAATTTGGAAGAGATCTTGAAGAATAAAAGCATGAGTGATGTTATAACATATTAATGAAAAAGAGGGTTTTATAGTCGATGAGGCAAAGAAAATGGAAATCTCACCAAAAGTGCTAGAAGATGATACTCCTCTTTGTAAATTCTTGGAAAATATTAGAGAGAAAAATGAAAAAGAAGATGTTAAATTGAAGAAATCTACCACAAGTGCAGGATTTGAAGGTGGTTCACAACGATATGAAGTAAGGATGGCTTTGGATAAGAATATTTTGGAGCTAACATGTCTAATCAAAATCTTCTCATGATTTTCTCTTTCAATAGCAAATCATAAGAAGAAAGACTCCATATTCAATTTTATTTCTTATTTTTCAACATAGAGACTTGCCTCTCGGCTTATGACTCTTAAGATGATTCTTTAATGGAGGATTATAAAAGGCCCTGAGGTGAAGTAATAAACACTTTTAATCTTGTTAAATTCTTAATCATTTTGTTGTTAAAGAATTTGAAATTTAATATAAAAGCTTTGTTCTTTGGTGACCAATGCGTGGCTAAATAGTTTGATAGGCAATTTTGTGCTTGCACTCAATGGGAGGGCCCCCTGGAGAGTTTACTACAAGGAAAAGACCCTCTAGTGGAGGTTATAAAGGAGGTTTTTAGTGCTATAAAATTGGCCAAAATTGTCAAAAAAACATTTGCTACAACATTTGTTCATTGTGACAAAGGTTTTGGTGGAGCTTTTAATGGAAATTCAACACAACTAAAAAAACTGGGTGGTCAGAGGTTATTACGGATGTTTTTTTCATCGGTGCGCTACTAAGGTTTCAACGCACCAGTGCGTGTCATATAGACAATGAATCCAGGGCGGTCTAAGGTGCATGCACCAAGCCGTCAAGGTATAAAACCGCACCGGGCACAGTGTTGGTGATACAACGCACAAGGTCGTTCTAATTGGTCTTCGATTTGTGCAGTACCTATAGGTCGTCTCAACGCACCGGTATGTAGACTTTTAGAAATGAAACAATGCACCATATCAGACAAAAGCACCGAGATTTATAATTGGTATTGGTATTTGTGCGGTGCCCATACGTTGTACAAATGCACTGGTGCATAGTCTCACATAAACGCATTGGTGCATAGTATCGCACAAACGCACTGAGATTTTTAATTGGTTTTGGTATTTGTGCGGTGCTCATAGGTCATTGAAATTCACCGGTGCGCTGCAACATACAAGCACACCAGTGTACAGTAACTGACACGCACCGGTGTTCATTTTGTATTTTTTAGAAACATCGACCTGTGACAGTGCAATTATTTTGATTTTTTAAATTCATTATTCATCAAAAGTCGACACATCTTATAAAAATATTCATATTAATTAAATTTTTACTAATTCATTTGAATGTGGTGTTTGGATTAACTTGTTATATCATATCATAATTATTGTGATTTTTTAAAATTCATTATTCATCAAAATTTGACACATATATATCTTATAACCTTATTCATATGAATTAAATTTTTATTAGTGCATTTTAATGTGATGTTTGGATTAATTTTGATATCATATAATAAATTTCACATCTATTCATTATAATATATAATCATCCATAAATTTAATCAGTGGTGTTACATTTCACAGCGACAATGGAGAACGCAATGGAATAAATTAAAACATATTTTATTATATATATATAAGACAGTATTTGTCATACAAAATGGGAAAGTTATTGGTATCCCTTTGTCTTTGAATTGGGACACTATGTCCATTACATTAAACAAAATGTCTGATTTCACAGACAAATATTTCAAAAATAAAATGCCTTGCTTTGATATCCAAACATAGCGATCATCATTCTTCGCTTGAACTGTTGTCACTGCTAGAGCTACTTCCATGACTTAGATTATTTTTAGAAATTTTTTGTTCAAGGTGTTGATTGTTTCCTTCTTCTTCACCTTCCATCTACAAACATAAAAATAAACTGTAATGAGTGTATATACATTGGTGAGAATAATGAAAATTTCAATATTAAATAATATACATCAATGTAAATCGAAAAGAAATGATGTACCATAGCAACAATTGACTCATAAACTATACACATTCTTTCAAAACCATGTACCATACCATCTTTCAAGATTTCATCTGTTGGTGGAGTTCCATACTTTGTTTCCTGCACGTTTTATACCCCATAAAAAATCATATATTTAATATAAAGTTTTTTTTGTTCTATTAATTATAGACGGAGCTAAGAAAAACGAGATCGATAGATTCTTACAAATTCCAAAATTAATTTCTGATATGCCAACATATACTCACAATCCATATTTAACCCAATCTCAATCAATTCGTTTGATGGTTCTTCTTTGTATGTTAGCACCTGTTTGAAGACATTCAATGATGCTTTTTGTAAAACAACTTAAAAAATACAAAAATGAAATCTAGTTAATTTGTTATAAGGAAGTAACAATTACTCACAAACTTAGATATCAACTTTTTTCTTCCTTGTCATCCTGTTTTATGTGTTGAATGGGTTCCATTTTATTTTCTTTTTAGCAAGAAAATACTTGAAAATTAATATTTAATGATAAATTGTTTATTTATTGTGCCTAATGATCGAAAAATTCAATGATTACATATTACATTTGAAGCACGTTGTTGTTGAGATGGATCCTCCTGCAATGCAATTTTGTCCATTTCTTTGACCATTTCCTTGTACACCTTTTTGGACATTCCTACTGGCATATTTCTAATATCAACTCGTTCATCTTTCGAGATTTTCATAATCTTCCTAAAAATGTAACATGACAATAAACTATTTAATTTTTATATTGATATATGAAAAGTAAATATAACAAAAGTGATATTTATAAATAATTCTAGACAAGCATTTAAAGGAATATTATTTTTTCATTCCTTATTTTTTGTTGTTGTATGTTTTTTCTTTTAAAACTCTCACATGTCTCATTGACCAATTCTTTGTAAACCCTTCCTGTAGTTTAGATAAAATTTGGTTCTTGGAATCATTGGATTGATTTTTGTATTGTAAGTGGAAAGAACGTCTATACATTGGTTCCACTAGATCCCTCAAACTTTTGTAAACGTTTTTCCCCCTTTCATTAACCTCCAGCACCACTCCAGATGAGCTAAGGAGAAATTAATTTTCATTTGCATGTTCTAATTTTTTTCTTTTCTTAGAAAAACATTCATTTTATGAGTTATTGGTCCTTGTAGAACATTAAACAGTTGTGAATTAATAGATTTTTTGACACATGTTATCTAATAATTTGAAGTATATTATTAATAAAAATTAAAAAAAGAAACTCATATTGGATCGATAGTATTTTTTCATTCACCTGATTCATCATTTTGCAATTTTTCCATCAAGCTTTTACACTCTTCTGGTCCTAGATCACAAATAATATTATCGAGCTTCGTCATTTTGTAGCTTTGCATGATACACAGTAAATAATACATATTAGTTAAACTTACATATAGTTCAAAAATAATATTTTTTGTAAAGAATTTACAAAGAACTTGCCTTTTTTGCTTTTCTTGATGTGTTATCAGTATTTTTGTTACTTGATCTCTTGTTATTCATTTCTTTATCAATCTGAAACCTGTACCATATCATTAATTAATATATTTATAAATAAATTGTCAAATTTTAGGTAAAAAAAAAAGTCTGAAGAAACCGGTGTGCCATTCATGGTGTACATACCGACGTCGGTGCATGGGGGTCTTATAAATACACTGCCCAAAAAATATAATAGACCGTATGGTGCTCTATGTTAACATGGAGCACCGATTAACATAGAGAAAGTAATAAAAATCGTCCAGTGTTAGTTTTTGTAGCATAAACGCCCCGCGCAAACAAGGGATCACCATATGGTGCTCTCTATCAACTAGGAGACCTGGTGCGGCACGTTATATGTTACATTGTGTACTGATTAACACAATAAAACAATTTTTTGCGAAGCAGTACATTCGCGGTGCACCATAATAAAATAGCGCACCAGTGCAGTATTTTACATATGGCGCACTAATTGAAAAAAAAAAAAAAAAAAATTATTACACAGTACTTTCGCGGTGCACTGGGAATATAAAATGCATCGGTGCAATAGGTTAAGCAAGGCACACCAATTAAAAAAAAAAAAAAAAAATCAAAAATTCACGCAAGGGCTGAGATGGATTGGGATTCGACTATGCAAGTCGTCCCGTGGGTTGGATATCAATCTTATCTTGATGATGAACCTCGATAGCTAGTTCGAAATGTCGATGGAAGAAAAAAACCAACTCAATGCGATGGATCTGCAAGAAATTTCATTACAAAATACAAACCCTATAAATCTAAAATGAAAAGCCCTAATTCTGAAATCACAGAAACAGGAAGAAGAAAGGGCATAAACAAAAAGAATGAAGGGTTTAGGGTAAAAATGGATTTTTTTTTTCTTTTGTTTCTGAAAATGAAAAACAAATTGAATTTTTTTTCTTACTTTGTATAAAAACTGTAGAAAAATTAAAAAAAAAATCAAATTTAATCACAAGATCGTTTGAAATTCTATGTTACAGGGTTTGAATCATCAGAGTTTTGGAATTCTGATTATCTGAATACATCTGTTCGAACGTATTTCGCTACTCCACAGTGCTCTCGTGCTCTCTTGCTCCATGTATGTCTCCTACAAATCTCTGGCTGATTTTTTTTGCAACAATAGTGAAAAAATGAAAAGTGTTTAGTATTTAAAGTTTTTTTTTATGAAATTAGTTTTTCGAAAATATTTTCCACCCATTTTTCAATTTACCGCTTTTTTTTCACTTAAACAAAATATATTTGTGCTTTTTCTTTCACTTAAACAAAATATAGTTGCACTTTTTTAATTTTCGGTTATTCATCACCGGTGTGTAGTAACTAAAACGCACCAGTGCACAGTAACTAAAACACACTGTTGCGGTTATATGTACATAGCATCGATTTGCAGTAAAGGCACTGAAATTACTTTTAGGTGTGTACACCAAAGTTTAGTGAACTCCAACCATAGAAATTGAGAATTATAGTTTTGTTTATTCTTGATGGAAATATGCAATTAGAACTAGAATTTTGTTTATTCTTGAGAATTATAATTGGATAAATTCTTGATGGAAATAAATATTCTTCCAATGTATTTTTTTTATTTCAGGAGGTCCCCACTGATTATGTGGAGAGAATGCAATGTGGGGCATGTGAAGATGCAATACTATAGGGCCCAAGTTGGCAATTGCAACATGTGAACTTGTGCTATGCTAAGACGTGGGCAATATTCAGAAATGGTTGGGAAAGTTTTGTTTCTGAGTAGTTTATTGAAGTTGGAGATATTTTAATTTTTACACATGTTGGAAATGTACATTTTTCTGTGAAAATATTTGGGTCATTTCTTTTCAAAACTACACCTCTTCTTCTTTCAGAAAAAGAAACTTGAACCTTTCCACAACCTGCAACAAGAAAATGTGCCAAAAGGAGCCTCTGACATGAATATCTATTTCTAACATGCATAAGTATTTCTTCTGTTCAGGTCTCGAAGGAATCTGCCTGAATTTTCTTTGGTTCTACCGAAGGGTGCAGTTACTAAAAGATACATGATTGTAGGCTCCCTCCAACCCTCATTAAATTACAAAATATGGATAAAACCCCATAGAAATGCCTATCATTTGCGGAAAATGCCTCGAAACACAAAATGGAGTGTTTTCTTTTTTGAAAGTTGTGTGTTATTATGGTGAAAGAAATTATTCTTTCTATTTTGTGCTAATATGGTGAAGAAATGGAATAGTGCTCAGGTATATGACAACAATCTTCAATCATATTCTCAAAATATATGGGTTCTTTGTTAAATGCATAGCTACAATATTCGGTCATATATTTGCTAGGAAAAATTCAACTGAAATACCAATACGACAGGGTTGGTAGTGTCTACTATCCCATGAACCCATAAACCCCACAAAAAATCTCAATTTTTTTTTAATAAAATGTAAAATAGTCCAAAAATATTATTATTATTTGTCTATTGCATTCTTGACACTCGAATTCTTCTAAACTTTGTTCATGGAATTAGCATCCATAAGAGGCAACACAATGGTAATATACTCGAATTCTTCTAAAATATGTTCAATGGAATTAGTACATGTGAAATGGTACATGTGTTATTAATTCATCAATATGTATACTTTTTAAAATGGGTTTTTATAAAGAAGAGGAGTTAATTACCTTATGCCTTATAAGACTCTTTTTTTCGAAACATTATAATATGTATTTTGAATTAATGTTAAAATCAATATTCCACTTGATTATTTGCAATTATGTTGATCTCAATAAAAATGTTGTATTGTATAAAGTATTTTTTTTTTGTTATGTAAGATCATAATAAAATAATGATAATTCTAAAGAACATGAATTTATTTGCATTACTTTCTAAACTTTATTATGTTACAAAAATTCATATTATTCTAGACTTATTATTTTACAATTATTTAAAATTTTACAAGTTTAAAAATTTAAAAATTTTAATAAAATAATTTCATATTATTACAATTAAAATTTAACATTAATACAATTAAAATTTTACAAATATTTTACATACAATTACAATTAAAATTAGAATTAGAATTAGAATTAGAATTAGAATTTTACAATTTCACATACAATTAGAATTAGAATTAGAATTAGAATTTTAGAATTTTACATACAATTACAATTACAATTAAAATTTTACAATTACAATCATTTCATAGTAATACAACTAAAATTTTACAAATATTTTATATACAATTAGAATTACAATTTTACAAATATTTTACATACAATTACAATTAAAATTAAAATTACAAATACAATTACAATTTTAGAATTTTGCATACAATTAGAATTACAATTAAAATTTTACAATTTGTCATATATGCATTTACAATTAAAATTACAATTACAATAATTTCACAATAAATTAAATATTACAATTACAATTAAAATTTTACAAATATTTTACATACAATTACAATTAAAATTACATTTACAAATACAAATACAATTTTACAATTTTACAATTTTACATATAATTAAAATTAAAATTTCAATTAAAATCACGACATAATATTTAATAAATATCATGGTCATTTAATATTAAATTAATTAATAAACATCACGATCATGATAACCATCGTAAAAATATCATATTCAACTAAAAAACACATTCAAATTCGCTAACATCATCGTGATTGTTGACCATAATCAGTTCCTTGTTGAAATTCGACCAGCAATCTTGCTTAAGCCCCCTCGATCCTTTCTCTTTGACTCGAGAATCCATTCTAAAGCCTATCGTTGATTTCCTTTGCCCCCAAAACTATATTCTGTAAGGCTAAAAACCCACTTTCAAAATTATTTGAGGCCTGGCCCCTTCGGCCCTAACCCCTTGGCTATTTCCTCCACATGACTGTGAGTCGGAACCTAATGCTAAACTTTGGGGGCGCTATCAAATGTGCGCGTCTGGCGAAATAACATTCGTTGATCTGTACAAGATCAAACGGTCTCCGCTGATCAACGCCGTGCTCCTAGTCCACCCGCCATCCGTTAGATCAAACCATAAATCGACGTACCACATCCTTCCCGCCCTGTTGGACCCCGCGCTGCGCATCGATTCCAAAACCGGCCTGTTTATTTCGCACCACCTTTGCTGGGCAGGCGATATTTCTCAAAAAGCAACGATTCCACACATCGCGCAACACTTGTCCCGGTGTACGACTCCAATACTGCCGTATTTCGCGCGTTAACGATCGATCCAGGACGCGCAACGAAATTAACGTCAACCATCAGATCCGGAGGCCTTCATCCGACGGTGACCACTATTCGAAGCTGCATGTGTTTTAAGCCAAGTTTATAACGCCTGTGGCCCACCATCACATCACCGCCCGACGTAGTTTAAACTGTTGATCTTGTTTAAGGATCATGCGGCTCAGATCGTTTGTTTGCCCAGCCGTTGACCTAGTCCATCCCCACGTCATAATTTCCACGTGTGCGTCGTGTTCCTCCTACACCATTCATATGTTCCGTTTACGTGTCATATTTCAGTGTTCATGTTATGAGCTTCTGCCCCAGTCATCCATTGTCGTTCCACTGTATTCTTCATTGCCACCCTACATCGTTTCGTCATTCCACCTTGACTGCACAACCATTTCCATGGTCACCGCCACATTCACCATCCCTGTGTCTGGTTTTCTTTAACGTGTTTGTGGGTTTTGCAGGTTTATGGATATGAAGAACTATCATAATTTGCAGCCCCCATTACAAAAGCTGAGGCCTCTTCCAAGGACGATTTTTCAGAGGCAAATTTATGAAGAAAAGCTTAGGAGGCCATCGCGACATGACTGCTATTTAAGAGGCAAGGATACAATCTATCAAACCCTTCAAAGTTATTCAAAAGGCAGATTTTTGTAGATGAAAGTATTTATGATGAGGCAAAGAGGATCAGTAGAAGATCAAGGAATGCATTGTCTGGTATTAAAGAATTTAAATTCCAATTCAAGGTTTGAAGGCCGATGGTACCCAACACAGAAAACCATGCCCTCCATATTTTATTTCAGCGGAATTTTCTCAAGGCAAGGACAGGATGTTAGTGTGATTTTTCTTTTTTCCGTGCTCCTGAAGAGATTTTATACCCAGTGCATTTACTTCATGGAGCTGGTCGCAGAGTACATATAGTATTTCATGGCCGTCAAATAGTATGGGCGCGAATGTTTCCGCCATTTTTTTTTAATGAAACAATTAATTTTTTTCACCTACTTCTTTTATGAGTTTTTCTTCTTCTTCCTCTATAAAAACCCAGAAGAAAGACATGGTAAAGGTTCCAGATTTTTATCAGAAAATTGTGCAGTGAAAGGAATATTTGTATACATCTTGTAAAAGCTTTTGTATGAAGGCTCAGAGCCCGTAGGGTCTCAGTGAGGAGGATTTCTATCTGTATTTGAAGATTCTGGTCTTTGGTATCCCATAGTATGTAACTTCCTTTCATGTGTTTAATACAACATTTCATTTTATCCATATTCTTGTATCATGTACTGGAATGCGAGTGGCTCACTGATTTTAGGTAAGGATTTATCCTAGTAGATACCCATACTTGGATCAGTCAAGCGCTTTAAATATGGCTCAGGCATAATATACTGTTCCATGTTCATTTCATCCATCTTTCTGCTATATTAGTTTCCTTGGGAGGGTGCTTTTAAAACGCCATTGTCATGTATGGATTCTTAGATTGATAAGCCCATATATGGTTCTGTTGTGTATTTGGGTATCAGACCAAAGATAACTAATATCTTCTTATATTTCTTTCACCGCATACACCTTCTGATATTTGATTTCTATGGCATATTACTTGAATCAGCCCTATTTACAGTAAATTGTCTCTTAACTGTCTGATGCTTTTATATTAGAGTTTTGCATCTTGTCTCTACAACATTACTTTCCCTGTGGTAGTTTCTATAAGTTCTGGTCCCATTTAAATCAATTTCCTTGTTTACAAGAGATAGCAGGAGAGCTTTTGGATTGGCACCCAATTTTTATTATATGCTCCTTGCTATGATAATATTTCCTAGGCACTGGTCTATGGCAACTCTAGGTTGTCTATAGGAGCGACAACATCCGTCGACAACATCTTTTTGGCGCCGTTGCTGGGGAAAGAAACTAAGAAAATCATTATCCCTGGGCCTCGACAAATCATTTTCACTCTCTAATAAGGTGAGCACAAAGAGTTGAAGAGTTGCATATGTCTCACCTTGGCGACTCCACTATTGTTTATTTGATAAATCTATTTGTAGTCCTGGCTCCTCGTAAGCCACATTTGAGGTCAGATACGTCTCAGCCAAAGACCCCTTCAGTGTCTGACCCAGAAAAAATCATACATAGAAGAAGTTGGAAAGAGAGGGGATCAATCCGTGCTGAAATCCCTGAATTTTCTGTAGAAGATTATCCATCCGCCTCTTCTCAAGAGATCCAAGTAGAAAATCTCGACTCCACTGTGGGAGACACAGACTATTACTCAGATAGCCCACCTAGAGGAGGTGTCAAAGCTAAAGAGAACTTTCACCCTACTCCTGAGGTCGAAGAAGTTAAAGAAGTCACCGAAGTAGCCGCTGTTAACCGTGAACTGTTCCCATATATGCCTTAGGCCGTTGTACAGTATATTCCTATCGTTATTCATACTCCACTCCCACCTCCTCCTCTTCCTCCATTTGTACACCAGATTGTTACACAACCCCCACCTCCTCCAATGGCTAATGTTCCAGCTTTTTTGTTAAACAAATATGCTCCCCTGGCATTACCTCAAGTGTTGAATGACATGCCACAGGATTATTTGAAGATCTTGCCCAGATTGACTGGGGAAAATGAAATTGACGCTCAGAAACATCTTGAGACCTTTTTCTCTTTTGCATATAACTTTAATGTAGAACATTTGGATGTAGTCTTAAGACTATTTGTGCAATCTCTGGATGGTGAAGCCAGAAAATGGTTCAAGACATTGGGAAACCGTTCCATAGCCACTTGGGATGATATGGAAAATACCTTTCTCAGAAAATGGGGAGAAAATAAAGATCATGGACAGTGTCTTACTGAGTTCAATACACTCAAGAAGAAACATAATGAAGGGGTGTCAGAATTTATCAAAATATTTAACAAGTTGTATCTAAACCTTCCTACCGATATGAAGCCTCATCAGAATGCTGCCAAAGTTGTTTTCATAGCAGACTTTGACTCAGATTTTGGTTTCTCTCTCAGGGAAAGAAATCCTGCCACCCTAGATGATGCTCAGTCATATGCTCTTGAGTTGGAAGCAAATTTTGCTTCCACTGGAAAATTAAGAGGGAAAGCTGAACAAGACACCAGAAGAAGGGGTAAAGAGGAAGTATCTACTTCTAATCAGGATAAGGATCCAGATAGAATTGAAGAAATGAGAAAAATTATTAAGAATATTTCTAATAAATTGGTCAAGCTTGAATTGGAGACCAAGAACTCAGCCTCCAAGAACTTCTAGAATGCTCCAAACAGGGGTTACAATCCTCAGTATAGAAAGCCACCCCTGCAAATATTGCCAAGAGAAGCAAAAGAGCAGCATGATCAGGTACCACACCCATTGTACCTGGAAGGCCCAGTAGATGACTCCACTGAAGATGCTGCCTATGAACTGCAAGATGCAAACCTTGCTTTCTCAAACAATGATGAAGTAGAATGTCCATTGCAAGAAGAGGAAGAAGCTAAAGAAATAGAAGACTCAGAGGCTGATTATTACTGTAAACAGTTTTATAACTTTATGCAAGCCCATTTCAATAGAAAATATGATCTCAGGTCTTCAAGGAAGAGGACTCGAACTCAGGATCAAGAAGAAGAGCCTCCCCAGAAGGAAGCATCTACTCAAAAGGAGTCAACAGTGTAGAAAGTTACAAACAAAGGTAAGAGTCCTCTGAAAAAACCTTTGCAGTCTAATGATCAAATTCCTTCTTCTTCAAAAGTAGTCACTCCTCCTAATGCTGAGTCTGTATCAAAAGAAGTTAAACCTTCAGCTGAAAATAAAGAGTCAAAAGAAGTTGCAATAGAAAAGCCCCCTCCTGCTTTCAATTTGCAAAAGGAACTTGAGAAAGTCAAAATCCCAATTCCCCTAACTGAACTGTTGAAACAACCTGTATATCAATCTCAAGTCACTTCTTTATTGTTCCCTCCTGAAACACCAGTCATTCCAGATAGTCTCAACCTCCAAGAAGAAAGACCCATGGTAGTCGTTGGCCTACATGTCGAGGAGATAGATCCCTCTACTCCTCCTTTCTATGTGTCTCTAGTGATTCATGACATGCTGTTACACAATTGTATGTTAGATTCTGGAGCTTCCCATAATCTTATGCCTCTGTCAGTCATGGAACAACTAGGACTACAGATCACTCACCCATATAAAGACCTCTATTCATTTGATTCCAAAAGAGTTAAATGTCTAGGGATGATTAAGATTTAGTGGTCAATTTGGCCCAAATTCCAGCAAAGAGTATAGTAATGGACATTGTGGTGGCTGATATCCCATCTCGCTTTGGCATGCTATTGTCAAGGTCCTGGGGAACAAAAATTGGTGGGTCACTTAAACTAGACTTAACATATGCCACTATTCCAATTTTTGGTGGCCAGGAGAGGAGGTTATATAGAGAAACCAGATTTGTCAAGATGGTTACTAAGGCTGACAGCTCAGAGAATTCACCAGTCTACAACAAGGAAGGATATTTTTCATGCTTAATGCTGGAAGAAGATCAAGAATATGCTCAAGAGCCACCCTTCTGCCAGATCAAGACTGAGCAGCCTTCAGTGGACCATGAAGCAGGAGTATGGACTCTACATTTTGATGGGGCAAATTCAAGAGAAGGAAACGGAGCTGGAGTATTATTAATTTCTCCTACAGGTAACTGGATCCCACTGTCTTTTAAATTGGAATACCAATCTACTAATAATGTAGCTGAATATGAAGCACTGCTATTGGGATTACAAACAGCCAGGAGCATGGGCATACAGTGTTTAAAGGTCCTGGGAGACTCTGAGCTGGTCGTCAGACAGGTCAGAAATCAATGTCAAACTAAACATCCACGGCTGAGAGCTTATAGAAATGAGGTTTGGGACATGGTGGAGAACTTCTTTTTAGCATTTAATATTCAGTTCATGCCCCGAGAACAGAACAGAATGGCAGATTCACTTGATGTGGCTGCTAGTACATTCCGTCCTCCTCAGAACCCTCTCTTGAGGTATGAAGTTGAGGTACGTTATAGACCATCAATCCCAGATAATATTAAGCATTGGCAGGTGTTTGAAGATGAGGAAAAAATGAAGAGATTCCTGGAAACAGTGGGAGAATTATCTAATATGGAGATTGATGATTGTGAAGAAGATGAGGCTGAGAATACTTCAGAAAATAAATGGGAGGAGAAAATGGCAGGAAGCAAAGTGCTGCAGTTAAATCGAAATGTCATCCCTAGAGGGTTGGTGCCTCTAGAAAGATTATTCGACAAGAATGATGTCCCATTACAGCCTAGTAAAGTGGTAGAAGAAAATCAGGTAGAAGATCTAAATCTGGGTACTAATGTTGAGCCCAAAATTGTCAAATTATCTAAAAAGGTCCCAGAAGAATACAAGAAAAAATACCTGAAATTATTTCAGTCATACAGGGATGTGTTTGCATGGTCCTATCAGGACCTTAAAACTTTTGATATTAGTATAATACAGCATAAAATTCCTCTGAAGGAAGACGCAAGACATTATAAGCAAAAGCTCAGACAGATAAATCCTCTGCTGCTTCCATCCAATGAAAAAGAAATCAAGAAGCTGTTAAAGGCTAAAATAATTGTGCCACTGAGGTATTCTGAATGGGTGGCGAACCTTGTCCCTGTCCGAAAGAAGAATGGAGAAATAAGGCTTTGTGTGGATTTCAGGAATTTAAACAGAGCATCTTTAAAAGATAATTATCCACTGCCCAAGATGGACCACATCGTGCAGAAAGTGGTTGGAGCCTATAGAATGTCAATGATGGATGGTTTCTCTGGTTATAACCAGGTGGTTGTACTTCCAGAAGATCAAAAGAAGACTGCTTTCATCACACCATGGGGTACATTTATGTATGCCAGGATGCCTTTTGGACTGATTAATGCAGGAGCCACTTTTCAGAGGGCCATGGACATTGCTTTTGTTGGGGAGAAGGATAAATTTTTGGTGGTTTACCTTGATGATATTACAGTGTTTTCAAAAAATGATGCTGAACACATTGAGCATTTACGAAGAACTTTTGAAAAATGCAGAAGGTATGGTATTTCTCTTAACCCACAAAAGTCCTTATTTGCATTAGAGGAATGCAAAATTTTGGGGCATATTGTAACTAAATATGGGGTAAGGATAGATCCCAAAAGAGTAGAGGTTATAAATAACATCCCCCTCCCCAGAAATAAGAAGGAAGTGCAGGTATTTCTAGGCCGGATAAATTTCCTGAGAAGGTTTATTCCTAACTATGCTGAGATAGTTAGGCATATAACTGATATGCTGAAAAAGAATAATGAAGTAAAATGGTCTCAGGAATCTAGAGAGGCATTCACCAGGATAAAACAGGCATTTTCTCAAGCCCCTGTACTAGCTGGGCCAGATTATACTAAACCATTTATGATCTTTTCTTTTGCATCACCTCATACAGTAGCTGGAGTGTTTTTACAGAAAAATGAAGAAGGATATGAGCAGCCCATATCCTTTTTCAGTGAGGTGCTGCATGATGCCGAATTGAAGTATAATATATTGGAGAAGCAGGCCTATGCCCTGGTGAAATCCCTCAAATATTTTCGCATATATATTTTACAGTCTCACATCACTACATTCGTACCTACTGCAGCTGTAAAGGATATCCTTGTTCAGGGAGACAGTGAAGGGAAAAGAGGGAGATGGATTGCAAAAATACAGGAGTATGATCTGGATATCCGCCCTACCAAGTTGATCAAAGGACAGGGGCTTGCAAAAATTCTATCCGAATCAAACTATCAAGCTCTGGGCATAAATTTGTCTATGATTTCAAGTGAAGAGTCTGAGAGTGAAATGGAGCAGCAAGGACTGGAAGTTGCTTCTCAGAAAACACATATAAAATATCTCACCAGTCCATGGTAAAAAGAAATAGTTGAATATCTTTTGACACTCAGCTGTCCTCTAAGTTGTGATAAAGCAAAATATAGGGCTTTAAGATTGAAATCACAGAAGTATATAGTTGCTAATGGCCAACTATATTTGAGGGACCCCTCAGGAATTTTACTCCTGTGCCTCACAGAGGATGAAGTAGAGAGTATAATGATGGAATTTCATGAGGGAATCTGCGGAGGACATTATAGCTGGAGGGCTACAGCTCATAAAATCCTGAAGGCCGGTTTCTACTGGCCAAAATTATTTGGAGATGTTTTTACTTGGGTCAGAGCCTGTGATAAGTGTCAGAAATTTGCTGAGAGACAGAAGTTAGCAGCTCTGCCCCTAATTCCTATTCATGTTAACAAACCATTTCAGCAGTGGGGATTAGACTTTATAGGCGAGATACATCCCCCATCAAGTGGACATCATAAATGGATATCGGCAGCCACAGATTACTTTACAAAATGGGTGGAAGCCATACCTGCAAGGAATGCTACTGACACTGTCATCATAAAGTTCATGGAAGAAAACATCATATCCAGGTTTGGCTATCCTGCTAAAATAGTGACTGATAACGCACAGGCCTTCAAATCTGCAAAATTTGTGAATTTCTATCAACAGTATAATATTGCACTTAATCATTCCACAGCTTATTATCCACAGGAAAATGGTTTGGCAGAATCTTCCAACAAAACTCTGGTGAGGGCATTAAAGAAGACTATTAATGAGAATCAGAAGAATTTGGATTCCCAATTGAAATTTGCTCTGTGGGAAAATAGAATCACCAGTAAGAGAGCAACTGGGAAATCTCCATATGAGTTGGTATATGGACGAGCAACAGTGTTTCCTGTGCAGCTGGCCTTACCAGTGGCACGTTTCATGCAAGAAAGTCAGGAAGAACCTGATGATATGATAAGGAGAATCAATTAATTGGTGGAATTAGAGGAAACACGAGACCAAGTGAATCAGAGATTAGCTGAATATCAAGAGAAAATGAAAAACATTTTTGATCAGCATACAAAAGACAGAAAGTTTCAGATTGGTGACTTGGTGCTTAGGTGGGATGTACGAAGAGCCAAAAAGGGAAAACATGGTAAATTCGATTCACTTTGGTTCGGTCCCTTCAAAATTGTGGAACAGGGAGGTACTAATACTTTCATATTGGAGAATTTACAGGGTGACTTGCTTGATGCCCCTGTGAATGGTCAATTTCTTAAGCCCTACTTCCAGTTTTAATCCAGGCAGAGAGAGCCTGATGTATTATATTGTATATTAGCTTTGTTCCAGTCTTTGTTTGAACAAGGTGGGTGTGCTGATGATTCATAAAGAGAAAAGTAAGAGAGGCTGAAGAATAGAGTTTACATAGATTATGATCAGGAGGTCTGCGCAGTTCTCGACATGTACAGGGATGAACATGCCATCCCCATATGGAGCCAATGTTGACCATAATCAGTTCCTTGTTGAAATTCGACCAGCAATCTTGCTTAAGCCCCCTCAATCCTTTCTCTTTGACTCGAGAATCCATTCTAAAGCCTATCGTTGATTTCCTTTGCCCCCAAAACTATATTCTATAAGGCTAAAAACCCACTTTCAAAAATATTTGAGGCCTGGCCCCTTCGGCCCTAACCCCTTGGCTATTTCCTCCACATGACTGTGAGCCGGAACCTAATGTTAAAGTTTGGGGGCGCTATCAAATGTGCACGTCTGGCGAAATAACAGCCGTTGATCTGTACAAGATCGAACGGTCTCCGCTGATCAACGTCGTGCTCCTAGTCCACCCGCCAGCCGTTAGATCAAACCATAAATCGACGTACCACATCCTTCCTGCCCTGTTGGACCCCGCGCTGCGCATCGATTCCAAAACCGGCCTGTTTATTTCACACCACCTTTGTTGGGCAGGCGATATTTCTCAAAAAGCAGCGATTCCACACATCGCGTAGCACGTGTCCTGGTGTACGACTCCAATACCTCCCTATTTCGCGCGTTAACGATCGATCCAGGATGCGCAGCGAAATTAATGTGAAACGTCAAATCCGGAGGCCTTCATCCGACGGTGACCACTCTTCGAAGCTACATGTGTTTTAAGCCAAGTTTATAACGCTCGTGGCCCACCATCACATCACCGCTCGACATAGTTTAAACCGTTGATCTTGTTTAAGGATCGTGCGACTCAGATCATTTGTTTGCCCAGCCGTTGACCTGGTCCATCCCCACGTCATAATTTCCACGTGTGCACCATGTTCCTCCTACACCATTCATATGTTCCGTTTACGTGTCATATTTCAGTGTTCATGTTATGAGCTTCTGCCCCAGTCATCCATTGTCGTTCCACTGTATTCTTCATTGCCACCCTGCGTCGTTTCGTCATTCCGCCTTGACTGCACAACCATTTCCATGGTCACCGCCACATTCACCATCCCTGTGTCTGGTTTTCTTTAACGTGTTTGTGGGTTTTGCAGGTTTATGGATATGGAGAACTATCATAATTTGCAGCCCCCATTACAAAAGTCGAGGCCTCTTCCAAGGACGATTTTTCAGAGGAAAATTTATGAATAAAAGCTTAGGAGGCCGTCGCGGCATGACTGCTATTTAAGAGGCAAGGATACAATCTGTCAAACCCTTCAAAGTGATTCAAAAGGCAGATTTTTGTAGATGAAAGTAATTATGATGAGGCAAAGAGGATCAGTAGAATATCAAGGAATGCATTGTCCGATATTAAAAAATTTAAATTCCAATTCAAGGTTTGAAGGCCGATGGTACCCAGCACAGAAAACCATGCCCTCCATATTTTATTTCAGCCGAATTTTCTCAAGGCAAGGACAGGATGTTAGTGTGATTTTTCTTTTTGCCATGCTCCTGAAGAGATTTTCTACCCAGTGCATTTACTTCATGGAGCTGGTCGCAGAGTACATATAGTATTTCATGGCCGTCAAATAGTATGGGTGCGAATGTTTCCGCCATTTTGTTTTAATGAAACAATTAATTGTTTTCACCTACTTCTTTTATGATTTCTTCTTCTTCTTCCTCTATAAAAACCCGGAAGAAAGACATGGTAAAGGTTCCAGATTTTTATCAGAGAATTGTGCAGTGAAAGGCATATTTGTATACATCTTGTAAAAGCTTTTGTATGAAGGCTCAGAGCCCGTAGGGTCTCAGTGAGGAGGAGTTCTATCTGTATTTTAGGATTCTGGTCTTTGGTATCCCACAGTATGTAACTTCCTTTCATGTGTTTAATACAACATTTCATTTTATCAATCTTCTTGTATCATGTACTGGAATGCGAGTGGCTCACTGATTTTAGGTAAGGATTTATCCTAGTAGATACCCATACTTGGATCAGTCAAGCGCTTTAAATATGGCTCATGCATGATATACTGTTCCATGTTCATTTCATCCATCTTTCTGCTATATTAGTTGCCTTGGGAGGGTGCTTTTAAAACGCCATTGTCATGTATGGATTCTTAGATTGATAAGCCCATAAATGGTTATGTTGTGTATCTGGGTATCAGACCAAAGATAACTAATATCTTCTTATATTTATTTCACCGCATACACCTTCTGATATTTGATTTCTGTGGCATATTACTTGAATCGGCCCTCTTTACAGTAAATTGTCTCTTAACTGTCTGATGCTTTCGTTATTAGAGTTTTGCATCTGTTCGCAGAACTACTTTCCTTGTAAGGCTTCAAAAGTTCTGGTCCCATTTAAATCAATTTCCTTGTTTACAAGAGATAGCAGGAGAGCTTTTGGATTGACACCCAAGTTTTATTATATGCTCCTTGCTATGATAAGATGTCCTAGGCATTGGTCTATGGAAACTCTAGGCTGTCTCTAGGAGCAACAACATCCGTCGACAACAGTGATCATGATCATCTAACAAAACACAATTAGCATTGTATAAAATACACATCTATCTGCAAGCTGCACATTAAATGAACATATCTAACATGACCTAACAATATACACATCATGATGATCACCAACATGTAAATTAAATCTGTTGCAACATGCACCTAACGTAAAATACATGGAGCATATATATATATATATATATATATATATATATATATATATATATTGAATAATTTCAAAAATATGTAGCGCCAATATAAATGTCATTCAGTTGGTGGTACATCATCCATAGCGGTACTAGTCAAGGCTTTGCTCGATCGATAGTCTGACTGGATAGTCGATAATCTTACTGCTCATGATCATGAAATCTTCTTGAATCTTTATGAGTGCCGCCTGTGAGATGATGCCCGATGGTCAACTTGACTCTCCATGATGAGCTAACGCTCGATGCTAGTGAATCTTTTGCTCATACGCACGGCGCGATGTGAGCAGTCATCGGATGACGCCATTGCCGTGGATTGTAAAATCACGTGTTGCATCTCGGCCACACCTGTAACGTCCAACGGTCCTCTCGGCCCCAGCATAACTAAGGTCGTGAAAGCTCCACGACATGCTACATTAGGTTGTACATGTCACCGCGACATGCCTCTCCCTTATGTAACAACCTACCATTGGTTTGTGTGCTGTCATAGTAGTGGGCCTAATGCACGCCTCAGCAATCGATAGTGAGTTGGTTGCCCAGCTCCATCTGTGTCACTATCAAGCGAGCCATGCCTAGTAAAAGGTGGTGCTAGCTTGCAGGGGGTAGTGTCTACGCATAAACCTCCACGATGATCCTCGACTGTCGCCATGCAGTCGTCATCAAGATCCACACTTGGATCATGTGGTGGTGTTGGCATGTCCTCGCCATAAAAAGACCCAATGTATACAAAATATATACAAGTACACAACAACAATTAGGGAATTTCATTACACAATTTAATAAAAACAAGTTAAAGAACTTGATAGAATAAATTTAAATAAAATAGTAATATTACGTCTATCATTTGGCGGCTCATCATCTGTGAAGAGGATGTTGGCACACCCTCGCCAATCCAAACTAGCATAAAGATAGGGGACCATAATGAAGGGATGCTCGTCAACACTGGCTAGAAAATCTTGTGCATCACGCAATATCCTCGCAGAAAACATAGTCTCACCCCTCTTGGGAATCATATGTCCCCACATGTGCATCTGTGCCTCGAACATTGGCCTACGAGGTTTCCGAACAAAAGTAGGCCTCGTCTCTAGAAACATCTCAAAAAATAAACAAAAAATCTCTGAAGAAAAAGGGAAGCTAACCCTCCCTTTTGCATGAGCACGACATCTATCTAAGGTTGTACAAAACTACCACAAAAAAATGGCAGACCATCTAACAAGTCGTGGCTCCTATACTAAAGAATCAACATAATATAGAAGCAAGCAACTAATGCGTTTCCCTTCCTTGGTGTTGTGTGAAATGGTTGAAATTAGAAGTGAGAGGCACCTCACCTCCTCACCACCAAATGCACCAGTACGTAACTAACCTCTGGAGACCTGAAAATATGAAGGAAACAATCGCTAATGTATCTCTGGGAGTACACCAACTGACTCCCTACTACATAGCCAACTGGAACCTCTGGGAAATAGGTAAAATCCACCCCTCTCCTCGATAGCCATGTAATGAAATAAATGTCCTCCTTAGTGGGCATGTACCACTGGTTAGGACCAACCCAAAAAGCATGTCGGTGGGCATTCCACCTGCGGATAAGATGTCTCAAAAACACACCATGGCCCTTTAGGGAAGTAGCCTCCTCATAGAAATTGAGGAGGCTTACCTGCCTTAGGAGCCTTTGGGTAACTGTTGTAATAGGGCGAGGGTACGCATGCATCTCTCTCCCTCTCTCGTGCCTCCCACATGTGAACCATGTCATACTGCTCCGCTTGTTGTTGCTGTTGTTCCCCCTCTTCTCTCCTTTTAGGTCTCTAAATGATAGACATATTAAATACAATTTTTTTATTAAATGAAACATGTATTTAGGAATATAGATATAGATATTTTTTGGAAAAAAAAACAAAACAGTCGGTGCACCACAAAAAACATGCATGCACCGATTCTGGTGCATATTTTTTTGTCGCGCACTGGAGGCGGTGCACCAAATAATATTTAACGCACCGGAGGCGATGCACCTGAAATTTTTTAGCGCACCGTTGACTATGTACGGTGTCTGGAGTGCGGTGCACTGAATAAACACTACGCCCCAAGGTGTATAGCGTGGTTAGGGCACCGACCTCCTGATATCATTACATATTCAATGGTGTGGTCTTTTACCAGGTCGTACCATTGACCCTGTCGAAATGTGGAATGCAATGCGCTGACAAAAATATCCGCCCTGGGGCAGATATCTAAGTCAACGCACCGCATTGTCGCTATTCCACATGGTCAACGGTGTGGCCGGGTAACTAACCACACCGCACTTTAAAAAAGAAAAAAATGACACGATGCGCCTTCGTTACCACTGAAAACTGGTGCAGATACCATTAGCACTGGTTGCGATGCGGCCTATAAATTTAGAGGCAGCATCGTGAACCAGTGCGAGCCAAATGGCTCGAGCGCACAGCGCGAATTTTTTTTTTTTTTTTAATGATTAATTTTAAGTATTTGAAATTCTAATACACTAAAAGGCTTGATTATGGAAAAACAAGAAAAATAATTGTACATTTGGCTGTCAAGGAGGCATATTGGCAGTAGAATTTGAAAAAGAAAAACTTTCGACTGTTTTGCAAAATTCAAGCTAGAGATTGGTGGGCAATGCACAATAGCAGTGCATGTAATGGGTGCAATGGGAGCATCGATGTCAGTGCGGCTCAAACAAGGATAAACTGCACCGGTGCTTGAGATCTCTAGAGCACTGAGAAAAGTGAAAAATGCGGTTTTTTGGCCGTAATTTTTTTATTATTTAACCCTGTTCCGGTGGTCGGGGTTTTATAGGCACACTGGGGTAGTTGCTTAAGACTGCATTGGGTGATTTCTGTTTTGGCACGGTGTTTTATGATGCACCAGTGTGGAAGAGTTGTAAAGAACCAGTGTGCTAGATTAATAATACGCACCGAGTGGGTGTGTACAGAGCACACAGTGTTCGATGTGCCAATGTTTTGTGCACACCGGTGCTTTCTCTTATTGAACCTCCTCTTGTAACCTTCGCTAGAAACGGATGTCTAGGGTATTTTTATAAGGGGTTCCTCAAAAACATCTGCTAAAGGGTCTTTTCCTTGTAGTGATTGTAATACTAGATTGTTTTATGGTTATGTTCATTTAAATTCATTAGTTAAATAGTATTTTCTTTACTACATATCGTTGATGTTTTGATTAGTATTTTTCCATCGATTGCTAATTTAATTCTCAGTATATTGAACAGGTTGAGCGCTCATAAAAAGACAAAAAAAATTACTTTTCACAGTTCATTTCATTCAACATTTTCAGTGATTTCATGAGTGATGGATAGAGAAATTCTAAAGTATAACTGTGCACATTAGTAATCCTTTTGAAGTTACAGTTTGGGCTTGGTTTTTTTTCTAAAGAAGTTTGATTTAGATTTACTCTTTTGTCAATTAAAATAGAATTTCAATTTGGCCATTAGAATGGACTTTTCAATTTAGTCCAATTAGAATATTTTTTTATTCTTGTTGCAATAGAGTAAATTTCAATTCAATTCAAATAGAATGACTTTTAATTCAAGTTGCAATAGATTAAATTTCATTTATGTTTAATAATTAGAATCTTTAATTGATTTCGCCTTGAAGTTTGATTTGCTTTGAGAAGAGTGATTTTAATGGGAAGAACATGTGCATAGGAATATTTTGATTTAATCTAACCTCATTTATATTTAGTTTAATTTCATATTTCAAAATAAAAAATAGAACTCCTAACATATAATTTGCACATGTACTTCATAAGTACACGAACTTGGTTGACAATTAATGAAGTAATTTAACTTTCAATTAAATTACTCAACATGGCCTAACCTAGAGAAATGGGGACACCTTGAGGTAGTGGTAAAACATGTGGTTCCACCCAAAGAGACTATATTAAATGGTCTCATGACCTGTCCACACATAATTGGATAAAATCCCACCCCCATGTCCTCCTAAATTAAGGATGGCCCCACCCCCGCCACTACCCCCACCCCCACCCCCATAGGGAGCTCACTTGGCGAGCCTATGAAAATGTAAAGTAAATGTGAGTACGAAGGTCCCATGTTTAAATCCTTGGGTTGAGAACTCATGGCCTCTTGTTGGAAGCACTGAGTGTCCACCTAGGTGGTTATAGTGGTAGCATATGGAATCATATATAAATAAGAGATTGGAAAGGATTCCTCTAGATTTGTTAACTATTGAAGATGTCAATAGTCCTACTCCAAGTATTAGCTTGGATAATGAAGTGAAAGACATGTTTGAAGATGAGTTAAGACAATCAGAGCATCGATCTCACAATTTGGATCATTCTAAAAATGATTATGAAAACAGAAAGGAAAATCCAGAAAAGATAATTGATCAAGTAATCCAAGAGATTGAGATGCAGGAGAAAAAAGGAAGCAATGGAACAGAGTCAACTTCTCAAACATTTCAGCACAGTAAAGATATACTTCATTAGTCAGGAAATTCCTAGTTAAAGAATTTGAATAGTGAATGGGATGAGTTTTCTAAATCAATAAAAACTCCTAAAACAAACCCCAATACTGATCAAACTACTAGTTTTCAGACACCTAAACATTCCTAGAAGTTAGTGGAAACTTTTACTCCACTACAACAAGTTCCAGAAACTCATGATCGAGAGATCATTCCGACTTATCCTACAGAACATATAGTGTTACAAATTGAGGAAATCCCTTTGTTGGGTGTCTCCTATAGTCCTAGTCATAAGGCTGTAGTCAAGAGAAGAAAAAGGAGAAGAATTGATGAGACAGTCTCAGATCTTACAAATGAATCAGTAGACATTTTATGGAAGGATCCCCTAGCTGATCCTACTGAACATTTAACCAAACTATCACAGTTTTTAGGGGCATATGCTACTGCCACTATTGATAATGCCATTGAGGTTAAAATGTTACTAAAGTAGAAAGAAGATAGAATACAAGAATTAGAGAATCCGTTACACCAAGAAAAATCTAACTCCAACGAGCAGATGAAATTTAAGATGTCCCAATGTCAAAAATATTTTGAGAGTATTAATTTGTAGCATCAAGTATAAAACACTGAGAAGCAAACACAACTAGAAGAAGCTATGACTAGATTACAAAGCCAACCACAGTTAGAGAAATTCATAAAGGAAGCACTGGATGTAAATGCTAAGTTAAAGCAACAAAAATGAGTATTTTTCCAACAATCTTCTATGCTGGGTCTTATTGTGACTCAACTGAAATATAATCTAGCAAGTAGCTATCCATAAACTTGAATGTGAGAATATCGAGAAGAAAATTAATGAACACATTCAATGGCAAGCACCAGACTTAGGCAAGGAAACTGATCTACCCCAGGTAGATAAGTCCCACAAGGAAATCTTATTCAAAGATCGGGAAGCATAGATAAAACAGGAAGAGAAAGCAGTAGCGAAAGAATTCAAGTTGGCAAAGGAAATTACTGAATCTGTGTGTGAAAAAATTGTGAAAGAAAAACTTATCAAAGAGTGCACATATGAAGTGATCTCAGAAATCAAACAATTGGAAACATAATGGAAACGAAAGGAAGAAAAAAGGGATGAAACAATTAAAAAGGTGAAAAAGTTTGATCAAGAAAATTATTTGAATTTTATGATCAAACCTTATCATCAACACCAGACCCTGCAGTCTTTAACAGATTCGACAAGAAGATCACAGGCAACACTCTCAATTGGGATATTCAAAGGACAGGTGAGATCACAGATTTCGCAGCTAGCTCAGCTGAATCCCATGCTAGATATTTTTCAACTTCGGGGGGGAATCCAAAAGAAAGATCAGAACTCATAAGTCATATTATTACTTTATTTTCCTATATTTTAGTTAATGTTAGTCTTACGAGGATGGTTTTTTGAAACCTCCTCTATTTTTTTGTAATAATCTATTTTAGAACATATTTATTTTAGTATTTAAACTCCTATCATGCATTTAGAGAATGGTCCAAAAATTTGTCAAAAATATTTGCAAAGACTGCACTATTGTAAGTTTGTGAATGCTTTGATGACTTAATGGAACACTATCCGTTTACATGAGAAGAACTTCGTACATATGTTACTTCTATTAACTTGTATTAAGTCTTGCTTTATAAATTGACAATCATCTTTCTATTGCATTATATATTTGAAACGTTATTATAGATGAATGTTTTTTTTTGGTAAGTTGAGCTATTCTATTAATTTCGGAAACATAAAGTAACATATGCTACATGCTGGGTTGGTATGCTGCGCTTAACTAATCCCAGCCTTTGTTACATTGTTTCTGGGATGCCTCGGGGGAGGAAATCAACCCAGATAAAACTTAGAACCGAGAAGTACATTATGCGCAGTAGCGCTGACACATCTTAAAAACATGAAGTAAATGATAATAGAGAAGACCTGAGGGCGAACATGACAAAAAATAGAGGAAAAATGAGCAGTTGTGCAGATGTTATTCATCATATTCATCATTACTATTGGGGTTATCCTCTTCGATAGGACAGGCAGGAGCTTGTGCAGTAGCTACTTCCACATCGGTTGCAGTGCATTTGGGGATGCTCACAGGAGCGCAGAGGATGTGGGAGTCTGGGTCTATGCCATCTGGAATCCGCGTCCAAATGCCATCGGAGTCCATGACCTAGATGTCCGTGTCTTCATCATCTTTCTCCATAGTCGTCAAAGGGGCAAGAGTGTGATGCAGAGAGTGTGTTATGGGAGAGGAGGTGGACCTCCTCGAGCCTCGACCACCTCTCTATGCAGCTTGCCTGGAGGATTCTGCGCACTTCTCGGGATCAGGTATTTGTCTCACAAAAGTGTTGGAAGAGGAGCCATCAATAGACTCAAGGCGGTTATCTTCTCCGCGATGATATCGACCTGGGAGAGCCCCTCTTTGACCTCCTCAGATGGCATGCTGACGAAGTCTGGGAGCCATTTCACACTTGGGATGAGGTGAGCAGGTGAGGAGAAACAGAAGCACACAGGGCCAAGGAAGGGGGACAGGAGTCCCACTCGGGCCGAAGGGGTAGAAATATCTGAGGGGCAGGTTCGCAGGATGGAGAGAGGCAATCCAAAGGAAGTTGTGCAGCTCCACGCTAGGACTAAGACTTTGTAGCTGATTGAAGTCAGTGAGAAGCCAGAGCAAAGTGAGGGGAGCGAAATGCATAAGTAACAAGCCGAGTGAGGAAATGGGCAGATAAATTGGTGCTATAAAGGGGTTGGGATGAGGTCTGCGAGGATGGCTATGAGTTTCCTTCGCATGGATTTGTGTGTTATGCTTGAGCACCTAAGTAGGCATGGGGGAGGAGGTATGGTTGCGATGCTGGTTAATCATGATGGAAATTAATGGTGAAAGAAGTGAGGTGATGTTCAGGGCCAGGTGATGCAGTGCCCATCCTCTCATCATCATTTCTGGTTTTGTGAGGATCGTGCGAGGGGCTAATGGTAATTGGATCCACAATAGGTGAAGCTCTGCATTGGAGATCTTCGTTATATGGGTGGGGTGAGATGTGATTTTCACGTGTGTCGAGTCTGTCACTCGCATCTGGGGTATTATAGATGAATGCTACATGCACTTCTGTTCTAATATTTATCTGTGATTTATTATTGAATATATAATCGCACAAATGATTGCGATATATTTTTCATAATTCTTCTAATCAAACGATTTTGTTAGAAGAATAATCTTACATAATTTTCATCTCTTTTAACTGTTAAATAATCTACATTACTAATATTTGAAGGATATCACTTTAGATCGCATAAAGGAAGAAACACCTTGGGTATATAGTAGAATAGATAGTCTAGATAGATGCATGTGATAGATTAGAATCATTTTCCATTGCATATTGTATAATCAAAACACACCCCAAAATCATCCTTATTGGGAAACTGGTCCCACTATCCCCAGTCAAAGCCACTACACCAAACATAAAATGGGCTGCTTTAAGGTCCAGACTGGGTGGTTTTCCCCCATGTTTTGGCAGCGGAATTCCAAGTCCTCAACGGGTTCCTTTAAATTTGTGGCATGACTAAAGCATCTTCACCTCTTAGAATCAACTATGCTTATTTTATATTTTCATTAGAAAGACTTATTGGTTATTAATAAAGGGAAATGATCTCTACTTAGTAAAGTGAAGAGAACAATGGCCTATGCACTAAGTTCCTATGTGTTCACCATAAGATGTCTATTATCATGAGACAAAAATTCTTCTAAATTAGTTATAGTTTTGATGCCAAGACTAAAAGAGGTCACATGTAGTTAATGAAAGATGATAGAATGCTTAATGCATTTGTCATTCATGAAGTACAAAATCTCTTGATGATGATTATTTTGTAACATGTTCTAGCAAGTAATGAACATGTAGAGACTGTTGTTTAGATTTATGTGTTATATTTTTTAGCTCACTAATTGTGGGTTTTCAATGAGTTTTTGTTATTACTTCTTTGTTTATCATGTAGGAAATTAAATTTGAATCAGATTTATATTCCAGGCAATCTTATTTTTCATTTTGTTCAATTTCAAGGAATTGTTTGCTAGTTTAACATTTTTAGAGTTGACAATTGTAGAATAAAGTGCAACAACTACTGCAATATTTATGATCCAAGAAGGAGGTGAAAGACCTACAAATGGTGACCAAGTACAAAGTACTAAAGTTAGTTTATTTAAATCCAAGGAAGCATAGAAGTATCTAGCTATCAGAGAAGCAATTTATATAAGAAAGAAAAAGAATTTGATATAAAGTTTCATGATTTCGAGATGATTATTCATAGACCTTATTTTCATGTGAAGCCTCTAAACTATGAATTACATAAAATATGAGTGATTTATTTGGACTTGTCAAGAACTAGTTTGAACAGGAAAACCTTTTCACTTCAATATCACACACCGATGGGGGTACATCTCCAACTAGTTTCCCCTTGTGGTATTATAAGACCTTTGTGGTAAAAAATGATAAAATCATACAAAGAGATTTGAAAAACTATATAGTAAGAACCTTGACAAACATAACCCATGATGTTTATTTTCTGAAACATGAAAAAGATTATATTATATTTAATGATATTTTTTCTTATTATTATATACAATTTTATACATTATCAATGATTAACCAAGATTTGATAACATTTTCTATTTTTATAAAAGATATGCCAAGACTTTGCAACATATTATAATTTAGTGAAAGATTCACCAAGTTTTAACAATATTTTATAATTTATGAAAAAAATGCCAAAAAATGATATATGCATGTTATATTATTGATAAAATAACCTCTACATTTTGATCTTATTCCTCAGTCATGTGTGTGCTTGACATATTCACCATGTTCATTAATTTTCATGTGCCTATTATGTGTGTTTATTTTCACATGTGCCCGAATAATTCCCAATAAACATGAATTCATATTTCCACTTGCACATGCTCCTCTAACCATCTGATGCCTCCTTTATTTTTTCCTAAACTGAGTTTTTATTTTTTCCTTCGATTATATCCATGTTATAGCCTCTATGATGTGAATTTTTGTTATATTCCTCTACATAAGTCTAGCTTGTGGTGTGCTTACCCACATCATGGTTACTCATATCATACTTTTATAGAATGATGTAGAATTATTAATTTCAAGGATGCACCTATATCACTAATCTAAAATTTTAGTATATGTTTTAAATAATGTTGAAAATGAGAACTGTGGAGATTCCGAGCTTTGAACCTAAAAATCTACACCACAGAAATCTACAATCCATCAATGTTGAAAATCTTGTTATGATTATTTGGTCCATATGGGATGTAGCAATCAGAAAACCCTTTTTTATTGAAAAAATTTCTATGCATCATGCTCAAAAAATATCTTCTCATTATTGCAAGGTAGTTAATGGACATGGATAGATATATTTTATTCAACACTACAATTGTACACTTTTGAAGCAACATTGTTAGCATTTTAACATCACCATGTGTATGGCAACCACATTGTGAAGAAATAATGCCAACAAAAGAGTACATATGTTTCCATGTAATGTTCATCAAACAAGGGTTTACTTTTGTGTATGCACTACATACATAGTTCATATAAATAGCACATCTCACGATTGATGTAAGTCTATGTCGCTTTAATGTCTTCTCCACTATAATCTCAATTTCCTGAACTTTGATTTGATAATAATAATATTCTAAGTTTAGGATTGTGACGTAGCTAGATACCAAATTGATATATGAGACTTCCTAGTTTGTGGTCCAAGTGATCCTCTTTACATAACTATTTGACTACTTAAGTATACAAAGGTGTGCATACCCTACCCTAGTCTAAATTCAAACCTATAATATCTTATAAAAGAAATCATGCACTCTTAACCATTAAACCCCACTTATCCAATAAAAAATTAAAAAATTTAACCTTTATACAAATGCTTATCCTTTAGAAATACTAGTCCAACCCTACAATTTTTTAATGTCCATTCACTTTATCATATATAGTATCAAAGTTTATACATATCTTACCATTTAAAAGAGTTTTTTTTTAAGTTCAGTTTATATAATACTTTATAAACTAGCCATCATCAATTGAGCTACCTAATAAACTTCCATTTAAGAAATTAAGAAATTTAATCTTTATATAAATGTTTATCCTTTGAAAATACTAGTTTATATCTAGAATTTTTTCAATGTCTATTCCTTTATCATATATATATAGCATCAAAGTTTATACATATTTTATCATTTAAGAGAGTTTTTTAAGTTCATAGTTTACATAGTACTTTATAACATAATCATCATCAATTAAACCACTGAGTAAACTTCCATTTAAAAATTTATATATATATATTCTATTTCTATTTTTCTTTTTCTTTTTTTAATTCAAATACGCATTAGAATTAAAATATTAATTTAAAAAATAAAAATATCTACTACACAAATTTTGCAAGTACATTATACAAACAAAAGAAAGGTGAGAGTGGAAAGTTCCTAGAGTTCATATATCATATAATAATAATTTGATTATGAACAAATATCTATTATGGTCCAAGTCCTATTCAAAGTGGATCTGCGTATATATTGCACAAAGTAAAAGCAACGGAAGTGGATCTGCGTATATATTGCACAAAGTAAAAGCAACGGAAGTGTGGAAAGTTACAAAATAAATGAACGCGTTTGTATTAAGATGGCACCTACTTTTGGAATGTGATTACCTGTTAATGCCATTGTTGAATTTTTCGACGTGCCTACTATCAGTTCTCAGGAGGGTCACGGTCTAATTTTTAGAATCTAATTTAATTTTTTTAAGTTATTTTGTTTTTCTAAATAATGATGTGCAATTACAGTGTATATCAACTTCTCCCAGCTTCAATGTCATTCTCTTCTTTTTGCATAAAGTGGAATAATATATTTCTTATTAGGCATTGTTTCTAAAAGTACAAAGTTATATTTAAGAAATTTAAGGTTTGGAAAGTATTGAAAAAATAAATCACTAAATATAAAAAAAAAATGGTCTTGCTTTAATTATTAACTAAATTACATATAGAAAAAGTTACTTTGCTTTTATTATAATGTTGGGAATAGTTGCCCAACAAGTGTCAACTCCTCCAACACTATGAGATTATTCATCATCTTTCAACATGCAAAAGTAGTTAAAGTTATTTCCAAAATAAGTTTTTCATTTCTATATTTTTAATTAAAACAATCATATTAAATGAGTTATGATATTTTTCATATATAATATTAATAATAATAATAATATTGATTCATAAAGTTATAACAAAATTTATTTACAAATAAAAAAATCTAGGTAATAAAGTATATATTAAAAGTCATATTACATTACATGTATATTTTTTCAATTCTTATTATAATTAATAATAAAAACTTTATTTATAAATTTTTATTTTTTATATTTTAAAATCATTTTAATATTTATAATGCATTAATAGATATTTGTTATGATTTAGTTAATAAAAAGTTTTTAAAATGAACTTGATTTTTTAAAAGCTTTTTAATATTTATAATGGATTAATGAGTATCTGTCATGATTTAATTAATAATTTTTTTTAATATAAACTAAGCACATTGGTCATTTATATTATTATGCTTTACTATCTCATTGAAACCATTGCAGCGTGTTACCTGAACTAAATAATTCTCTTACCACACATCAAAATTGACTCGAAAATTCATGAAGCAATGACTGACAATGTTGCAAGTGAATCTTGTATTGATTTGCAATGCTGCTAGTCAATCCATTCATTATCCATTCATTGGTCGTTGCAATTAGGTCTGGAATTTGACTTACTACATGATTATTTTAATTTGCAAATCTGTTTCAATTTTGGCATGGAATATTTACCTCAATGCTTGTCTCACAAATAGCAAAGAGCTAAAGAAATTTGTTATGGAGAAGTTTCTTGAGGGAAAAGAGTTGGGTAGAAAGAAGAAGTAGTACATTGAAGAATTCAACCCTACTTATGATCTCCAACAAAAAGAGTACATTGGAGCTAACATTTCGTGGAGGGCAAAGGTTCTTATTGCTCAATTAAGAACCAACTCACATCAACTTCGGTGTGAAACACTACAGTGGAAAAGGCTAAAAGAAGCTTGGGAAGAATGAGTGTGTACATTTTGCACTTCTAGAGCAGTGGAATAGGAAATACATTTCATTTTGGAATGTGATGCGTTCAAAGACATTAGAGAAAGTTATGGGAATATGTTAGCATCTGTTTCTTGGCATTGTCTTTTCAGTGATGAGATTATTGGAAGGTTAGGTCAACTTATCATCAATTTGAATAAGAAAAATACTGAAATAAAAAAGGCTAAAAATAGGGAACTCAGTCCCATAAACTATTTTAATATGATGAAAGTTAAAATTTCATTTCATTTCATTAAATACATAACATTAAATGGAAGATTATGGAGGTATGCAACATTGTAGGTATATGATTGTTCTTAATTTTCTTCATATCTCTATTGCGATATTTCTTTATTCTTTCTTCGATGAAGATCATGATGTTTCTATGCAGAACATTTAAGTTAAAGACATAAAATAATATGCAAAGTATGGAAATTATACAGAGATAATGAAATAAAACGATATGATTGACAAAAGAGTCATTTTATTTCTTTGGAAGCTAGCCGTGGGGATCCTGGGAGGTTAAAATGTACTAACCTAAGAAGAGAATGGTCCCTAAAAATTGATACTTCTGGTCAAGATTTTCAGAATTCCTTTCAGCTGGTATGAAAGATGATTTTGGATGTTTACGGTTCTTGTTTCTTAATGAGTTGATTGTTTGATAAGTTTTTAGTTAGATTCCACGCCTAGATTTCATGAAATTTCAAAATTGAAATTCCAGGCCTGGCTGCAACTTATTGAGTAAACTATTGGTGCAAGATTCCCAACTTAAGCCTTAGAAGAAGAATGGAATCAATTGGTGACTTTCTTGATTTCAAGATAATCACAGTGAAAAATGATGAAAGATTGAGTGAACAGGAGGATTGTGAGGGTTTAGAGCCAATGAAATATATGTATTTTGATATAGATAATAATTTTAAAAATTAAAATAAAATGAGAAATTCATTTCTTAGGATTTATATTATAATATTTTATATTATTTGTGTATTGAAAAAAAAAAAAATATTAAGAGCTCATGCTCAAATTAAGATAACAAAAAACCTATCAAAAATTATAGAAATGAAAATAACAAAAAACTTATCAAAAATTCTAGGTATTGAGGAGACCTTAGATATTGAAATTAAGATGGTGAAAAATTATTAAAATATTGAATGTTTAAAATTTTTAATTATAAGGATTTTGTGTATTGAAAAATTAACGATTATGATTCTTATCCTTGTGTTTGTTAACTCTATAATCTTCTAGGGGTTTTATTTATTGTCTGGGTTTTGGAATAGATTTTAAAGTTGATGCGCATTTTTACTATGGCTACATTTATGAACAATGTTAGTTCTGAGGATTGGGTAGAATATGTTAAATCTCTTACGGTTCTATTCTATGGTATTTGTTTTTATTCTGCATACCTTGTTTATATGGGGGCTATGGGTTCTAACTTATCCAAGCCTGGGTATCCATTGGTTTCCATTAGGGTGTAAAACCTTAAGGTCCTCGACCATGTTTACACTCAATTGAATTTTTCATGTCTTGATTTTCGCTCTGCTTGGCCTCATATCGACCCTGCATGTCTTTCTTTCTTTCCTCCCTGTACCATTAACTTGACCTTGTGCTCTGTATGCAACCCTAACAGTTTGGCTTGCCAACGCTATGAAATTTAGTACATGGCTTCAAATGACCTTACTGTCGACAACGCTCTATTGAATTCCTCATATAGGGTTGTACCCACTCAATTTTTTTTGTAGTATGGGGGGCTTGGACTCCAATGATCATGATGGTCATTCTACAGTTTCGTGTCGGGAGGGTCTTACAGCTTTTAATCTGCCTGGGTTGTGGGGTTTCATTCCTGTTTCAAGGGGTTTCTATCTTACTTTGCAGGATTTCAGTTTTATTTAGTGGGTTTTTATTCCTTTGTTGTGGGGAAAGGTTTGGGTTCTAAGGGATTTCACTTCTCTTCAGGGGGGTCTCTGCCCTGGGTCAGTTCACATGCAAGCATGCATTTTTTGTCGTGGCAGGCAAGGAAAATTCTTATTTCCACCCTTATAACTCGTCGGACGACTGGAAGGAGGAATGATGACATGTATTTTCCTGCTAAATATGAGGATGTTACTCTTGACAGTCTGGATCTTTTCCACTATTGTTTAACTAAACCAATTATTGAAATTCTGTTGTAATATGTAGGTATCTTTCATTTGTATATAGTTGTTTCTTTAGAATTGGTCTCGCACTTGCCCCGACACTGACACTCAATCCAACAGTTGGTACTCCAATTGCAATATAGAATGGTTAAAGGCCAAGAAACAAAAAAGGATGCAAAAGAAAAATGCAAACAAAATAAAAGTAAGGCCAAAGTGCACCCCAACAAGAAGGGAAGGAAGTCAGGAAAAGAGATGACGGAAATATTTTTGATGCCTATGCCTCATGAACCCCACCTCAAGTTAAAACCCTTATTTCAGGTTGGGAGTGAGACTGCAACACTAAGGAAGAGGGGGAAATACAAGATGAAGTAATGGAATTTCTAAAGGACTTTGGAAATATGAGAAGTAGATTGTCACTATTTCAACAATCTATTCATGCTTATTGGACACTAAAATGTATATTGGCAAAGGAAATTATGAGTATTCAGGAAATTTGAGGGGACCCAAAAGTTGCTTTTGTTATCACCCTAGTAATTTCTAAAGATTGTGGGATTTTGATTTTTAGTTTTAAGAAAACTAGAGGTAACCACAAACCTACTTTGGAAATCTAGGATCTATCCTTCCTAAATTTCAGAGAGGGCTCTCTCTTTGTGATTTAACTTTGTTTTTGTTTAATGTTTTAGGCTAGTTATGATAGTTCAATTTGGTTTTGGTTTTGAAATGTTTGGTGGAAAATAATATTACTTGAAAACAAATTAAAGAGGGATCTACTAATCCATTGGGCTATGGAGTCAAATTCTAGCAAGTAGAACTAGAAGGCAAGGCCAAAAGGATGCTAATGTATTCAGGGCAAGGTAGATAACCCTCATAGATTTGGATAGATTGTTTTGATGAGATGGCTTACTTCGGGATAGAGGGAAATGAAGAATCCTTTGATCCAGAAAAAGAGGAAGGAAGTAGGGGTCAAACGGGACTAGGAGCAATTAAGAATTCATAAATTCGGAAATCAACAGAAAACATTTAAATGATTAAGGAGTTAAGACAGGGAGTTCTAACACTAGTTCTGAAGTAATACTCCTAATTAATCATTAAGATTGAACAACATATATGAAATGAATGGAACTCAGAAAGGAAGCAATGACAAGATAGATGGACTTTACTCTTCAAATTATCACATGAATCCTGAATTATGAAGTCCAATTGGCTATTGTCTAGGCTGCTGCTTTGAAATCAACACATGTGAGCCTCCAACATACCAGCAAAATGTATATAATGTTCTTAGCAATTTTATTCCACACTAAACACTTCATAAATTGAAGTATTTATACAAATGTTTATTACAAAATATCCTAGAGAAGTTTAGGAATAACTCTAGGAAAATAAGAATATCTTTACACATTAAGAGGGACAGCTGCTTAACAACTTAGCAAGCTGTCATCTTATCTAGAAAATATAGTGCTATCTTATCTAACAAAAACTATTTGTTTGAGTAGCTGTCCATGTTTGCCGGCATTTTGAAAATATCTTTGGAAGATGTCTTCACTAATACTCTTTCCACTTATACTCTTTGACCCTGTAATTCATCTCTGATACTCTTTCACGCTGCTTATTTACCATTTCACTGCTGTAAAAAAGTAAATTACAGTAGTCAAATCAGCTAGCTGTTGTTTTCATTTTTGATACACTTTAACTCTGGATTCCCACTCTGATATTCTTTAACCTGAAAATTTGACATTTAAATGCTGTAAAAGGATATTTCTTAGCAGTAAAAAATTCAAAATCAAGTACTGTGTTATTTGTTTTCTTCTCAAACTGATTTCTTCATCTGCACTATTTTTCATTGTTTGCTTTGTTGCTGCTATAATAAATCTGTGAAGGTCTGCCATTGTTCAGCATATGGAATCTTCATACTTTTCAATTTTCTATACTTTTCATCTGCTTTAGTCTACTTAGCAAAATTTGGTTTAACTACAAATAAATGCTTGATTTCATTCTGAAGGAAGAATAAATCTTCAAAGTATTGAAGAACCACTTTCCCTGTTGGAGATCCCTATGGAAATTTCTTATTAATCTGTTCGTTGGCATGATCTCTAATTTTCTTATCATATTATTTTTGGTCCATGAACTTGTTATTGAATACATGTATGTCTGGAATGCCTGCTTGTCTGAGCATAGTATATTTTTCTAAAAACTTGGTAATGGAAAAATTCATAGCATCACATTTTTCTTTCAAGTTATTCATCAAAATTTTCTTGGTCAATACCTTTTTTATTTGCAATATAGCTTTTGTCTTGTCCTGTATCTTCAATTCCTCTAGCTCAGTCATGTTCTTACTGTTTAAGAAGGTAATTATCCTTTGTGCCTGCACTGCTTTGTCTGCTAATTCTTATGTAGTCTTTTGTATTTCATTTTGAGCTGCCAGAAGGAGGTCCCTTTGTTCATATATTATCTAAATTGATGGCCATTGAATATGTATGGCCTCAATGATGTTGGTCCATAGATTATTCTTATGTAAGAAATCTTTGTGGTAAAACTAAAATCCTTCTGAAGATTTTTGACTTGCTCTTCAAGTCTCTTAGCTTTTTGTTTATAATTATTTGCATTAATCAATGATGCTTTGTTTGATACCTCCATATTATGAATCTTATTCTTCAAATTGTTAATTTCATGGGTTTTCAATGTCATTTCTTCCATTGCTTTGACAATTTTCCCTGCATCATTTGACTGCTGCACCTGTGATGTTGAGGATTCAGTATTGGAAGTAGTAGCTGATTGCACTGACACTGCAGTTTCCAGTGGCTCTTTGGGTGCTAAATTCTCTCCCAATGTAGAAGGAACAACAACTGTAATAATAGGAATAACTGTGGGAATGGTGGAAGCATCTGTTTCCTTCACATTTTCCTTTTCTTTCATCAGTAAATCCAATTAGCTTTCCATGTCCTTGATTTGAGCAGTAAGCTTTATAATCAACTGCATCATGTCTTCTTTCTCTTTTTGTTCCTGAAGTATTTCCTTGCTTTGTGGATGCTCACTTTGAGGAATTTTTAATTGTTTCCTCAAAGCAACAATGTCATCATTTTTCTTTTTGATTAATACTTCATCAGCTTGTACATTAGATGGGTCCACTCCTATTTGTAGAATCAAATCTTGTAATGCTTTGATTCTAAGATCTTTTGCATATAAGGAACCTTTATCAAGCTTCATCTGATCTTGCAAGTTGATAATAGTGCTTTGGAAATTTGTTTCACTCATGGCTTTTGTTACCATAGTGGAATATAGAATCTTTGAGCTATGCCTGTGGAATTCTATCTAATCCAACTCATGTACCTTTTCAATATTCACTTAAAATTCCTTCTTTTTGTAATCAGCCACTGTTTTAGGAGTTGAAGTAGTAGGCTGTAAATAGGACCTGATCATTTTATTTGAAGAATAATAAAATGCTGAAAGCAATCTATCCTGGTTTCCTGGCTTCTGCTTGAGGAATTGAGAATAAATCTCACTTTTAGTCTCCTCATTTATTTGTTTGATATGTTTATATCTGTATTTAATATCCAAATATTTTTCTTCTACTGTTTGAGAAGAAGAAGTTTCCATATTCACCTGTTGTTCAATCACTTGTGTCTCTTTTCGTTTGGAGGCTGCTTGTTCTCTTTCAATTTCTGTCAATGTCTCCTTTATTATTGTAGTTGCTTCATCATGACTGACCTCTGGTTCATATTCCACTTCAATGAGTTTTTCTTTGCCTATGGACCCAAATCTTAGCCTTTTGTTGTAGATGAGTTTAAATTTTGTTTCTGTAGTAGTTTATGTTGTATTGGCACCCTCCTCTCTACTCCTTTTTTTCGAATTTTTTGGCTCTTTAGGAGTTACCACAACAAGTGTGGTACCTACTTTTTCTATTGGCTATGTATTTGCAGTCAAATCAACCAATGTATTATCTTTCCATTCTTCCTTATTAGCATACTTTTCAATATCAGGTTTTGGCTCATGTATAAAAGGAGGTAATTTGCACTTAACTCTGATACTGCTCAATAGAAGCTCAATAGACCTTGGGGGTCATAATTCCAAGGAAAACTCACTTGGAATTTCAATTCTGACAATCTGTTTTGTATCTCTTTCTCAGCATCCCTGTTATTCACTATAAAAGGTCCAATCTGATTTTTCAATTTAAACTGAGTCTTATTTTTGTATGCCATGAAATTGATGGCATCAACATTCAATACCTGCCTTAAATATTCCAGAGCAAAGACTCTTAGAGTTAAAAACTTAGGTAACTTATAGGGAAGAAAATTGGTTCCAAATATTCTTAGTTTAGTGTGCTTCTCATATAAGTACCAATCTCCCATTTTACGCTGCCTTGGCAGCTGTAATATTCTTTTCACCTCTTCATTTATTCTGTGTTTTTCTAACTTATGAAGTAAATTCATTGCTGGCCTGATAAATAAATCTGTGAAGTCTGTATAGTTATATTCATTTCCTTCCTTTCTTAATAATGATGTACAAAAAACAACTGATAGAGGCTGGCCCTCTACATTCATCTTCTGCAATGCTATAGGAAAATGATCTGCTTGTGAAAATAATAAAAAATGGAATAAATAGGAGGAATACCTAAACACCCCTTTAGTGGGTAGATTTTTCAACTGGTGGCGTATGGAATCAGCAATGAATCTGGAAAAATCAAAGACCATAACAAGAGGCTCTCCAGGGGATAGAGTGGATAAAAATACAAGGATAGACTCATCAGTCAACTCATCAGTAAAGTATCCTAAGATGAAGGATAACATTGAAATAACATGTCTAGAACCCTCTGGAAACTTGGAAGTGGAATGTGGGGATTCAACTTTGGGATATCCACATGACTGAGCATTAATTTCTGGTAAATCATGAATCTTTTAGGGAAATCTAACCCTAAGTATAATTGAGTCAGGGCTTCAATGGATAATGGGACTGCCCTAGGGTCAAATTGTAACTGTAAAATTTCATTGATTGACTCAGCAGTGATAGAAAAGAGGATTTCCCTATCATTATTCAGAATGGATATTTTATCTGGGACATAATACTTATGGCATAATCTTATCAAGTCCTGACCAGGATGTGTCATTGGGACTATATATTTTGGTAAGTTTGTATCCCAGAGAAGCATTTCTTCTTTGTCTAAAAACTTCTCATGACACCAATTATGTACTTCTAATAGATTGAATTCTACTAGAGGGTCTATAATTTTGTAATCCAAGTCAACTAAAGGGATGATTTCTTCATTGGACACTGGAGGTTGAAGAGGATTTACAGTGACAGTGGACTTAGCAGTGATGGTAGGAGTAGAATTCAGAACTTTTGCTGCTTCAGTTTTAGGAGGTTTTGACCCTCCAGGCCTAACAGGCTTTGATCCTCCAGCCTTAGGTAGGAATTGCTTTTTTTTTTCATTTTAAATTAACTATAGCAAGATTATACAGCTTGCTATAGTGGATTTTTCTTCAACAGAGGGTAATTGAGAAAATTTATGGGCAAGGATGACAACAGTGGGAAATTTAGTGCTCAATTTAGGGTTTTTAGGACACAGGTAATAGCTTAAGACAAAAAATGCAGGTTTTCTGAATGAATGGGACTGTAAAAAGAAGTTTTAAGGTTTTCAGTGATTTTTAAAACCTTTTGAATCGTGGAATTTGTCTTCAAAGGGTCTGGACTGAGAATTTTAGCTTCAAAATGAGGTTCTATGCAAATGGTAATTTTCGGGAAAAATTTGCGAGGGTTTGCCCTCTTTTTCCAAGGTTTTGGTACAGAACTGATGAGCACTTTAGCTTTTTAAATTTCAATTGGTTCAATTGGCAGTCAAAATCGTGAAATTGCAGGCCAAATTCAGGAAAATACATGATTTACAGGTATATTGATGCTGTGAGAAGGGTTTCGGCAAATGTGATGGTTACTGCAACGCTGGTGTAGAGAAATGGCTTCAAAATAGTCTTCAAACAAGGATCGTTGGTTGAAATTGAGTTTCACTGGATAAATTTCAACAATTGTGAGAAAATGGGTTTCTTTTTGTAGTCGAGCAGGTTTTTAACATTTAGGAATGCGCACAATAACATTGATAAAAGATATAACAAAGCTTTTAACTTTATTACAAATCGTTAGAAGACTGCAATAAATGCAGGTCAATCTTATTGGAGGGAGCAGTTTTTATTTTATGAACGCAGAAAACCATTAGTGGTTTTCGCACTCGGTTGGAGTGGTAAATGGTTTCTCCTCAATTGAATGCAATCGTATCATAGCACGACACGTCAAGGGAGGTGGTAAACGAAAAACTGGCCATTTCGCGCTCATTTGGGTATTCAGTGGTCGATTGATTTGGGAGCATGAAACTGATCATCGGCCGTCGAATCTGAAAAGAGCAAACAAACAGTCGGGATGTGATTTGAAAGTTGCAGTCAAATGAACATGTGGGACCGAGTGGATTTTATGTGCGCGGAAATTAATAAATGTTTAAACCTTTTAAAGTATATCAAATGGGTAAGGTTAAAATCATATATGGGTGAGATTATATGGTTGCAAAGGGAAATATGGGCGGAAATATATATGAAACCTTTGTAACAATGCTTATATATATATATATATATATATATATATATATATATATATATATATATATATATATATATATATATATATATATGCGGGGAATATGGTTTACAAAGGTTTAACATGAGTGGTTATATATATAAAACCTTTGTAATAATGCTTATATACAAGGTAAAAACGTGCATGATGCGGGATCTGTTTTAACCAAGGCTTTAATTTATATATAAAACATGAGGTTTTATACATTGGGGAATATATGTTTTTCTTAGACATATGTAAAACATGCCTAAATTTTTTTTGTGTTTTTATTTTTATTATATAGTTATAGACTATGGAAATTTCTATCACTATAGAGGGCAGGATATTTTACATATGGTTAGTTTTATGCCAAAGGGGGTTTAATTGGGGTTTTATTTAAACATGTGGGTAATTAAATTTGGCAAAAAAGCTTATATTAGTGGGTTTTTGGGAATATTTAAATACAAGGAGTTATATTAATAGGATAAGGTATTTTATAAAGAATTAATAATTAAGTTAGAATTTAATATGACATAGGACAATGAAAAACACCAAAATATATTCATATGACTAAGTAAAGTGATAATGTAAAATCAAAGCTTTATTATTTTTAATTTGACCACTTTGACCTAGAATATAATATTTTTGGAGGGTTTTTATGTTTTTATGAATGATGGAAATTAATCAAAAGGGGATTTTCTTTTTCATTAAGTAAAAGGTCTTTACTTATGAATTTTGAAATCTAAATGGATGAATATAGGGTAAATGATGACAGTTAGGGATTAACATAGAAAAATCAAAACTTTAAACTTAACAGTCATTGAGCCTTGGGTCCGGTCCCAATAAAAGTCAAAGAAATGCTTTGAGCCTCTTTGAATGAAAGTCTAGAATGTAGAATAACTATAGGGGAAGGGAAATTAGTGATTTTGCCTTGTAAAAATTATTTACATGATTATCCCACTTATTTCTACCTACCCAACTTTTAACCTAACATTTTTTCTTCCATTTTGCAGGTGCATTTGAGCTAGCAACCTTGAAAATTTTATTCTTTTGAAAGCAATAAAAAATATCTAAATCTACCTTATATAATCCGAGGGCTCAGATTAAACTGATGAGCTCCTCTTTATTCTCTACCTATCTACTAATTAGTTAGGATTAAACTGTCTGACTAATTTTTATTCACTATTCTACAACAATAAAATTGAAACATGACAAGTCAAGATTAAGCAGTTCAACTCATCATGGATTATGACATTTATTAACACTCTGCCATAATCATCAATAAAAAGTAGTGGCATTTGGACTTGCTCACTTTCATGTTTTATTTCTTTTTTCTTTGGGGTATATAATTTTTTCTAAGTCCTTTGATCTTTATTTTAGGACTTTTACCCTCTTTTTAATTTTTGATTTTTATTTTTTACAAAATATGGGAAAACAACTTGGAGAAAACAAGGTATGTACATATTTTTACAAGAATATCATAAGTCAATTCCAAATTAGGAATCCTATACTTATAGGCCCTAACAACTTCCATTCTAACTGAGATGAGAAGAGACATTCAAGAAATCCACCTTTTGCAACACCACCAGAACGTCCACCTGGGCTGCATAGATCGACAATTGCAAAGCATGCATCAAGTAGATATGCTTGGTTCTAGTGTTAAGGACTCGACGACGATCGAGTATTCCGATGATTGAGTTATTTTCTTCTTTTTTATTTTGATATGCATATTTCAGGCAACATTTACTTTTTGAGGTTCTTGTATGTAAGAGAGAGAAATTGGACATATCAGTCAGTATTAGGCTCAAAATTTATTAGTATTGATTGGCCTATAACTCTTCCAACATACATGGTTTCCTGCGGGAAGGTTTAGGCCATCAAGTATTATTATTTGTAACATTATTTTTTCTTTTTGATTAATGGAAAATAGGAAGGATATGCTAAACTTACAAAAAAAGGAGAAAAATTAATGATTTTGATGGATTAAAGGCATGCATTTATATCAAATGCATATACCCAATTATTTTGAAGGTCAAGGTGAAGGTAAGGGTTAGGTATCAAATTTCTGTCATCAAGCCTAAGATTTAAAATAAGGATAGGGTGGTGTTGAAGGTGGTAAATTATAATTAATGCACATCTTCTCTCCCATTCTTATGAGAGGGATGGAGGTCAAGGTGGGAGTGTGCATATATAACAAATTCCCACCACCAACCCTATGATTTAGGATGAGAATGAAGGTGGTGGGTAGTTATAATCAATGCATGCCTTCACCCTTCCCTCATGAAGGAGATGAGGGTGTAGATTTACTATATATCTTAACTAATAACCATCGTCACCTCTACATGAGGGCATAAAGAGTATGCATTTGTTATAAGTGCACAACTTGACCGAAACCAATGTGAAGGTGTCAATTTATAGCAAATTGATGTTGTCACCCTACCCCCATGGGAATGGAAGTGTAGTGTGAGGTTGGGAATATGAATCTATAACAAATTCCAACAATTAACCTCTAAGATGGGGGTGATTTTGAAGGTGAAGGTGTGCATTTGTTCTAGGAGCTATGTGGGGAGTGAATATGTTCATTTGTTAAATTTACCCAATGAGTGAGGTGGAGGGTGAATGAAGGTGTAAAATTATAACAATTGCACACCTTCAATCCATACTTATAGAGGGAAAGGATATACATTTTTCATACACACCTTCACCAATGCACACATTCACACCCACTCCTATAAGGGGTTGAGGCTAGACATTTATTGCAAATGCACACAATCACCTCCAGTTCCCACCCACACTTTCGTGTTAATACAAAAAGATAAAACTTAGAGAATCCACTTAACCTTGTGTGTTACTCTACATTATCATAAGTGTAGATTAGAGAAAGGGAAAAAGCTCATAAAATTTCCACTTTCTTTCCTTTATTTTTATTCCAACTAACCTATTGGTTACGAATATTGGAGTTTCATTACCATTAATTTATTTACATCAACCAATGGTGTCATAGAAACTAGGTCAATTTCCTAACACAATTCCTCTAAATCTATTTTCCTACATTGATACCATTGTGAGAGGTCTTGCCTCCAAATTCGGGATCAAATCAATGCTTTTGTCACGCCCCTATTCAACAAAGAATAATAATATTTGTTAATAGAAAAAGATTAAATTCCTTTGCTATCTTGTTTATTCCATCCAATGGCTATTAATATTAAATTCTTACCACCAAGAGAGCTTCCTATTTTTCTCTTTAGTGCTATGTTAAAAAATTTCCTTTTTGCCACATATCCATGGTTAAAATAAAATCTACGTGAGAAGACAATATTTTAGTATTACAAAGTTGTGATATATGTCTATGTCTATTCTCAAACTCAATTTGACCAAGAAGGCATTTTCTTAAATCAATACAAATGCATATATGAGCATAGGTATTGCACACATAGTCATTAGTTTTGGATCCATCATAACATAATTACCTAGAGTATTACCAATGCATCTTCCTAGGCTAAATATTCCATTGGAAGCCAAGGAAGTCTAATCCATATTAGTATCTTTGATAATATTGTATAAGTGGGTTAAATTTCGGGTGTTGTTACTTCATAAATAGGCCCACACCTTTAATGAACTAGGGTTATCTACCTACAACTTGTGTTAAGCCTATCTCAGAAAATAACTACAATATGCATATACCTTTTTTATTTTTATTTTATATGGATAATTACCATGTGCTCATTTTAATTAAAAAAAAACCCAAAGTCATCCATATAGATATGGAGAACATGCCATCTATTAATTTCTATCGTCATTAATTAATTTTCCTTATAGGTGGAGTCATAGGAGTTAGGTCCAGTTAGTGGATGTCTAGATGGCTTTGTATCTACACCTGGATTTTTTTCCCAATCCAAAAAATTAAATTAATGTCTCCTATTTCATCTTCCAAAGGAGTATTCCTACATTGAGACCAAAAAGAGGGGGGTTGTCTATATATTTATGATTGAGTAAATATCTTAAATGTATGCAGAGATGGAAACATAATATATGTCAATGAAATAAGACTAAGCTCCTTTAAAATTGTGTTTGATCTACACAATGGTTGTTCATATTCATGTCCTTCCATGAGGGGGTTCTCTATTTTTCTCTTTAGTAATATGTAAAACAACTTCTTTTAGTGTTATTTTTCTCTTGTGAGAAAACATGTGTCTTTGGGATTTGTATGTTTTACATTAATAATAATAATATTTGATGTAAAACAATATAATGTTAAAAGAAAATTAATGATTAATTAAAACATCCAAAATTTATATCTATTTTTATTTACATCAATTAAATACATTAATTCACCAAAACAAATATTGAAAAAATCAAATTTTAATAAAAAATTAAGAACGTTTCATTTTACTGACCAAACTAATTTCAATATATATATATATATATATATATATATATATAACATGTTGCACATCAGCTTTATTAAAGTCTAATCAAAATTCAAATATGTGTAATATCATGTCAAAATTGAATAGTTTCATACCAAAGTAGGATAAACAAAAGTTAAAAATCAACCATAACATATTATGAAAAAATTAAACAACAACTTGTAGCATTCTAATGTTTGATGAAGGGTCATTATGTGTTAGAGTTGGATTTTCCATTGTTTCATTTTTCTATGAGCCAAGTATGGAGAGTTGTAAGCTAGCATAGGGACTTGCTGCTGCCTAGTTGTAGTAGTTATCCTTAACAAACACTGGGCCTCCGACACTAGGCCTCCCCATTGCTATATAATAGAGGTATTATATGTACTTTTACATATATTGTGAGTAATAAAAACTCTTACATAGTATCAAAGGGGGAATTACTACCCCGCTTAATTATTTTTGAATTTAGCAATCTTTTATGATCTTGGATGGAGTTTCTGTTTAAGTGAGGTCTCGGAAAATTTTCGAGTTTTACATATCTGTCTAAGAGATGCTGGTTTCAATATACCAAATTTGAATGGAATTTATTTGTGATTATGTCTGGTCAGATCTGAGTTTGATACCTGTGTTTTTTTCATAGACGGAGTTATGGGTTCATTTTGGCATTTTTTATTTTTATTTTTTTTCCGTTGAATGCTAATCTTTCATGGTAAGGTCTTGCAACTTTTTTTAGACCTACAAATCTGATTATGTGATGAATTGAATCTTATTTATTGTCAAAATTTCACGATGTCATGTAGCATATGAATGGATGAATTTTCATTAACAAATATGATCTCTTTTAGTCATGCATCACATCATTATTTGGTCATACTTTTCAGGTGCTTGAATTTGACCGTCAGTAGGGAGGGATCTGTAGCTCTTTTGTATCTCTAGTTTGAGGATCTATAAATGAATTTCTGGGAATCCTAGATCCACTGTGAAAGCGTAACTGGTTTGGCACCGCCAACATTGAATCGTTGATTTCAAAAAAAATTCCTGGAAGTGCAAGTCACATCAATATTTAGTCCACCATTTTATGTTGTGTTGATCCAATGGTTGAAAGTATTCTATACATGGCTATGTGCTCTAATTTTTCCCTTTATGAAGTTTTTTTCCCTAAAAGTGATTTTGGATGATTGTTGATATGGGTGTTTTCACTAATATTGGCCAATTTCTTCAGCTTGGGCTTTTGGAAAGATAAATCCATTCTAATATTACGTTATTGAAAATCATTTGAGTATTGTATCTCTAAGTTAACTACCTCACAACAACTGTTCCAGTTTCATTTGGAAATCTGAGCAACTTATTGTATCTCATATTGGTCCACAATTGTCTAGATGGCACAATACTTGTACGTTTGAAGAACGTACATAATTTGTGCTTTTATCATTGGAACATAACCAGTTGGCAGGGTTTCTTCTATAATGGATATAGAAATTCAAGGATTTGAATGTGCTTAGTTTATCAAATAATTTTTTTTTTTTAGAAATTCCCACTCAAATATCTAAACTACAAGTTATCTGTCCAATTTGAATCAAAATCTTTGGACCTATGTCACTTCAAGTTTTCTTCCGCTGGATCTGTATTTTGGCATGTGGAGATGCACAGTTTCTTGGGATGGAACTTTTATTTCATGACCTATTTTCTAATTGAATTCAAAAATACTTATCTTTCCTTAATTCCTGGAAAAAACCACATATTTTTCTTTCAATCTCAAGCTTGCAAGTGATCCCTAGCTCAATTTCCTTGGCTTGTTGTGAGAGTCACGACAAAAGATATTTCCTTCGATCTGTGGTCCTAGGTTGCATTATAGACAAGCAGTCAGTTTTTTTTGGCGATGTTATATTCCGTCAGCCTGCAAATTTACTAAGCTTCATTATTGAAGAAGAAGCACCACGTTGTGGTATTCTCTAATTTTATTTTGGGCAGCTCAATTCATATTGGTACACGCTGTCATTTTTCATATAATTTGGGAAAACATTTTGTGGGGATATTTCAAGTTATTAAACGCTTATTGGTTATTCATGCAAAACTAGTTGAATTTCTCTCCTGGTTAAAAGTTGTTTTTGTTGTCATTATTAACAATTTTTTGTAAATTCTTTCTTCCGTAAACATATTAATGAACTTGTTGTGACAACAAAAATTTAAATATAGATAAATGATTGCAAAACATTTGTGATAAGTGTTATCACTCAGGTTTTCCTAGAAGTTGTGTAAGAGGAAAGTATACCCGAGGTAACCACAAACCAACCTTTTAGATGCAGAATCTAGCCAATCTGCATCCAGAGAGGGCTCTCTCTTTATGATTTATCTTTGTTCTTGGAAGGTTTTAGGCTAGTTAGAGATTCAAGAGTTTGTTTTGGGAAAATGGTGGAATCCACAAACTAAGGGCAAGGTTTAGAGCTTTCAGTCCATTGGGCTATGGAGTCAAAGGACGGCTTTACTGGATTTCTATTCTAAACACAAGATGGTATTACAGGGAAAGATAGCTAGACAGAGAACAATCCTTAAAATTTAAAGTGGATGGGATGATCTTGAAGGGATGAAAGGCAGCTAAGAATCTTTCACCATGTTCAAAAGAAAGAAATGAGATGACTACAAATAAAGAGCAATGAAGAATTCTTTATTATAGTAATCAACAATGTTTAAATTAGCAAAGCAAGAGAATTTAAGAATTCATGCTTATAACTAATTTAGAAGAAAACATTAAGAACAATCACATTTGAAATCAGAGTACAATTAAGAAAATTCTGATTCAATCCTTTATGTAAATTATTCAGAAATGGACATGATGATATTATAAACTAATATAAAATTTCAGACAAAAGGGTAGAAAAACTTATTGAACTGTAGTCCAACACATGAATCCTGCAACAAGTCCAGTGCTTCAAATCGTCATCCAGTAAGCCACGAATAAATTTCTCCAAAATGCTTTTATTCCGAAAATCTCAATGTTACAGCAGAGTAATAGAATCCACCCTCAATACTCTCTTTGAGGGTTTATTTATACAAAAAATAATTGAAAATATCTCACACTATCCTAGCCCATGATTTGGGGTGACTAAGGAGTAATTTACAAGTAAACAGGAGACAAATGGTCTCGTAGATAGAATAATAAGTAACTGCTAATGTGTTGTTTCCTTTCTTTATGGATGTGCTGGAGGTAAGTGCTGAAAAAGGGCTTGTTGCTGTCTTCTGGAGTAATTTCTTTGCTTGTTTGATACTCTTTGTCTTTACGGATACTCTTTAACTTGTGTAACTGATACTCTTTCATCTGTACTCATTTTTACCATTTACCTGATAGTAAAGATAAAATTCTCATCCTGAAAATAAATTTTATAGAATTTCCAATAAGTCTCTCCACCATGAATCGTCTGGTATCACAGTCCTTTTGAGTTTTCTCAATGTCTCATCTGCTTCTGTGAGTTTGTAAAAGGTGGGCTCATTAGGAAATAGATACTTTATTTCATGTTCCAAATGAAATAAGTTCCTCACTCTATCATAGATATTTCTCCCTATTGGTAATGTTTTTTCTGGTAAACTAGGGGAACAAGCAGCTGTATTTTGAGCATGAGCATTTATTTTCTTTACATAGGTTTCCAAGTCCATTATTTGATCTTCTGAGAGCATAGGACTTGGTAACCCACTGTCCAACAAAGCTTGAAATTTTTCTCTGAAAATATTGATATCAACCAAAATATCTGTGCACTTCCTTTCTAAATTCTGCATGAAAGTTCTCTTAATGAAAACTCTCTTTATTTCCAAAACTGTGCCGGTCCTGTCCTCAATCCCTAAAGTTGCCAGCTGTTGCTTTGTCCGGGTGTTCAAAAACTGAATAAGCTGATTGGCCTGCTCAGGCCTGCCTCTTAATTCATTTCTGGTTCTGTTTATTTCTTCTTGGGCTATTTTAACCAAATCATTTTGTTCAAAAATAGCTTGAATAGAGGGCCAAATACCCTTTATTAACTCAATGATGTTACCCCAAAGAATGTCATTTATTTCCTTTAAAGGTTTTTCCAATGAAAGATCTTTTTCCAAAGCCTGAACCAATTTTTCTAATCTTTTTATTTCCCTGGTGTTATCAGCAACTGTCTTTTTAGATGTATCATATTTTTCCTCCACTTTTACTAATTGCAATTTTGTGGTTTGAAGTTCTGTGACCCTTAGTTGTAGACTTTCCATTTGTTTTATTAATTCATCAGAACTCAAACCAGAAGTGTTTACCTGGGATGGCTGTGTTTGCTGACCTGTTGTTGTAGTACCTGTGGTTGATGTCTTCCTGATAGTTTCTTGTTCCTGCGAAGCTTGTTCCAATTCCTTCTCCGTTTCACTTAGTCGCTCAGTCATATTTAGGAGCAACTCCATTATTTCTTCCTGTGAATTCCCCTTTAGAACTTCTTGGGTCTGAGGGTGCCTTGAGGCTGGCAATTTTAGCTGCTTTCTCAGTGCAGCTATGTCATCATCTTTCTTCTTTATTAATGCCTCAATACTTTTAATGTCTTTGGGGTTATGACCCAAACCAATGATTATGTCTTCTAAAGACTTTATTCTATTATCTTTGGCCTGTGAAGAGGCCTTCTAAATTTGCAATTGTGCAGTTGTGTTATTCAAAGAATCTTGCAGTGTTATAGCTGCCATGGCCTTATTGGTAAGAGTAGAATAGACCATTTCCCCAGTTTGTCTGTGTAGCTCTATCTGGTCCAGAGGATGGATATCCTTTGCCAAAACTTCAAAATTTGTCCTGATGTAGTCAGCTGCAGTAATGGGTTTTGGCACCTTTGACTTGAAGTGGCTCATTATCATTTTGCCTTGTGACATGTCAAATGCTAACATTAGCCTTTCTTGATTATGGGGAGCCATTTTCATATATTGATCATATACCTTCATTTTTAATGGATCATTTTTTGCTTTAATATTAATGAAGGTTCTTTTAATATCCCCTCTATCTGTTTTTGGTGGTCTGAAAGAGAATACCTCAGTACTTAATTGCTTTTGTAAAACTTTCCCTTTCTGTCCTGTGTTTGTTTCACTAACTGTGCCAGTTAGTTGACTGTCTTCCCTTCCATCATCAAACACTTCATCTATGATTTCCACATCTGGAAGTGGATCTGATTTATGTTTTTTGGCTTGATGTATTCCTGAGGACTCTTTAGGAGGTGTGGTATCTGGAACTTGCCTTTTCTTTCCTATTTCCACATTTGATGGAGTTTGTAATTCTGGAACTTGTGGATGATTTACCTGAGTAGGAGAAACCTGTGATTGTTCAGGTGCTTTGGAAGTTTGTGGTTTCTCTGCCATGACCAAAGTTTCAATGACCTGGATTTCAGGTTCCTTTCCTTTGCCCTTTGGTTCTGCTGCAACTGATGAACTGCTTTCCTGTAATGTTTGCTGTAGAGTTGCTGCTGAAGAAGTGCCAATGTAAGGTACCTGCACTTGACCATAAGATTCTAGGTCATATTTCTTTTGAAGATCTTTCATAACTTTATTCATTTTTTCTTCTGCACTTTCTTCTTCAACAAGTGTTTTTTCCACCCATTCATCTTGGTTAGCATATTGCTCTATATCAGGAATATTGTGGTGGATATAAGGGGAAGATTTGTTCTTTAATCTTTTTTCACAGATGAAACCAACTGGGTCATAAGGAACCCAACGAAAACTTCTTTGAAATTTGCAGCGGTTTTGTAATATATCCTCTGCATCTCGCTCAGCCTCTCTAGAATTGCAGATGTAGGGACCTAATTGGCTTTTAATCCGGAGTTGAGCTTTTTTTTTCACACTACAAAAATGGATCACATCTGAATTGTTCATTTGCCTGAAATATTCCAAGGCAAATAGTCTCATGGGTACATACTTTGGTAACTTGAATGGATGTAATTCACATCCATAGATTCTGATGACTGTATGGTTTTGATACAAATACCAATCCCCAACTTTATAGGTCCTTGAAAGCTGCAAGGTCTTCCTTATTTCATTACTGAGTCTTGGGGGAGGAATCCCTGTCAACAATGTAGTTGCAGGATATACAAAAAGATCTATAAACTCAGAATAGGAATAGGGAGACTCATAAGAATGAATTATGGGAGACCAAAATATAACTGACCTTGGGTTTCCCTTGGCATCAAGTTTTTGAATAGGGAAAGGGAACTTTTCTGACTGATAGTAGATAATGAGATGATAGATGACCGAGGAATATTTAAAAACTTTTTCATCATCTAGCCTCATGAACTGATCATGGATCTTGTTGGCTATGAAGGAGGCAAAGTCATATTTAATCTCAGGAGGTTGCCCAGGAGTAAAAATGGATAGCAAAACCAAGGTTATCTCATCAACATATTCACTGGTGTTGAAACCCAAGACAAAAGATATCATATTAAGGATGAGTCTTCCCAATTGATTGAAATAATAAAAACCATAGGGAGGAGACCCCTTAGGTTGATGCTCAGGCAACATGAAAATCTGGCACATGGATTTTAGCTTTTCTGAAGTTAATTGCCTAGTCTTCTCAATCAATTCTTCCATAGACAAAGGTGCCAATTCTTGGTCAGGTTCAAAGTGTAGCATTTGATTGATGGCCCGGGGAGTAATGGGGAATAGAACACTCTGATCAGGAGCTATTACAGCCCTTTGAGTGGGATCATAGTTTGAATGGCAATAGTGGATAATTTCTGGGAAATTGATGACTGAGGGGATGAGGTACCTTGGGAGATTGGATTCCCACAGTCCAATGACATCTTGCCCCTTTGAATAATCGTCTCTGCAGTGACAAAAACTCAGAAGGGGGCTTTCATCAAAATGCAAGTCTTTAATCTGAAAATCTCTATCTACCAAAGGTAAATATTCCAATTCACGGTGAGGAGCATTCAGTGGAGTTATATTCAAAGCTGCCGGGGCCTCCATTTTGGTTCTTGTGGATTCAAAATGGAGGTTTCTGGTTTTCTTCAAAGGCCGGGCGTGATTTCTAAAATGAAGGAAATTGGCACAATTTGTAGGTTCAGGGAGCAATTACACAGTTTTAAAACCTCTGGGGAAGATCTCAGTGATGATTTTTAATCACTAATTCAGCGAAAAACAAAGAAAACAGAGTTTTACTTGCAGTTCGGGGCGGAATAGGATAAATACCTGTTTTTGGAAGAAAGCTGGTTCTTAACAGGTAACAGACGGTAGCAGAAGGACACTTGAACACAGGTCTGGCAGATTTATGGAACGAAATTGAATGGAACAGTAGATTTCAATGAAAATTCGAAAACCGTAGCAGAGAGCACAGTCGCGTTTAATAACGAAAATAACGGAAAAAACATGAAAATTGGCTTTATTTACAAGTTAAAAGGGTTTTTTAGTTTTTCGAGGAGTGACGTCATCAACGTACGGGCTGACGTATGGTGGAGGGGCCGGGCGGTAAGTGGTAAGTCCCCGCACTGCTTATGAGCAAAAGCGGTATTAACCACGAGGGCAGCGATTCCACAAAGTTATTGACGCGTGGACGGGTGACTAGTCAAATACCACCAATCCCCCGCTGGTTAAAGTTCTTACAAAGGATGGGTAGCGGGATTAACGTGGAGCGTTGATCTGCGGAGGAGCGATCCGACGGTTAAAGAAACGGAAAGATAATGGGATAGTTATTGCGCGGGCCCGACGGGGTTTTAAATGCCATTAACTTTATTAATCTCCCCGAGGGTCGTCTGATAGGCGGAAGAGTATGGTTATTAATTAATTTATATAATTAATTAATCCCACAGTGATAAAGGAAATAGGGGTCGCGGTGGGGTTAAAACGTCGGATGAAATGCCAGGTGGATGAGCCACGTTGGCGCGGGATTTTCCAAAGTTTAGTTTCGAAAATAAAACTTCGGGTTTTATTTATATTTTTGGGTTTAAACATACATATCGTATGTTTAAAGTTTTATTTTTCATATGTGTTTTATTATATGATAAATTAATTAATATAATTAACTTACCATAGGGGTGGGATTATTATATAAAGATATAATTTAACCAAAGGGCTTATATAGTGGGTTTTTATTTGAATGCACGGGGAAATAATTACTTTGGTTAAACTTTATAATAGAGGGGTTTTTTGGGGTATTTATAAAAAAGGAGTTATATACTTAGGATAGGGCATTTCACTAGGGATTTAGTAAAATAGAGTTAAATGTAAATGTGACAAAGGACAAGGAAACTCAAAATATTTTGCACATCTAAGAAAGTGATAATTTTTGAAGTAATTTGCAATATCTCATCTTCAACACTTGAACTTAGAATAGTAAGTTATTTTGAGGGATTTTTTATGGAATTTTTCATGATTTTCCTAAGTATAATAGGATTTTACTTAGGACAATGTTAAAGGTGAATGATTATAATGATGAATTATCTCAAGTACTTAGGTCTTTTTGATCATTAGGCCGAGGGTCCGGTCCCTCCAAAAGTCAAGGAAATGCCTTGAGCCCTTTTGATCTCCAAATACCTTAGTACTTTGGGGGAAATTAGTAAAACCTTTGAGGGGAAAGTGATGAGGGAAGTTAATAAGTTTGACCTTGCTTTATGTGATTTTCCAGTGTATTTCCTGCTTTAGTATTTGTGATGAAGTAACGGATTAAAAACATGTAGCAACATCATTCATCAGATAACACTTTGCAGCACCATCTACCTACCCTATCTACTTGACACTACCATTTTCTCTTCTTTATTAGGGTGCATTTAGACTTGCAAACCCTTATCAATCTTTTCTTTTTACATGATAAATCTATCTATTTCTACCCTTATTACATCCAAGGGCTCAGATTGAACTGTTGAACACCTTTTATTCACTCTACCTATCTACTTATCTGCCAAGATTAAACTGTTTGGTCAGATATTTATTCTCTAATCTATAACATAAAATTGAAATATGACTAAGTCAAGTTTAAACAGTTTGACTTATTCATGAATTGTGGCAAAGGTTTTGACAAGCTGCACACAATTGCTTTATTACAAAAAATGAAATAGTAGTGGCATTTGGATTTGCACACTTTCCTTGGTCTATTCTTTGCTTGGGGTTCATTTCTTTCTCTTTTTTGACCATTTTATTTTTCTTACCCTTTGATCTTTCTTTTATGGTATACCCTCTTTACATTTTTTTTTTTTAAATTTTTTTGATTTTTTGGTTTTCAAGAATATGGAACACCTTTGCTCAAGAAAGAAGGTTTGAACATATTCCATATTTCAATCAAGACAATCATGAAAGATGAAACCTATTGGTATAGGAGACTAACACTGGCTCCACTTGGGGATGGCTTTTCCTTGTGAAAAGTCAAGAACAACAGGTCAGATGCCTCAAAATTTCTTCAAACTGAAACTATGAAATCTTCCTTCTTCTGGTAGCTTTATTGTACATATGATAGTGAAACTTTTTGAAGATTAGGGCCTTCACTTCGGGCTTCAACTTCAAGAAGTCACCATCCAATCAAAACTGCAATAGAAAAAAGGATGTATTATGTACAAGTTAGAAAAATCAAAACATTCTAGTAAATGGGATCAAAATAATGCTTGAGCATTCGACCATTGACTGGTCCTTCTTCAACTTCTAAATTGTCCAACTCCTTCAAAAAGTAAGTGTTGTTTCCTTGCAAGGCATGAATGATATAAGGCCCTTTCCACAAGAAATCAAACTTTCCATGTTTCCCTTTTTATTCTCTTCTAGAATCCCATCTTAGGACTTTATCACCTAGTTGAAAATCTTCTGCTTTAGTCCTTTTATCAAACATTTTCTTTAGCTTTTCCTGCAAGATTTGTGATCTTTGGTATACCTCTTCCCTGGTTTGTTGCAGGTGAATTGTTTGATTAATTCTTCTTTGAATGTCATTTGGCTCCACTTGAGCCTCCTGAAGTAATTTCATAACAGGAATTCCTAAAGATGATGGGAATCTTGCTTCAATGCCATAAACTAACTCATATGGACTAGTCCCAATTGATTTCTTAGTTGTAAGTCTGTCTGCCCACAATGCATTGGTCAGTTTCTTGTGCCAATTCTTTTTGTTTTCTTCCAATAATTTTTTGATGATATTGATAAGGCTTTTATTGGAGGATTCTGCTAGTCCATTACCCTGAGGGTAATAAGCTGTCGAATGGCCTAAAGTAATATGATATTTACTACAGAAACTAATCATTTTCTTTGACTTAAATGCAGCAGCATTATCTGTTATAATCTTTTCTGGACAGCCAAATCTTGAAAGTATGTTGGTTTCTAAAAACCCTATAATCATTGAATCATTGGCCTGTCTACATGGGATAGCTTCAATCCATTTAGTGAAGTAGTCTGTGGCAGTTAAAATCCATCTGTGTTGCCCTGAAGAAGGGGGGTGAATTTCTCCAATAAAATCTAACCCCCATTGTTGAAAAGGTCTTTCTGTGGAAATTGGTTTTAAAGGCAAAGGTAACAACTTTCTTTTACCTTCAAATATCTGACATTTATGACAAGTTGTTACAAATTTCCTAACATCAGAAAATAAAGTTGGCCAGTAGAAACCAGCTCTTAAGATTTTGTCTGCAGTTGATTTCCAGTAGAGATGTCCTCCACAATCCCCTGCATGAAATTCATTAAGAACTTTATCAGCTTCATCTTTTAAGAGACAATTCAACAAGATTCCTTCATGATTTTTCCAAAATAGAGTGATATCTAAAATACAATATTTCAAAGATGTCATTTTTAAAAATCTTCTTTTGGTTCTGGACAACCCTGGAGGAGCTTGCAGGTTTAATAAAACATGAATTATATCAGTGTACCAGGGTGAATCTAAGAAAGCTTGACTAATCTGTAGAGTCGCCATCTCCTGATTGTCATCCAGTTCATTAATGTCTAAGGCTTGGCAATTAGTTTCAGTCATGAGTTGTGCCAATCCTTGACCTTTTATGAGTTTTGTTGGTTTAAGCTCAATGTCATATTCTAAAATGGTAGCTATCCACTTACCTCGTTTACCTTCAATGCCATCTTGAGTCAAAATATCTTTAACTACTGCATTAGGCACATAAGCTATCACATGAGAATATAATATGTAAACTCTGAAATGTTTAATTGCTTTTACCAATGCAAAAGCCTGTTTTTCCATAATATTGTATTTTAGAGATGCATCCCTCAGTGCTTTACTAAAAAATGCTATTGGCTTTTCACACCCTTGGTCATCTTTTTGAAGTAAAACAGCTGCAACAGTATGTTCAGAAGCAAATGAAAAAATAATAAAGTCTCTATCAAATTTAGGACTGGTCAGAACTGGTGTTCTGGTTAAAGCCATTTTAATTTCTTCGAACGATTGTTTGGCTTCTACAGTCCAGTCAATGCTTGAATCTTTCCTCAACATGTTAGTAAGTAATCTAAGTAACTCAGCTAAACTTGAAATAAATCCTCTTAAGAAATTAATCTTTCCTATGAATGCTTGCAACTCTTTTATGTTTCTGGGGTGGGGTATTTGCAAAATTGCTTGAATTCTTTCTAGATCAATCCTAATGCCATCTTTAGAAATGATGTGCCCTAAAAGCTTTCCTTCTTCCAAACCAAACAATGACTTCTTAGGGTTTAAAGAAATCCCATATTTTCTGCACTTTATAAATACTTGCTTTAGGTGATCTAAATGTTCTTGATCTGTTTTAGAAAAAACAGTTAAATCATCTAGATAAATAACCAGAAAATCATGTATTTCTTTAGCAAAAGAAATATCCATTGCTCTTTGAAATGTAGCTCCTGCATTCTTGAGCCCAAATGGCATTTTGACATATTTAAACGTACCCCATGGTGTAGTGAATGCTGTTTTATCCTGATCATCAGGATGAACCAGAATCTGGTTGTACCCTGAAAATCCATCCAATAGTGATATTCTTGAGGATCCTACTACCCTTTGCAGAATGTGGTCCATCTTCGGCAGAGGATAATTGTCTTTTAAAGAAACTTTATTCAAATTTCTTAAGTCGACACATAGTCTAATTTCTCCTGTCTTCTTTCTTGTTGGTACCAGGTTAGAAACCCATTCTGAGAATCTGATAGGAGCTATAATCCCTGCTTCAAACATCCTTTTGATTTCCTTTTCAATTGAGGGTAATAAAATAGGATTTATTCTTCTAAGCTTTTGTTTAAAAGGTTTCTGGTCTGGTTTCAAAGGTATAGTGTGTTGAATGATGGATGTATCATAAGATTTGAGGTCTTCATAACTCCAGGAAAAAACATCCTGGAATTCTTTTAATAGTTCAACATATTTAACCTTTTGATCTTTTGGAAGAGATTTGGACAACTTGACCATTTTGGGATTTTCTGGGGTTCCTAAGTTGCATTCTTCCATATCAGCCTTCACAGGTTCCATTTTAGGTCTAAATGGAATATCATTTGAATCAAACAGATCTTCCAAAGGAGTTAATCCTTTGGGAAAATGATTATCTTTTAAATTAATGATTTGTGTCTCATCTTCTATGATCTCATCAGATTCCATGTGTTTCAAATTTTGCATGTCCTTTTCTGTGAATGTAGTTGGATGCAACATATAAATTGCATTTTCTCTTGAAATTTCTATTTTTTGTTCTTTTCCTTGATCAAATTCATCAATAGTCATGTCTTCATCTATATTACAGTTAGAAAACTCATTTTGGAGTGTCAAAAAATTATTGATTTGATTGTTATTCACAAATACTTGCCAATTTAAAAGATTGTCTGGTATAGCAGGCCTATGCCTAATCTCAGCTGAAAACTGATGATTAGGGTCAAAAGGTAACTTGCATGTACTAGCAAACATGGCGAGGCTGTGAGCATGCAAATTTTGTTTCCTGGGAATCTTGGCAAGTTGAGCTTGTAAAAATGTGTTGAGAATCTCTACAACTGTCTCTCTGTATTGTTTCAGTCTCATGTCTTTTGTTGAACATTCTCCTTTAATCTGTTGAATGATTAGTTCGAAGTCTCCTATGATTGATACCCTAATAGCTCCTAACTTCTTGACATGTTTAAGCCCTAATAAAAGAGCTTCGTACTCTGCCATGTTGTTAGTGCATTTGAAATTCAACCTATAAGCATGACCCTCTGCATGATTATTTTCAACATTATGTAACCAAATCCCAGCTCCTGCCCCTAGTCTGTTTACTGAGCCATCAAACTCTAAATGCCATAGAATTTCATGTTCATAATCTTCATCAATTGTTTTAAAGCGTTTCTTGATAGGAGCTAGTTGTTTAGTTTCTTCAGGTATTTCTTGATCATCTGTTGTTTCTTTGTTTTCAGAGATTTCTTCAATTTTAACAGTGGTTTTGTTTATGGTTTCCAATTCTGGAGCTTCTATTTCAGTAGGAAGATCTAACTCAGCATTGTATAAAATAAAAGAATCCATATCAGAATGTACAGAGTAAACAGGGAAGTTTTCAGGCTTCTCATGGCTACTGACCAAATACTTCATCAAGGTTTCTCTATATAATCTTTTAGGCTGACCAAATACTGAAATAGTTGCATATGACATGTCTGGTTGAATAGATCCTCCAAGTTTAGCACCCCAAGATCTAGAAAATAACATACCATATTTAGGTGGAATATCAGCCACTACTATGTCCATTAAGATAGACTTAGCAGGGTATTGTACCAAAGTTACACACAAATCTTTAATCAAACCGAAACATTTTACCTGACTAGAATCAAATGAAAACAAATCTTTGTATGGTCTGGTAATATCTAGATTTAATCTTTCCATTACTGCTTTTGGCATCAAATTGTGAGATGCTCCATAATCAAGCATTGCATTATGGAGTATCTTGTTATGAACATTCAGGCTTACATAAAACGGAGGAGTTCCTCCACTTTCTGGTTTGCCATTTACCTCGGGGCCAAAAAGAAGTTTGGGTTGATCATCAAGAATGTTTACTGAATCATCCAATCCAGTAATGTTAATGTTTAGGGACTTGGTAATCTGACTTCTATAGACATCATGTTTAGCCAATTCTGATAAAGGAATAGCTATCTTGAGTTTGCCTATTTCAGCCTCTAGAATGAAAGGTTTTTCCGTCTGAGTTTTAGTGTTTTGCACAGTTGGGTTTTCTCTGTTTTTTGGGTCTTCAATATTTTTCTCTTTTCCATGAATGAAGTTTTGTTTTGAAGATGTTTCTGGACTAACTTCTACTGTTTCTTCTACATTTCCCACAGGAGGAAAAGTATTAGATTGTTGTTTATTGTTTGATTGGTTGTCAGAGACATCTTCAATTATTGGATTTGAAGGGTTGGGAGTTATTCTAGACAAAATTTGTACTTGGGGATTGTTTTGTACAGGGGGAATGTTGACTTTACCTTTGACATTTTGTTTTGCAGTTTTCTGTTTGCTATTCTCTGGTACATCAATCCGTCTACTTCTCAAGTTGTACTGTTTATGAACCTCATAAATTGCTGTGTCATAGCCTTCCTTGAAATCAAAAGTCTCACCTGAATGAGTTTGGAATGTTTCAAGGATGTGATTCTCTTGATCATCTTGGGATAGGAAGACTTCTGGTTCATTTTCGTCATCTGTTACATTGTTTATTTCTACATCTTCTGTAGGTTCTTCAGAAGTTGAACCTTCAACAAAGTTTTCTTGGAAATGTGGTCTAATGTTCTGGTCTGGAACATTCTTTCCACTATTTTGATTCAGATTTCTCCTAAAGTTTGGGTTTCTTGCAACATTCTGATTGTCACTAGAAGACTTTCTTTCAATGGTTTCCACTCTGTCTCCTAATATTTCCATACCTTTAATGATTACATCCAGCTTCTTTTCAAAAGCTGAAGGTTCTTCATTCATAGGCATTCTTCTTTCTGCCCTAGCTCTGGCTCGTTTTTCTATCAGATTTGCTTCTACACTCACCACTATGCTTTGCATTTCCTCTAGTGTTTGAGGAGCCCTTTCCCTAAGGGAATAAGCTATGTCAGAATCAAAACCGTCTGGAAATTTAACCAATACAGAGTCAGGTGGGGGTCTTAGGTTTTGAGGAACTGCGTTATATGCTTCATTAAATCTAATGATATAATCTTGTACTGTTTCGTTAGGTAATCTTCTTAATTTTTCGAATTCTGACAGGATCTGAAGAGGATCTTTCTTCTTCTCCCATCGGTTCAAAAATGCCCTATATAAAGCTTCTAAATCAGCAATACTGTTCGGGGCAAGGGCCCTAAACCAAGTTCTAACTTCTCCAGTAAGACTCTGAACGAAAATTCTCATTCGGATATTATCAGTATCAATCTCGTAAAACTCAAAGTAATCAGTCATCCTTTTGGTGTGTTGTTGAGCTGTGTAAGTACCCGATCCATCAAAAGGTGTGATCTTACTTTGATAATCTTGAGGTAAAGCTGGAGGGTTGGCTGGTAACTGTAAAGGGGCATATCGATTAGCCATTGGAAGATAAAGTGGGGTAATAGGAGTTGATGGTCTGGCAGGAGGAGATGGAGGAGTAGAAGGGATGACAGGTGTTTGAAAAGCTTGAGAAACAGTAACTGAACTTGGAGATGCTTCAGTAATTACAGAGATGTTTGAACTTTCTTCAAAGGTTTGTTCAGACTGAATAGAGTTATGTAATTCTCTGTCAAGATGATGAGAAACAAATCTGTATTGCAAATCTTCAAAGAACAATGGATCTGGAACTAATCTGGATAATTCAGTTTCAGAAAAATTCACAAATAAAGATGTTTCAAATCGTGCATCAAAAGGAATGTCATCAATATATATAATTTGCACAGGACAAGATGCGTATCTAGAAAGTGGTCTAGAACTTCCTGAACTTTCCTGACTTCCTCTTTCAGAACTTTCTTGACTTCCTTGTCTTCTAAGAATCCTAGGAATCAGATTCAGATTTTTAAATATTGGTGGTGGATTAGGGTCAGGGTTTGACTTAGTATGTCGAATCCTTTCTGGAGCCAGTTTTCCTAGACTATGTGTTTTTTTTGAATTTTTGATTTTAATTGAAAGAATAAATACAACTTCTACAAATTCTTCAAGAAATAATGATGTGTGATTAAAATTTTCTCAAAGATCTGTTAAACTAGAGAATCTGATTGAATATTTTGAAACTAAGATTCAATATATAAGCAAAATCAGAGATAGACTGAAGCAGCATTTATTTACTTTTGCAATTGCAGAGCAAAAGCAATTTCAAAGGCTACCTGGCTGATCTTCAGACTCTGTCTATAGCTTATATTTGAACAATACTAACAAATAAAAATGATTCAGATCCCCAGTGGAGTCGCCACTATGTTATCACTCAGGTTTTCCTAGAAGTTGTGTAAGAGGAAAGTATACCCGAGGTAACCACAAACCAACCTTTTAGATGCAGAATCTAGCCAATCTGCATCCAGAGAGGGCTCTCTCTTTATAATTTATCTTTGTTTTTCGAAGGTTTTAGGCTAGTTATAGATTCAAGAGTTTGTTTTGGGGAAAATGGTGGAATCCACAAACTAAGGGCAAGGTTGAGGGCTTTCAGTCCATTGGGCTATGGAGTCAAAGGATGGCTTTACTGGATTTCTATTCTACGCACAAGATGGCTTTACAGGGCAAGGTAGCTAGACAGAGAACAATCCTTAAAATTTAAAGTGGATGGGATGATCTTGAAGGGATGAAAGGCAGCTAAGAATCTTTCACCATGTTCAAAAGAAAGAAATGAGATGACTACAAACAAAGAGCAATGAAGAATTCTTTATTATAGTAATCAACAATAATTAAATTAGCAAAGCAAGAGCATTTAAGAATTCATGCTTATAACTAATTTAGAAGAAAACATTAAGAACAACCACATTTGAAATCAGAGTACAATTAAGCAAATTCTGATTCAATCCTTTATGTAAATTATTCAGAAATGGACATGATGATATTATAAACTAATATAAAATTTCAGACAAAAGGGTAGAAAAACTTATTGAACTGTAGTCCAACACATGAATCCTGCAACAAGTCCAGTGCTTCAAATCGTCATCTAGTAAGCCACGAATAAATTTCTCCAAAATGCTTTTATTCCGAAAATCTCAATATTACAGCAGAGTAATAGAATCCACCCTCAATACTCTCTTTGAGGGTTTATTTATACATTAAATAATTGAAAATATCTCACACTATCCTAGCCCATAATTTGGGGTGACTAAGGAGTAATTTACAAGTAAACAGGAGACAAATGGTCTCGTAGATAGAATAATAAGTAACTGCTGATGTGTTGTTTCCTTTCTTTATGGATGTGCTGGAGGCAAGTGCTGAAAAAGGGTTTGTTGCTGTCTTCTGGAGTAATTTCTTTGCTTGTTTGATACTCTTTGTCTTTACGGATACTCTTTAACCTGTGTAACTGATACTCTTTCATCTGTACTCATTTTTATACTTTTACCTGATAGTAAAGATAAAATTCTCATCCTGAAAATAAATTTTATAGAATTTCCAATAATTCCCTCCACCATGAATCGTCTGGTATCATAGTCCTTTTGAGTTTTCTCAATGTCTCATCTGCTTCTGTGAGTTTGTAAAAGGTGGGCTCATTAGGAAATAGATACTTTATTTCATGTTCCAAATGAAATAAGTTCCTCACTCTATCATAGATATTTCTCCCTATTGGTAATGTTTTTTCTGGTAAACTAGGGGAACAAGCAGCTGTATTTTGAGCATGAGCATTTATTTTCTTTACATAGGTTTCCAAGTCCATTATTTGATCTTCTGAGAGCATAGGACTTGGTAACCCACTGTCCAACAAAGCTTGAAATTTTTCTCTGAAAATATTGATATCAACCAAAATATCTGTGCACTTCCTTTCTAAATTCTGCATGAAAGTTCTCTTAATGAAAACTCTCTTTATTTCCAAAACTGTGCCGGTCCTGTCCTCAATCCCTAAAGTTGCCAGCTGTTGCTTTGTCCGGGTGTTCAAAAATTGAATAAGCTGATTGGCCTGCTCAGGCCTGCCTCTTAATTCATTTCTGGTTCTGTTTATTTCTTCTTGGGCTATTTTAACCAAATCATTTTGTTCAAAAATAGCTTGAATAGAGGGCCAAATACCCTTTATTAACTCAATGATGTTACCCCAAAGAATGTCATTTATTTCCTTTAAAGGCTTTTCCAATGAAAGATCTTTTTCCAAAGCCTGAACCAATTTTTCTAATCTTTTTATTTCCCTGGTGTTATCAGCAACTGTCTTTTTAGATGTATCATATTTTTCCTCCAATTTTACTAATTGCAATTTCGTGGTTTGAAGTTCTGTGACCCTTAGTTGTAGACTTTCCATTTGTTTTATTAATTCATCAGAACTCAAACCAGAAGTGTTTACCTGGGATGGCTGTGTTTGCTGACCTGTTGTTGTAGTACCTATGTTTGATGGCTGCCTGATAGTTTCCTGTTCCTGCAAAGCTTGTTCCAATTCCTTCTCCGTTTCACTTAGTCGCTCAGTCATATTTAGGAGCAACTCCATTATTTCTTCCTGTGAATTCCCCTTTAGAACTTCTTGGGTCTGAGGGTGCCTTGAAGCTGGCAATTTTAGCTGCTTTCTCAGTGCAGCTATGTCATCATCTTTCTTCTTTATTAATGCCTCAATAGTTTTAATGTCTTTGGGGTTATGACCCAAACCAATGATTATGTCTTCTAAAGACTTTATTCTATTATCTTTGGCCTGTGAAGAGGCCTTCTCAATTTGCAATTGTGCAGTTGTGTTATTCAAAGAATCCTGCAGCGTTATAGCTGCCATGGCCTTATTGGTAAGAGTAGAATAGACCATTTCCCCAGTTTGTCTGTGTAGCTCTATCTGGTCCAGAGGATGGATATCCTTTGCCAAAACTTCAAAATTTGTCCTGATGTAGTCAGCTTCAGTAATGGGTTTTGGCACCTTTGACTTGAAGTGGCTCATTATCATTTTTCCTTGTGACATGTCAAATGTTGACATTAGCCTTTCTTGATTATGAGGAGCCATTTTCATATATTGATCATACACCTTCATCTTTAATGGATCATTCTTTGCTTTAATATTAATGAAGGTTCTTTTAATATCCCCTGTATCTGTTTTTGGTGGTCTGAAAGAGGATACCTCAGTACTTAATTGCTTTTGTAAAGCTTTTCCTTTCTGTCCTGTGTTTGTTTCACTAACTGTGCCAGTTAGTTGACTGTCTTCCCTCCCATCATCAAACACTTCATCTATGATTTCCACGTCTGGAAGTGGATCTGATTTATGTTTTTTAGCTTGATGTGTTCCTGAAGGCTCTTTAGGAGGTGTGGTATCTGGAACTTGCCTTTTCTTACCTATTTCCACATTTGATGGGGTTTGTAACTCTGGAACTTGTGTGTGCTTTTCCTGAGTGGGAGAAACCTGTGATTGTTCAGGTGCTTTAGAAGTTTGTGGTTTCTCTGTCATGACTAAAGTTTCAATCACCTGTAATGCAAGTTCCTTTCCTTTACCTTTTGTCTCTGCTGCCACTGGTGGACTACCTTCCTGCAATCTCTGTTGTGGATTTGCTGCTGAAGATGAACCAATTTGGGGTACCTGCACTTGACCATAAGATTCTAGGTCATATTTCTTTTGAAGATCTTTCATAACTTTATTCATTTTTTCTTCTGCACTTTCTTCTTCAATAAGGGTTTTTTCCACCCATTCATCTTGGTTAGCATATTGCTCTATATAAGGAATCTTGTGGTGGATATGAGGGGAAGATTTGTTCTTTAATATTTTTTCACAGATGAAACCAAATGGGTCGTAAGGAACCCAACGAAAACTTCTTTGAAATTTGCAGCGGTTTTGTAATATATCCTCTGCATCTCGCTCAGCCTCTCTAGAATTGCAGATGTATGGACCTAATTGGCTTTTAATCCGAAGTTGAGCTTTCTTTTTCACACTACAAAAATGGATCACATCTGAATTGTTCATTTGCCTGAAATATTCCAAGGCAAACAGTCTCATGGGTACATACTTTGGTAACTTGAATGGATGTAATTCACATCCATAAATTCTGATGACTGTATGGTTTTGATACAAATACCAATCCCCCACTTTATAGGTCCTTGAAAGTTGCAAGGTCTTCTTTATTTCATTACTGAGTCTTGGGGGAGGAATCCCTGTCAACAATGTAGTTGCAGGATATACAAAAAGATCTATAAACTCATAATAGGAATAGGGAGACTCATAAGAATGAATTATGGGAGACCAAAATATAACTGACCTTTGGTTTCCCTTAGCATCAAGTTTTTGAACAGGGAAAGGGAACTTTTCTGACTGATAGTAGATAATGAGATGATAGATGACTGAGGAATATTTAAAAACTTTTTCATCATCTAGCCTCATGAACTGATCATGGATCTTGTTGGCTATGAAGGAGGCAAAGTCATATTTAATCTCAGGAGGTTTCCCAGGAGTAAAAATGGATAGCAAAACCAAGGTTATCTCATCAACATATTCACTGGTGTTGAAACCCAAGACAAAAGATATCATATTAAGGATGATTCTTCCTAATTGATTGAAATAATAAAAGCCATAGGGAGGAGACCCCTTAGGTTGATGCTCAGGCAACATGAAAATCTGGCACATGGATTTTAGCTTTTCTGGAGTTAACTGCCTAGTCTTCTCAATCAATTCTTCCATAGACAAAGGTGCCAATTCTTGGTCAGGTTCAAAGTGTAGCATTTGATTGATGGCCTGGGGAGTAATGGGAAACAAAACACTCTGATCAGGAGCTATTACAGCCCTTTGAGTGGGATCATAGTTTGAATGACAATAGTGGATAATTTCTGGGAAATTGATGACTGAGGGGATAAGGTACCTTCGAAGATTGGATTCCCACAGTCCAATGACATCTTTCCCCTTTGAATAATCGTCTCTGCAGCGACAAAAACTCAGAAGGGGGCTTTCATCGAAATGCAAGTCTCTAATCTAAAAATCTCTATCTACCAAAGGTAAATATTCCAATTCACGGTGAGGAGCATTCAGTGGAGTTATATTCAAAGCTGCCGGGGCCTCCATTTTGGTTCTTGTGGATTCAAAATGGAGGTTTCTGGTTTTCTTCACAGGCCGGGCGTGATTTCTAAAATGAAGGAAATTGGCACAATTTGTAGGTTCAGGGAGCAATTACACAGTTTTAAAACCTCTGGGGAAGATCTCAGTGATGATTTTTAATCACTAATTCAGCGAAAAACAAAGAAAACAGAGTTTTACTTGCAGTTCGGGGCGGAATAGGATAAATACCTGTTTTTGGAAGAAAACTGGTTCTTAACAGGTAACAGGCGGTAGCAGGAGGACGCTTGAACGCAGGTCTGGCGGATTTATGGAGCGAAATTGAATGGAACAGTGGATTTCACTGAAAATTCGAAAACCGTAGCAGAGAGCACAGTCGCGTTTAATAACGAAAATAACGGAAAAAACATGAAAAATTGGCTTTATTTACAAGTTAAAGGGTTTTTTAGTTTTTCGAGGAGTGACGTCATCAATGTACGGGCTGACGCATGCAAGTTCGGGCGGTAAGCAGTAAGGGGTAAGCGGTAATCCCCGCACCGCTTATGAGCAAAGGCAGTATTAACTGCGAGGGCAGCGATTCCACAAAGTTATCGACACGTGGACGGGTGACTAGTCAAATACCACCCATCCCCCGCTGGTTAAAACTCTGACAAGGGATGGCTAGCGGAATGAATGCTAGCCGTAGATCTGTGAAGGAGCGATCCGATGGTGGAAAGGACGGATAGATGACGGAGGTTTAATGCGCGGGCCCGGCGGGGTTTTAAACGCGATTTACATTATTAAACATCCCGGGGCGTTTCTTATTGGTGAATGAGGTTGGTTATTAACTAACTCAGATAATTAGTTAATCCCGCTATATAATGGAAATAGGGGTTGCGGTGGGTTTTAATCATTGGGGAAATTCCAGGTGGATGAGCCACGTTGGCATAGGAATTTTCCAAAGTTTTGGCTTGAAAATAAAACTTCAAATTTATTATTTTTTGGTATTAAACATATAAACCATATGTTTAAAGCTTTTCGAATATATGTTTTTTATTTTATTATATGGTAAATTAACAAATGTAATTAACTTACCATAGGGGCGGGTTTATGGTATAAAGATATAATTTAACCAAAGGGCTTATATAGTGGGTTTTTATTTGAATGCACGGGGAAATAATTACTTTGGTTAAACTTTATAATAGAGGGGTTTTGGGGTATTTATAAAAAAGGAGTTATATACTTAGGATAGGGCATTTCACTAGGGATTTAGTAAAATAGAGTTAAATGTAAATGTGACAAAGGACAAGGAAACTCAAAATATTTTGCACATCTAAGAAAGTGATAATTTTTGAAGTAATTTGCAATATCTCATCTTCAACACTTGAACTTAGAATAGTAAGTTATTTTGAGGGATTTTTTATGGAATTTTGCATGATTTTCCTAAGTAAAATAGGATTTTACTTAGGACAATGTTAAAGGTGAATGATTATAATGATGAATTATCTCAAGTACTTAGGTCTTTTTGATCATTAGGCCGAGGGTCGGTCCCTCCAAAAGTCAAGGAAATGCCTTGAGCCCTTTTGATCTCCAAATACCTTAGTATTTTGGGGGAAATTAGTAAAACTTTTGAGGGGAAAGTGATGAGGGAAGTTAATGAGTTTGACTTTGCTTGCTATGATTTTCCAGTGTATTTCCTGCTTTAGTATTTGTGATGAAAGTAAAGGATTAAAAACATGTAGCAACATCATTCATCAGATAACACTTTGCAGCACCATCTACCTACCCTATCTACTTGACACTACCATTTTCTCTTCTTTATTAGGGTGCATTTAGACTTGCAAACCCTTATCAATCTTTTCTTTTTACATGATAAATCTATCTATTTCTACCCTTATTACATCCAAGGGCTCAGATTGAACTGTTGAACACCTTTTATTCACTCTACCTATCTACTTATCTGCCAAGATTAAACTGTTTGGTCAGATATTTATTCTCTAATCTATAACATAAAATTGAAATATGACTAAGTCAAGTTTAAACAGTTTGACTTATTCATGAATTGTGGCAAAGGTTTTGACAAGCTGCACACAATTGCTTTATTACAAAAAATGAAATAGTAGTGGCATTTGGATTTGCACACTTTCCTTGGTCTATTTTTGCTTGGGGTTCATTTCTTTCTCTTTTTTTGACCATTTTATTCTTTTTACCCTTTGATATTTCTTTTAGGGTATACCCTCTTTACATTTTTTAACTTTTTGATTTTTTGGTTTTTTCCAAGAATATGGAACACCCTTGCTCAAGAAAGAAGGTTTGAAAATATTCCATATTTCAATCAAGACAATCATGAAAGATGAAACCTATTGGTATAGGAGACTAACAATAAGAAGGAAACAAATGAACTTCGTAAATTGGTTTTTCAATTGCACTAGTGGTATCCCTTTTGAAAATAAAGAATACAACTCTTAAGAATAGGTTGCAAACTTCAATAGCTGAGAAAATCAAGAAAGTTTACCATCTTGATTCAACTATGGAAAACTATTTCAAGATGCTTGTAGATTAAATTCAAGAGAAGATTGACCTCCTTGATGACTTGGAGGAGGAAGTTGAGTATTTTTCTGACTCGGGAACATAAAATTTAAAGAAACAACTGGAAGAGAAAAATAATCAACATGTTATGGAAATTAATTGTTTAAAATAAACAGTGTTGGAACAATATAAAATTTTGAAAAAAAAAAAATATGATGCATTATCACAACAAATGATTGAGAAGGACGAGGTCATTCAAAAGCTTCAAGAGTCTAAGCAGAAACTTGAATTGGAATTTATTCATCTTCAAAAATATGAGATGGAGATAATTGATGTTAAGGTGTCAAGCTCTCTGCCTTCCACAATTGATGATGTTGAATGCCAAAAGCCTAATGTTTATGATCATGACTCATCACATGCCTTTGTCACACCCAGTTTTGAAAACCATAATACTCGTATTGGGTCTCGATTGTTGAGAAAAATGGGATATACCGAAGCAGGACTTGGGAAGAATGGAAAATGAATTGTTCCTCCTATTAACCCTCTAGTGCCAACATCAAGAGAAGGTCTTGGATATGATCCTATTTCCGCCTCATCACCTACATCCAACTGTGAGGCGATTGAAGAAAATGTTCCTTTTAATTTTGATAAACATATTGATGACATGGTTGTTGTTGTAACTTATTTTTACCCTATTTTGTTTTTATTTTTATTTTTTCCTTATGTTAAAAAAAATTAGAAAGGAAATAAATAAAAATCAAAAGAAAAGAGAAAGAAAGAAATGAAAAGAAAAACATAAAAATTGTATATATATATATATATATATATATATATATATATCCCTAAGTTAGCGCTCTAGTTAAAATGTCGCTTTGTTTTATTTTTTATTATTATTATTTTAATCCTTTATATTTCGGAGGATTATTTTATTGTAAATAAAGTTGATTGTATGTTTTGTCACATAGCGACAAGATCCAATTGAAAAGAAATGGATGAGATCATCCCCGCCTGGATCAACGACGAAGGATGAATTCGAGCGCCCTATTGGGAAAATTAATTGCTTAATAAAAACAACTAATCATGTATACATTAATTATCAATCCGAGGAACGTCTTTTTTTTCAAGGAAATCGAAAAAATATATGCAAGAAAATACCAAAAACTAACACTGGTTCTACATAATTATGTTTTACACTATCAAGCTCATTTGAAAAGAAATAAAATGTAAGACTTGAGAAACAATACTAAGTTTTAAAAGCTGAAAGTAAATGACAGGAAAATAATCATGCTAATCACATGAATTGAATCAATACTAAATTAAATCATACATCGCTGAATTGGAAATTTAACCTATTAAATCCAACATAATTTAAATGTTAATCTAGAGCAATAAATTAAATGAAATCTAGAAATTGCAGGAAACAACAAATATGGAAAATGAAGCAAACAACAAATTACTAGATGCAAAAGGAAATTTACTTTAAGGAACAAGAATTTTAATTCAAATAAACAAACACAGCTAAACTACTTTAGATGTTCAAGGGAGCACCTCGTCCAAGGTAGTGGGCCCAACTGCACAAGACTCAGTTTTGCCTTGAAGAATAATTCAAATCAGATTACAAGTAACAGATGTAGATCTCAATGGATAGCTTCCTATATTAAAATATATCATAGAAATAATTACATCAAAATGAAGCTCTTAGCTTTGCCTCAAGTTCAAAAATTATTCATTCCCTCTTTGATCTATGTTTTCAATTAAATACACAAAGACCTAAGGGAAATTACAACTAAATTGATTAAAAAATGATTTTCCATTAAAATTGTAGATTTCCTTCAACAAATTGATCAGCAAGATCAAACTTGAAATATCTCTCGATCATGATTCAGCTAGAACAAGTCGAATCTAGTATTGCAAAGGAAGAATTTGGAAAATGGCTACAATAGTAAATATGAGAAAATCACCTTCAGATAACATTTCGTTTCTCTCAATCTAGACCAAATTCAGGAAACCGGCTCATTGGAAAACTGAATTGGTCTATTATTCACAAAACCCATGTCTTGGATTTTCAATATTCATCCTCATTTGTCGAAAATATCCACCGCAAAGTTGTCACGTTTGATCCCAACGAATTTCTGTGTTGTAATATTTGATTATGAGTTGGAGATCAAATTTCCAATTCGGAAGAGACCTTGAAGAATAAAAACATAAGTGATGTTATAACATATTAATAAACCATCATTGACAAAATCATGCATAATAATTATTAATTTATTAAAAATAAAGGAGAATAAATATTACTTATCACAAGAGCATAAAAAATTAACTTGTAAAGGGAGATATGGCACTATGTTTTTCTACTAAGTTTGACTCTTACTGTTTTTTATTGATGGAAATAAATTGAATTTACCTAAATTCATACTTTTTTTTTATCTTAATAAAATGGCTTATAATGTACAAATAGAGTAAAAAACCCTCGATGGTGCCTTCTGTTGGGGTTCCTGTGATTTGGCAGTTTGGCAATACCAAATGACAAGACAACATCAAACCACTTTGGGATCTCAGGATCTAGCCCTCCTGGATCCAGAGAGGGATATTTCTATAAAGGTAAAGAAATATATATCTTTAAGGTCCAATTTAAGGTGTTAGGCTAGTTATAGAGCACAAGGGGTTTTTGATTTGTTTGTTTGGCTGGGAAACATTGAAAGAATAGTTTAATGAAATGTAAAGGAATGAGTAGTGAAGGATTTTCGGCAATGGGAGAATAACTCAAAGAGAATACAAGTTCATTGGGAAATCGGGTCATAAAAGGGTTTACTTGCAATCCAAATATCCAAGGCTTTCAAAGGGTTAGTCATTTAAATCAGAGGATCTCTTAAGATGATTGCATGGGATGAAATAATAAGGAAATGAATGGGAATAACAAGGAAAGCCTTTTAAGGTGACAACTTCGGAGTAAGTCAAGGGACAGGGCAAACCTTATACCTCTATGATCAACACTCCTCATGAGGGTAACTTCAAAGACAACAATCCAACAGTCTTCCTGAAACACTTGAGTTCAAACATAGAGTGAATTCTAAGATCAGAGAAAGAATTTTAACCTTCTCTGCTTTTAACACTCAACTCCAAGGGATCTTCGAAAGGCTAACTATTGGAAAGGGAACTTAGGGGATAGGGCTAACACTAAATATCCCTTTTTTCCTAACTCTTTTAGCTGAACCAGATAAGAACATCTAAGAAACAAACTCTAAATTCATACATCAATAAGCATGGGAAAACCAACTCTTCAACTAGTTAAATTATATTGAATTTGTTCTAAGATACACAAAGGTAGAAAACATTAAAAATAAGAAAGAGAGAGAAGCATTAGGGTACTTGCAATAGTATATCCTAAGCTAAAATTACTGGTTTTTTATCAGAGAAAATGAACTTGATGTAAAATAAGGGGAAAACAATAACAAAGAAAGGGACATCACCAATGATTTACATCATGATCCAGTGAACATGCTTTTCATATTAGCATAGCAAAACCAGTCACATACATTCTTGTCCAATAGCTTGATACAATCCAGAAATCATCTCCCAGCCTATTTACAACACTACTCAGAGAACTCTAACTCACTAAAATTGCTTACAATCAGTTAATTTCCAAGCCTTTACATTGTATTTTCGATGAGTTATTATAGGTGAAAGAGTGATAGTAATGGTAGATGTAGACTTAAAGGCTTCATTAAGATAAAGGGGAAGAAGTATTTGAATGCCCACTCTGCTTAATGGTTTTACATTAACTGCTGGTACCCTTAAGATGACTTAGAAGTCTTTGTCAGGTTAACAATAACTTCTAGGGTATGTTTCTTGAAGTACTTTTCTGGTTGTAGTATTCTTTATAATCCTCTATGAAAAGTAAGGTGAAGATTTTGTCTTTCAGGTCCTTCACACTCTGCAATCACTATACTGACATTCTAGGAATTTCTGTCAGAGTAATAACTGTTATGGGGCTTGATGAAAAATGGGGTAGGCCGTGGGATTTAGTCCTTCTTAGGAAAGAACCTTTCTACTTGATATGCCTTCTTTGTTGCTTTAATCACTGATATCTGCATTTAATCTGCGCTTCAAGCTTTATTAAGCTCCTTTGATTATATTCGGGGTCCTTGAACTGCATTATTTTCTTTAATCTGTGATTTAGTATCTGAACTTTTTAATATTGTGCATTGATCTCCAATATTCTTCTGATTCCTTTCTTTGCAATCTTTGGCTACAGGATTGTCACCCTGCAACCTGTGTCACTTGATTGTGACTGTGGAAATCGCATGAATTGACCACCTTTTAAAACTTGCAAAATATGATAAACATATTACAAAAACCTGCAGGAGATTGGATAACTACGACTGAGGCTCAAGACAATGGCAGAGGGGTAGTAAGAGTGGTGAAATGCAGTGGCGGAGGGGAGAAATCCTGGCAGAGCAGCTAACCGGGTTTAAATTTGAAATAGGGTGCGCAATTGAGGAGAAATGGTTTTAGAAAACCACTGTTGGTTATCGCGCAATGAAAAGGCAGTAAGTGGTTTGGGATGGATGGAATGCGATTCCCTACATCATTGGACACGTGGATTTCCAATACCGCCCATTTCGCATAAGAGTTGCGTGATGCTGGGGAGCGGGGCAGATTGATGCAATACAGATCGTGGATCGTTGAATCTGGGGTCTCAGATCGGATGATGCGGTGTGAGCACGACAGACCAAAAGCTGCATGGTGGGATGAGCAGTGGGCCAGGTAAGTGACGTAATCTCTTTTGTCGCGGAGCAGACGCTGGAGTAGCGGGGTCAAGCGGTCGGGTTAAATTTGGACTGTTAGATCCGTTGGATGGAAGACTGAGGATCGAATCAGGAGGTCACACTTCACGGAGGGAAAATGAATGGGATCAATGGATTAAGTTTGGCTGATGCAATGGCTTGAGGCCGAAACAAGCGCCGAGGCATGGTTCTATGGGAGTAAGCGGAACCAGGGGTTTAGGGGAGAAAGGGCTTATTGCATCGGGGAAAGGAGATGAAGGGAAGTTCGAGAGAAAATGAGTTTTTGATTGCGATGAGGCTCTTAGCGCTTGGTCATAGCGTGGGTCACATGCAGAAAAGGGCTAAGGCTAGGCCGAAAGGGGCTTAAGGCCATAATGCTCAAATAACTATTTTTAGGCTGAGAACAGGGTTTTGGATGGTTTTTGGTGTTTCCGATCAGGTAAGAAAGGGCTTTTAAACCTTATAAGAGGGAATTTATGAGGTTTAAACGGAATTTTGATGGTTATGGAGGGAAATGAAGGGTAGAACATAAGGGAAGTGAGGAATATGGAGGAATTTTGAAAGCAGCTTTCTTCAGGATGGTAGGTTCTATAAATGGAAATAGCAGTGAAGATTCCTGAAGGATAAAAGACACATGAGACTTCAAGAATGATAGAATTTCAAAGATAAGATTCACTTGAAGGTTTGGTCACAAATTTAGCCACCTTTTGCTTTGTCAATTTATTATAGGTGGCTAACACCCTCTATCACCATGGATTAATTAAAACCCTCATTGAATCACATTTAAGAGCCATAAGAGACAATTGGAAAATATTTTTGGTCTATAATCACTTTATAGAAGTACAAGAGGAAGAAATGGGTATGAAGGCTAGAAGAAGTAGGTGTAGAAGCCTCAATCCATAACCCTGAACCCATTAATGAAAAAGAGGGTTTTACTGTCGATGAGGCAAAGAAAATGGAAATATCACCGAAAGTGCCAGAAGATGATACTCCTCTTTGTAAATTCTTGGAAAAGATTAGACAGAAAAATGAAAAAGAAGATGTTAGATAGAAGAAATCCACCACAAGTGCAGGTTTTGAAGGTGGTTCACAATGATATCAAGTAAGCATGGCTTTGGATAAGAATATTTTGGAGCTAACATGTCTAATCAAAATATTCTCATGATTTTCTCTTTTAATAGAAAATCATGAGAAGAAAGACTCCATATTCAATTTTATTTCTTAGTTGTCAACATAGAGACTTGCCTCTTGGCTTATGACTCTTAAGACGATTTTTTAATGGAGGATTATAAAAGGCCCTAAGGTGAAGTAATAGACACTTTTAATCTTGTTAAATTTTAAATCATTTTGTTGTTAAAGAATTTGAAATTTAACATAAAAGCTTTGTTCTTTGGTAACCAATGCGTGGCTAAAGAGTTTGATAGTCAATTTCGTGCTTGCACTCAATGGGAGGGCCCCCTGGAGAGTTGACTACAAGGAAAAGACCCTCTAGCAGAGGTTATAAAGGAGGTTTTTAGTGCTATAAAATTGTCCAAAATTGTCCAAAAAACATTTTCTACAACATATGTTTCTTGTTACGGAGGTTTTGGCAGAGCTTTTAACGGAAATTAAGCACAACTAAAAAAATTGGGTGGTCGGAAGTTATTACGGATGTTTTTTTCTTCGATATGCTACTAAGGTTTCAACGCACCAGTACGTGTCATCTAGACAATGACTCCGAGGCAGTCTAAGGTGCATGCACCAGGCTGTCAAGGTATAAAACAACACCAGGCACAGTGTTGGTGATACAATGCACAGGGTCGTTCTAATTGGTCTTGGATTTGTGCAGTACCTATAGGTCATCTCAAGGCACCGGTATGTATAATTTTAGAAACGAAACGATGCACCGTATCAGACAAAAGCACTGAGATTTATAATTGGTATTGGTATTTGTGTGGTGCCCATACATCATACAAATGCACCGGTGCGTAGTCTCACATAAATGCACTGGTGCACATTATCACACAAACACACCAAGATTTTTAATTGGTTTTGGTATTTGTGCGGTGCTCATAGGTCATTGAAATTCACCAGTGCGTTGCAACATACAAACACATTGGTGTACAGTAACTGACACGCACTGGTGTTCATTTGTATTTTTTAGAAACATCGACCTGTGACAGTGCAATTATTTTGATTTTTTAAATTCATTATTCATCAAAAGTCGACAGATATTATAAAAATATTCATATTAATTAAATTTTTATTAATGCATTTGAATGTGATGTTTGGATTAATTTGTTATATCATATCATAATTATTGTGATTTTTTAAAATTCATTATTCATCAGAAGTCGACACATATATATCTTATAACCATATTCATATGAATTAAATTTTTATTAGTGCATTTGAATGTGATGTTTGGATTAATTTTCTATATCGTATAATCAAATTTCACATATCTTCATTGTAATATTTAATCATCCATAAATTTAATCAGTGGTGTTGCATTTCACAGCGACAATGGAGAACACAATAGAATAAATTAAAACATATTTTATTATATATATATATAAGACAGTATTTGTCATACAAAATGGGAAAGTTATTGGTATCCCTTTGTCTTTGAATTGGGACACTATGTCCATTACATTAAACAAAATGTCTGATTTCATAGACAAATATTTCAAAAATACAATGCCTTTCTTTGATATCAAAACATAGCGATCATCATTCTTCGCTTGAACTGTTGTCACTGCTAGAGCTACTTCCATGACTTGGATTATTTTTTGAATTTTTTTTTTAAGGTATTGATTGTTTCCTTCTTATTCACCTTCCATCTACAAACATAAAAATAAATTGTAATGAGTGTGTATACATTGGTGAGAATAATGAAAATTGCAATATTAAATAATATACATCAATGTAAATCGAAAAGAATTGATGTACCATAGCAACAATTGACTCATAAACTATACACATCCTTTCAAAACCATGTACCATGCTATCTTTCAATATTTCATCTGTTAGCGGAGTTCCATACTTTGTTTCCTGCAAGTTTTATACCCCATAACAAATCATATATTTAATATAAAAGTTTTTTTGTTCTATTAATTATAGACAGAGCTAAGTAAAACAAGATCGATAGATGCTTACAAATTCCAAAATTAATTTATGATATGCCAACATATACTCACAACCATTGTTTAACCCAATCTCAATCAATTCGTCTGATGGAACTTCCTCTTTGTATGTTAGCACCTGTTTGAAGACATTCAATGATGCTTTTTGTAAAACAACTTAAAAAATACAAAAATGAAATCTAGTTAATTTGTTATAAGGAAGTAACAATTACTCACAAACTTAGATATCAACCATTTTCTTCCTTTTCGTCCTCTTTTATGTGTTGAATGGGTTCCATTTATTTTCTTTTTAGCAAGAACATACTTGAAAATTAATATTTAATGCTAAATTGTTTATTTATTGTGCCTAATGATTGAAAAATTCATTGATTACATATTACATTTGAAGCACGTTGTTGTTGAGATGACTCCTCCTGCGATCCAATTTTGTCCATTTATTTTACCATTTCCTTGTACACCTTTTTGGACATTCCTACTGGCATATTTCTGATATCAGCTCGTTCATCTTTTGATATTTTCATAATCTTCCTAAAAATGTAACATGACAATAAACTATTTAATTTTTATATTGGTATATGAAAAGTAAATATAACAAAAGTGATATTTATAAATAATTCTATACAAACATTTAAAGGAATATTACCTTTTCGTTCCTTCTTTTTTTTCGTTGTACGCTTTTGTTATTAAAACTCTGACATGTCTCATTTACCAATTCTCTGCAAACCCTTCCTGTAGTTTAGATAAAATTTGGTTCTTGGAATCATTGGATTGATTTTTGTATTGTAAGTGGAAAGAATGTCTATACATTGGTTCCACTAGATCCCTCAAACTTTTGTAAAATTTTTTCTCCCTTTCATTAACCTCCAACACCACTCCAGATGAGCTAAGGAGCAATTAATTTTCATTTGCATGTTCTAATTTTTTATTTTCTTAGAAAAACATTCATTTTCTGAGTTATTGGTCCTCGTAGAGCATTAAATAGATGTGAATTAATAGATTTTCTGACACATGTTATCAAATAATTTTAAGTATATTATTAATAAAAATTAAAAAAACAAACTCATATTGGATCGATAGTATTTTTTCATTCACCTGATTCATCCTTTTGCAATTTTTCCATCAAGGTTTTACACTCTTCTGGTCCTAGATCAGAAATAATCTTATCGAGCTTCATCATTTTGTGGCTCTACATGATACAGAGTAAACAATACATATTACTTAAACTTATATATAGTTCGAAAATAATATTTGTTGTAAAGAATTTACAAATAACTTGCCTTTTTTGCTTTTCTTGATGTGTTATCAGTATTTTTGTTACTTGATCTCTTGTTAGTCATTTCTTTATTAGTTTGAAACCTATACCATATCATTAATTAATATATTTATAAATTAATTGTCAAATTTTTAGGAAAAAAACATCTGAACAAACCGGTGCGCCATTCATGGTGTACGCACCGACGTTGGTGTGTGGGGGTCTTATAAACGCACCGCCCAAACAATATAATAGACCGTATGGTGCTCTATGTCAACATGGAGCACTGGTGCGTTACATGTTAACCCCCGCACCGATTAACATAGAGAAATTAATAAAAATCATCCAGTGTTAGCTTTTGTAGCATAAACGCCCTGTGCAAACAAGGGATCACCATATGGTGTTTTCTATCAACTATGAGACCCAATGTGGTGCGTTATATGTTACATTGTGCACTGATTAACACAATAAAACAATTTTTTACAAAGTAGTACGTTCGCGGTGCGCCATAATAACATAGCACACCGGTGCAGTATTTTACATATGGCACACTAATTAAAAAAAAAGTAATTTTTTATTACACAGTACTTTCGCGGTGCTATGGGAATATACAATGCATCGGTGCACTAGGATAAGCAAGGCACACCGATAAAATAAAAATAAAAAATTTCAAAAATTCACGCAAGGGCTGACATGGATTGGGATCCGACTATGCAAGTCATCCTGTGGGTTCGATGTCAATCTTATCTTGATGATGAACCTTGGTAGCTAGTTTGAAATGTCAATGGAAGAAAAAAACACACTCAATGCGATGTATCTACAAGCAATTTCATTACAAAATACAAACCATATAAATCTAAAATTAAAAGCCCTAATTCAGAAATCAAAGAAACATGGAGAAGAAAGGGCATAAACAAAAATAATGAAGGGTTTAGGGTAAAAATGGATTTTTTTCTCTTTTGTTTCTAAAAATGAAAAACAAATTGAATTTTTTTCTTACTTCGTAAAAAAACTGCAGAAAAAGTAAAAAAATAATCACATTTAATCACAAGATTGTTTGAAATTTTATGTTACAGGGTTTGAATCACCAGAGATTTGGAATTCTGATTATCTGAATACTTCTGTTCGAACGTATTTCACTGCTCCACAGTGCTCTCTTGCTCCATGTATGTCTCCTGCAAATCTCTGGCTGAATTTTTTTGCAAAAATAGTGAAATAATGAAAAATGTTTAGTATTTAAAGATTTGTTTTATGAAATTAGATTTTCGAAAATATTTTGCCACCCATTTTTCAATTTACCGCTTTTTTTTTTCACTTAAACAAAATATAATTGTGTTTTTTTTTCACTTAAACAAAATAGAGTCGCGCTTTTTTTATTTGCAGTTATTCATCACGGGTGCGTCCATTGGTAACATGGCACCGATGCATAGTAACTAAAACGCACCGGTGTGCAGTAACTAAAACGTAATGGTGCAGTTATATGTACAGTAGCACCGATTTGCAGTAAAGGCACTAAAATTACTTTTAGGTGTGTACACCAAAATTTACTAAACTCCAACCATAGAAATTGAGAATTATAATTTTGTTTATTCTTGATGGAAATATGCAATTAGAACTAGAATTTTGTTTATTCTTGAGAATTATAATTGGATAAATTCTTGATGGAAATAACTATTCTTCCAATTTATTTTTTTTATTGCAGGAGGTCCCCACTGATTATGTGGAGAGAATGCAATGTGGGGCATGTGAAGATGCAATCCTACAGGGCCCAAGTGGGCAATTGCAACATGTGAACCTGTGCTATTTTCAGAAATGGTTGGGAAAGTTTTGTTTCTGAGTAGTTTACTGAAGTTGGAGATATTTTACTTTTTAGACATGTTGGAAATGTACATTTTGTTGTGAAAATCTCTGGGTCATTTCTTTTCAAAACTACACCTCTTCTTCTTTTGGAAAAAGAAACTTGAACCTTTCCACAACCTGCAAAAAGAAAATGTTCCAAAAGGAGCCTCTGAAATGAATATCTATTTCTGACATGCATATCTATTTGTTCTGTTGAGGTCTCGAAGGAATTGATTATAGTCAGTCTACTTCACTGAGGAATCTGCCTGAATTTTCTTTGGTTCTAACGAAGGGTGCAGTTATTAACAAATACAGGATTGTAGGCTCCCTCCAACCCTCATTAAATTGCAAAATATGGATAAAACTCCATAGCAATGCATATCATTTGTGTAAAATGTCTCGAAACACAGAATGGAGTGTTTTCTTTTTTGAAAGTTGTGTGTTATGATGGTGAAAGAAATTATTCTTTCTATTTTGTGCTAATATGGTGAATAAATGGAATAGTGCTCAATTATATTACAACAATCTTCAATCATATTCTCAAAATATATGGGTTCTTTGTTAAATGCATAGCTACAATATTCGGTCATATTGTTGCTAGGAAAAATTCAACTGAAATACCAATACAACAGGGTTGGAACTCTCTACTATCCCATGAACCCATAAACCCAACAAAAAATCTCAAAATTTTTTTAATAAAATGAAAAATAGTCCAAAAATATTATTATTATTTGTCTATTGCATTCTTGACACTCGAATTCTTCTAAACTCTGTTCATGGAATTAGCATCCATAAGAGGCAACACAATGGTAATATCCTTGAATTCTTCTAAAATATGTTCAATGGAATTAGTACATGTGAAATGGTACGTGTGTTATTAATTCATCAACATTTATACTTTTTAAATTGGGTTTTTATAAAGAAGAGGAGTTAATTACCTTATACCTTATAAGACTCTTTTTTTCGAAACATTATAATATGTATTTTGAATTAATGTTAAAATCAATATTCCACTTGATAATTTGCAATTATGTTGATCTCAACAAAAATGGTGTACTGTATAAAGGTTTTTTTTTTGGTATGTAAGATCATAATAAAATAATGATAATTTTAAAGTACATGAATTTATTTGCATTATTTTCTAAACTTTATTATGTTACAAAAATTCATATTATTCTAGATGTATTATTTTACAATTATTTACAATTTTACAAATTTAAAAATTTAAAAATTTTAATAAAATCATTTCACATTATTAGAATTAAAATTACAATTACAATTTCACATACAATTAGAATTATAATTACAATTACAATTTTAGAATTTTACATACAATTACAATAACAATTAAAATTTTACAATTACAATCATTTCATAGTAATACAGTTAAAATCTTACAAATATTTTACATACAATTAGAATTAGAACTACAATTACAATTACGATTACAATTTTACAAATATTTTACATACAATTACAATTACAATCATTTCACGATAAATTAAATATTACAATTACAATTAAAATTTTACAAATATTTTACATACAATTACAGTTAAAATTACATTTACAAATACAAATACAATTTTACATACAATTAAAATTAAAATTTCAATTACAATCACAACATAATATTTAATAAATATCATGGTCATTTAATATTAAATTAATTAATAAACATCACGATCATGATAACCATCGTATAAACATCAAATTCAACTAAAAAACACATTCAAATTCACTAACATCATCGTGATCATGATCATCTAACAAAACACAATTAGCATTGTATAACATCATCACAACACAAACATCAAATATACATCTCATGTCAAATAAGGCATGCTATCACATACACATCTATCTGCAAGCTACACATTAAATGAACATATCTAACATGACCTAAAAATATACACATCATGATGATCACCAACATGTAAATTAAGTACAATTGAAACATGAACATAAAATACATGGACCATATATATATATATATATAATGTCAAAAATATACAACTGTAATATAAATGTCATGGATCAGCTGGTGGTACATCATCAATAGCAGTACTAGTTGAGGCCTGCTCAGTCAACGATGCAGCCTCGACAGTCGATGGTCCAGCCTGCTCATGATCATGAGTACTGCTGGATGCTGCAAGCTGCTGACTGGACACTGCTGATGGTCCATCCAGCTCTCCATGATGACTGCTGCTCGATGCTAGTGGAGGCTGCTCATCTGGCGCGACGCGAGGTGAACGATCATCAGATGATGTGTCGCTGCTCGCGGATTTTCGATCATGTGTTGCATCTCGACCACACTTATAACATGCAAAAATCCTCCTTAGCCGCGTAACTAAGTTCGTAGCTCCTACGACATGCTGCATCAGGCTGTACATGTCACGCGACATGCCTCTCCACATATGTAACAACCTACCATTGGTTTGTATGTCTCTCATAGTAACGGGCCTGATGCCTGCCTCAACAATCAATGTAGTGAGTTGGTCAACCAACTCCATCCTGTATCTGCTATCAAGACAACCGCGCCTAGTAAAAGGCGGTACTGGCGCACCAGTAGGAGTAGGTCTCTCTACACCGACCTCCTAATGATCCTCAACTTCTGGCATACCCTGATCGTCATCAGGATCCACACCTAGATCATGTGGTGGTGCTGGCATGTCCTCGCCATCAAAAGACCCAATGTCTACAAAATATATACAAGTAAACATCAATAATTAGGCAATTTCATTACACAATTTATTAAAAATAAGTTAAAGAACATGTTAGAATAAATTTAAATCAAACAGTAATATTACCTCTATCATCTAGCGGATCATCATCTGTGAAGAGGATGTTGGCACACCCTCGACAATCCAAACCAGCATAAGGATAGGGGACCATAATGAAGGGATGCTCGTCAACACTGGCTAGAAAATCCAGTGCATCATGAGATATCCTCACAGAAAACACAGTCTTGCCCCTCTTGGGAATCATCTATCCCCACATGTGCATCCATGCCTCGAACATCAGCCTACGAGGCTGCCGAACAAAAGTAGGCCTCGTCTCTGGAAACCTCTCAAAAAATAAACAAAAAATCTATGAAGAAAAATGGAAGCTAAACCTCCCTTTTGCATGAGCACGACATCTATCTAAGGTTGTACAGAACTACCGCAAAAAAATGGCAGACGACCTAAAAGGTTGTGGCTCCTGTACTAAAGAGTAATAATATAGAAGCGAGCAACTAATGTGTTGTCCGTCATTGGCGTTGTGTAAAATGGTCGAAATCAGAAGTGAGAGGCACCTCACCTCCTCACCACCAAATGCACCAATACATAACTAACCTCGGGAGACCTGAAAATCTGAAGGAGACAATATATTTGCACTAATGTATCTTTGGGAGTACACCAACTGACTCCGTGCTTCATAGCCAACTGGAACCTCTGGGAACGAGGGAAAATCCACCCCTCTCCTCGATAGCCCTGTAATGAAATATATGTCCTCCTCAGTGGGCACGTACCACTGGTTAGGACCAACTCGAAAAGCATGTCGGTGGGCATTCCACCTATGGTTAAGATGTCTCAAAAACACACCATGGCCCTTTATGCAAGTAGCCTCCTCATAGAAATTGAGGAGGCCTACCTGCCTTAGGAGCCTTTGGGTAGTTGTTGTAATAGGGCGAGGGTACGCATCTCTCTCCCTCTCTCGTGCCTCCCTCTTCTCTCCTTTCAGGTCTCTGAATAATTGACATATTAAATACAATTTTTTTATTAAATGAGATACGTATTTAGGAATATAGATATATATTTTTTTTGGAAAAAAAAACAAAACAGTCGGTGCACCACAAAAAATAGGCATGCAACAATTCTGGTGCATATTATTTTGTCGTGCACTGGAGGCGGTGCACCAAATACTATTTAACGCATCGGAGGCGATGCACCTGAAAATTTTCAGTGCACTTTTGACTATGTACAGTTTCTGGAGTGCGGTGTGCTAACTAAACACTATGCCCCAGGGTGTACAGTTCTGTTAGGGCACCGACCTCTTGATATCATTAAATAGTCAACGTTGTGGTATTTTACCAGGCCATACCATTGACCCTATCGAAATGTGGAATGCAATGCATTGACAAAAATATCTACCCCGGGGCAGATATTTAAGTCAACGCACCGCACTGTCGCTATTCACTGACCACACCGCACTTAAAAAAAAAAAATGACACGGTGCGCCTTCCTTACCACTGCGAATAAGTGCGGATACCATTAGCACCGGTTGCGATGTGACCTATAAATTTAGAGGCAGCGTCGCGAACCAGTGCAAGCCGAACGACTCGAGCGTACCGCGTGACAATTTTTTTTTCTTTTAAATGCTTAATTTTAAGTATTTGAAATTCTAATACGCTAAAAGGATTAATTATGGAAAAACAAGAAAAATACTTGTACATTTGGCTATCAAGGAGGCATATTGGTGGTAGAATTTTCAAAAGAAAATTTTCCGACCGTTTTGCAAAATTCAAGCTGGAGATTGGTGGGAAATGCACAACAGCAGTGTGTGCAATGGGTGCAATGGGAGCATCGATGTTAGTGTGGGTCAGAAAAGGATAAATTGTACCGATGATTGAGATCTCTAGAGCACTGAGAAAAGTAAAAAATGCGGTTTTTTGGCCGTAATTTTTTTTTATTTAACTCTGTTCCAGTGCACGGGGTTTTATAGGCACACCGGGTCAGTTGCTTAAGACCACACTGGGCAGTTTCTATTTTGGCATGGTGTTTTATGACGCACCAGTGCAGAAGAGTTTAAAGCACCGGTGCACTAGAGTAATAATACGCACCGGGTGGGTGTGTACGGAGCACACGGTGTTCGCTGTGCCAATGTTTTGTGCGCACCGGTGCTTTCTCTTATTGAACGCACCGGTGCAGTTTACGATGATAAGTGCATCGGAAGAAAAACATCCGTAAAAACCTTCGCCCGCCAACCTCCTCTAGCAACCTCCAATAGAAACAGATGTTTGTGGTATTTTTATAAGGGGTTCCTCAAAAACATTCGCTAGAGGGTTTTTTCCTTGTAGTGGTTGTAATACTAGATTATTTTATGGTTATGGTCATTTCAATTCATTAGTTAAATAGTATTTTATTTACTACATATCGTTGATGTTTTGATTGTATTTTTTCCATCGAGTACTAATTTAATTCTCAGTATATTGAACAAGTCGAGCGCTCATAAAAAGACAAAAAAAGGTACTTTTCACAGTTCATTTCATTCAACATTTTGAGTGATTTCATGAGTGATGGATAGAGAAATTCTAAAGTATAACTGTGCAAATTAGTAATCCTTTTGAAGTTACAGTTTGGCTTGGTTTTTTTTTTAAGAAGTTTGATTTATATTTACTCTTCTGTCAATTAAAATATAATTTCAATTTTCAAAAGCATTTAGGATATTTCGTTTCCTCGCAAATAGAAGTAGAATTTCAATTTGGCCATTAGAATGGGCTTTTCAATTTAGTCCAATTAGAATATTTTTTTTTATTCTTGTTGCAATAGAGTAAATTTCAATTCAGTTCAATTAGAATGAATTTGAATTCATGTTGCAATAGATTAAATTTCAATTATTTTTGATAATTAGAATCTTTAATTGATTTCGCCTTGAAGTTTTGATTTTCTTTGAAAAGAGTGATTTTAATGGGAAGAACATGTGCATAGGAATATTTTGATTTAATCTAACCTCATTTATATTTAGTCTGATTTCATATTTCAAAATAAAAAATAGAACTCCTAGCATATAATTTGCACATGCACTTCATAAGTACATGAACTTGGTTGACAATTAATGAAGTAATTTAACTTTCAATTAAATTACTCAACATGGCCTAACCTAGAGAAATGGGGACACCTTGAGGTAGTGGTAAAACATGTGGCTGCACCCAAAAAGGCTATATTAAATGATCTCGTGACCTGTCCACACATAAGTGGATCAAAGCCCACCCCCATGTCCTCCTAAATTAAGAAGGGTGCCCCCCCCACCACCACCACCACCCTCACCCCCATAGGGAGCTCACTTGGCGAGCCCATGAAAATGTAAATTAAATGTGAGTATGAAGGTCCCATGTTTAAACCCTTAGGTTGAGAACTCATGGCCTCTTGTTGGGAGAATTGAGTGTCAACCTAGGTGGTAATAGTGGTAGCATATGGAATCATATAGAAATAAGAGATTGGAAAGGATTCCTCTAAATTTTTTAACTATTGAAGATGTCAACAGTCCTACTCAAACTATTAGCTTGGATAATGAAGTGAAAGACATGTTTTAAGATGAGTCAGCACAATCAGAGCATCAATCTCACAATTTGGATCATTCTAAAAATGATTCCGAAAACAGAAAGGAAAACCCAGAAAAGATAATTGATCAAGTAATCCAAGAGATTGAGATGCAGGAGAAAAAAAGGAAGCAATGGAATTGAGTCAACTTCTGAAAAACTTCAGCATAGTAAAGATACACTTGATCAGTCAGGAATGTCCCAGCCAAAGAATTTGAATAGTGAATGGTATGAGTTTTCTAAAGAAATAAAAACTCATAAAACAAACCCCAATACTGATCAAACTACTAGTTTTCAGACACCTGAACATTTGCAGAAGTTAGTGGAAACTTTTACTCCACTACAACAAGTCCCAGAAACTCATGATCAAGAGAACATTTTGACTTATCCTACAGAACATATAATGTTACAAATTGAGGAAATCCCTTTGTTGGATGTATTTTATAGTCCTGGTCATAAGGCTGTAGTCAAGAGAAGAAAAAGGAGAAGAATTGATGAGACAATCTCAGATCTTACAAATGAATCAGTAGACGTTTTATGGAAGGATACCCTAGCTGATCCTGCTGAACATTTAACCAAACTATCACAATTTTCAGAGGCATATGCTACTGCCACTATTGATAAGGCCACTGAGGTTAAAATGTTACTGAAGTAGAAAGAAGATAGAATACAAGAATTAGAGAGGCTGTTACACCAAGAAAAATCTAACTACAACGAGAAAATGAAATTTAAGATGTCCCAATGTCAAAAATATTTTGAGAGTATTAATTTATAGCATCAAGCAGAAAACACTGAGAAGCAAAAACAACTGGAAGCAGCAATGACCAGATTACAAAGGCAACAACAGTTAGAGAAATTCATAAAGGAAGCACTGGATGTAAAGGCTAAGTTAAAGCAACAAAAGGAGTATTTTTTCAACAAGCTTCTATTACTGGCTCTTATTGTGACTCAACTGAAATATAATCCAGCAAGTAGCTATCCATAAACTTGAACGTGAGAATATCGAGAAGAAAATAAATGAACACATTCAATGGCAAGCACCAAACTCACGCATGGAAAATGATCTACCATAGGTAGATAAGTCCCACAAGAAAATCTTATTCAAAGATTGGGAAGCATAGATAAAACAAGCAGTGAAAACATTCAAGTTGGCAAAGGAAATTACTGAATCTGTGTGTGAAAAACTTGTGAAAGAAAAACTTCTCAAAGAGTGCACGTATGAAGTGATCTCAGAAATCAAACAACTCGAAACATAATAGAAATGAAAGGAAGAAACTAGGGATGAAACAATTAAAAAGGTAAATAAGTTTGATCAAGAAAATTATTCAAATTTTTTGATCAAACCTTATCATCAACACGAGACCCTGCAGTCTTTAACAGATTTGACAAGAAGATCGCAACCAACACTCTCAAATGCGATATTCAAAGTACATGTGAGATCACAAATTTCGTAGCTAGCTCTGTTCAAGCCCATGCTAGATATTTTTCAACTTCGGGGGGAAATCCAAAAGAAAGATCGAAACTTATAAGTCATATTATTACTTTATTTTCCTAGATTGTAGTTAAAGTTAGTCTTACGAGGATGGTTGTTTGAAACCTCCTCTATTTTTTTGTAATAATATATTTTAGAACATAGTTATTTTAGTATTTAAACCCCTCTCATACATTTAGAGAATGGTCCAAAAATTTGTCAAAAGCATTTGCAAAGAATGCACTATTGTAAGTTTGTGAATTCTTTGATGAATTAATGGAACACAGTTTGTTATATTTTGACAATTAAAGCTGTTTAATTGATGTTGCACTATTGTACTCTTTAAATTGCTTGAAAGTGAAGAGGAGAAGATCAATTACTATCCATTTACATGAGCAAAACTTCGTACATATGTTACTTCTATTCACTTGTATTAATTCTTGCTTTATAAATTGACAGTCATCTTTTTATTGCATTATATATTTGAAACGTTATCATTGATGAATGTTTTTTTTTTTGTATGTTGAGCTATTATATTAATTTCGGAAACATAAAGTAACATATGCTACATGCTGGGTTAGTAAGCTGCGCTTAACCAATCCCAGCCTTTGTTACATTGTTTCTAGCGTGCCTCGGGGGAGGAAACCAGCCCAGAAAAAACTTAGAACCGAGCAATACATTATATGCAGTAGCACTGACACATCTTAAAAACATGAATTAAATGATAATAGAGAAGCCTCGAGGGTGAACATGACAAAAATAGAGGAAAACTGAACAGTTGTGCAGATGTTATTCATCATCTTCATCATTACTTTTCGGGTTCTCCTCTTCGATGGGACAGGCAGATGCCTGTGCAGTAGCTGCTTCCACATCGGCTGTAGTGCATTTAGGGATGCTCGCAGGAGCACAGAGGATGGGGGAGTCTGGGTCTACGCCATTTGGAATCTGCATCCAAATTCCATCGGATTCCATGACCCAGATGTTCGTGTCTTCATCATATTTCTCTGGAGTCGTCAGAGGGGCAAGAGCGCGATGTAGAGACTGCATTATGGGAGAGGAGGTGGACCTCCTCGAGCCTCGACCACCTCTCTGCGTAGCTTGCTTGGAGGATTCTGCGCACTACTCGGGATCAGGTATTTGTCTTGAAAAAGTGCTGGAAGAGGAGCCATCAATAGACTTGAGGCAGTTATCTTCTCTGTGATGATATCAACCTCTGAGAGCCCCTCTTTGACCTCCTCAGATGGTATGCTGGCAAAGTATAGGAGCCATTGCAGACCTGGGATGAGGTGAGTATGTCAGGAGAAACAGAAGCACACAGGGCCAAGGAAGGGGGACAGGAGTCCCACTGGGGCCAAAGGGGTAGAAATATCTTAGGGGCAGGTTCGCAGGATGGAGAGAGACAATCCAAAGGGAGTTGCGCAACTCCACGCTAGGACTGAGTTTTTGTAGCTGATTGAAGTAAGTGAGAAGCCAGAGTAGAGTGAGGGCAGGGAAAGGCGTAAGTAATAGGCTGAGTGAGGAAATGGGCAGATAAATTGGTGCTATAAAGGGGTTGGGATGAGGTTTGCGAGGATGGCTATGAGTTTCCTTCGCATGGATTTGCATGTTATTCTTGAGCACCTGAGCAGGCATGGGGGAGGAGGTATGGCTGCGATGCTGGTTAATCATGATGGACATTAATGGTGAAAGAAGCGAGGTGATGTTCAGGGCTAGGTGACGCAATGCCTATTCTCTCATCATCATTTCTGGTTTTGTGAGGATCGTGTGAGGGGCTAACGGTAATTGGATCCACAACAGGTGAAGCTCTGCATTGGAGATCTTCGTTATCTGGGTGGGGTGAGATGTGATTTTCACACATGTCGTGTCTGTCACCCGCATCCAGGGTATTATAGATGAATGCTACATGAACTTCTGTTCTAATATTTGTCTATGATTTATTATTGAATATGTAATCGCACATATGATTGCGATATATTTTTCATAATTCTTCTAATCAAACTATTTTGTTAGAAGAATCATCTTACATAATTTTCATCTCTTTTAACTGTTAAATTATCTACATTACTAATAGTTCAAGGATATCACTTTAGAACACATAAAGGAAGAAACAACCCGGTTATATAGTAGAATAGATAGTTTAGATAGATGCATGTGATAGATTAGAATCATATTCCATTGCATATTGTATAATCAAAACACACCCCAAAATCATCCTTATTGGGAAACTGGTCCCACTATCCCCAGTCGAAGCCACTACACCAAGCAGAAAATGGGTTGCTTTAAGGTCCAGACCGGGTGGTTTTCCCCCATGTTTTGGCAGCGGAATTCCAAGGCCTCAACGGGTTCCTTTAAATTTGTGGCATGACTAAAGCATCTTCACCTTCTAGAATCAACTATGCTTATTTTATATTTTCATTAGAAAGACTTATTGGTTATTAAGGAAGGGAAATGATCTCTACTTAGTAAAGTGAAGAGCATAATGGCCTATGCACTAAGTTCCTATGTGTTCACCATAAGATGTCTATTATCATGAGAAAAAAATTCTTCTAAAGTAGTTATAGTTTTGATGCCAAGACTAAAAGAGGTCACATGTCGTTAATGAAAGATGACAGAATGCTTAATTCATTTGTCATTCATGAAGTGAAAAATCTCTTGATGATGATCATTTTGTAACATGTTCTACCAAGTAATGAACATGTAGAGACTATTGCTTAGATTTATGTGTTATATTTTTTAACTCACTAATTGTGGGTTTTCAATGAGTTTTTGTTATTACTTCTTTGTTTATCATGTATGAAATTAAATTTGAATTAGATTTATCTTCCATACATTCTTATTTTTCATTTCGTGCATTTTCAAGGAATCGTTTGCTAGTTTAACATTTTTAGAGTTGAAAATTGTAGAATAAAGTGCAACAACTACTACAATAGATATGATCCAAGAAGTAGGTGACAGACCTACAAATGGTGACCAGGTACAAAGTACTAAAGTTAGTTTATTTAAATCCAAGGAAGCATAAGATTATCTAGCTATCAGAGAAGCAATGTATATAATAAAGCAAAAGAATTTGATATAAAGTTTCATGATTTCGAGATGATTATTCATAGACCTTCTTTTCATGTGAAGCCTCTAAACTATGAATTACATAAAATATGAGTGAGTTATTTGGACGTGTCAAGAACTAGTTTGAACAGGAAAACCTTTGCACTTCAATATCACACACCTATGGGGGTGCATCTCCAACTAGTTTCCCCTTGTGGTATTATAAAACCTTTGTGGTAAAAAATGATAAAATCATACAAAGAGATTTGAAGGACTATATAGTAAGAACCATGAAAAACATAACCCATGATGTTTATTTTCTCAAAGATGAAAATGATTATATTATATTTAATGATATTTTTTCTTATTATTATATACTATTTTATACACTATCAACGATTAACCAAGATTTTATAATGTTTTCTATTTTTATAAAAGATTTGCCAAGACTTTACAACATATTATAATTTAGTGAAATATTCACCAAGTTTTAATAATATTTTATAATTTTTGAAAAAAATGCCAAAAAATTATATATGCATGTTATATTATTGATAAAATAACCTCTACATTTCAATCTTATTCCTCAATCATGTGTGTGCTTGACATATTCACCATGTTCATTCATTTTCATGTGCCTATTATGTGTGTTTATTTTCACACGAATAATTCCCAATAAACATGAATTCATCTTTCCACTTGCACATGCTCCTCTAACCATCTGATGCCTCCTTTATTTTTTCCTAAACTGAGTTTTTATTTTTTCCATCGATTATATCCATGTTATAGCCTCTATGATGTGAATTTTTGTTATATTCCTCTACATAACTCTAGCTTGTGGTGTGCTTAACCACGTCATGGTTACTCATATCATACTTTTATAGAATGATGTAGAATTATTAATTTCAAGGATGCACCTATATCACTAATATAAAATTTTAGTATATGTTTTAAATAATGTTGAAAATCTTGTTATGATTATTTGGTCCATATGGGATGTAGCAATCAGAAAAACTTTTTTTATTGAAAAAATTTCTATGCATCATGCTCAAAAAATATCTTCTCATTATTGCAAGGTAGTTAATGGACATGGATAGATATATTTTATTCAACACTACAATTGTACACTTTTGAAGCAACAATGTTAGCATTTTAACATCACCATGTGTATGACAACCACATTGTTAAGAAATAATGCCAACAAAAGAGTACATATGTTTCCATGTAATGTTCATCAAACAAGGGTTTACTTTTGTGTATGCACTACATACGTAGTGCATATAAATAACACATCTCACTATTGATGTAAGTCTATGTCCCTTTAAGTCTAGAAGAAGAATGGAATCTGCTGGTGACTTTCTTGATTTCAAGATAATCACAGTGAAAATGATGAAAGATTGAGTGAACAAGAGGATTGGGAGGGTTTAGAGCCAATGAAATATATGTATTTTGATATAAATAATAATTTTAAAAATTAAAATAAAATTAGAAATTCATTTTTTACGATTTATATTATAATATTGTATATTATAAAAAATAATAATAATATTAAGAGCTCATGCTCAAATTAAGATAACAAAAAAACCTATCAAAAATTATAGAAATTAAGATAACACAAAACTTATCAAAAATTATAGATATTGAGGAGACCTTAGATATTGAAATTAAGATAGTGAAAAATTATTAAAATATTGAATGTTTAAACTTTTTAATTATAAGGATTTTGTGTATTGAAAAATTAACGACTATGATTCTTATCCTTGTGTTTGTTAACTCTATAATCTTCTAGGGGCTCTATTTATTGTCTGGGTTTTGGAATAGTTTTTAAAGTTGATGCGGATTTTTACTATGGCTACATTTATGAACAATGGTAGTTATGAGGATTGGGTAGAATATATTAAATGTCTTCCGGTTCTATTCTATGGTATTTTGTTTTATTCTGCGTACCTTGTCTATATGGGGGCTGTGGGTTCTAACTTCTCCAAGGCTGGGTATCCATTGGTTTCCATTAGGGTGTACAACATTAAGGTCCTCGACCATGTTTACACTCAATTGAATTTGGAATGTCTTGTTTTTCACTCTCCTTGGCCTCATATAGACCCTGCATGTCTTTCTTTCTTTCCTCCCTGTACCATTAACCCGACCTTGTGCTCTGTATGCAACCCTAATATTTTGGCTCGCCAATGCTATGAAATTTAGTACATGGCTTCAAATTACCTTACTGTCGGCAACGCTCTATTGAATTCCTCATATAGGGTTTTACCCACTCAGTATTTTTGTAATATCATGATGGTCATTCTACAATTTGGTGTCAAGATGGTCTTACAGCTTTTAATCTGCGTGGGTTGTGGGGTTTCATTCCTATTTCAAGGGGTTTCTGTCTTAATTTTCAGGATTTCAGTTTGATTCGGTGGGTTTTTAATCCTCTGTTGTGGGGAAAGGTTTGGGTTCTAAGGGATTTCACTTCTCTTCAGGGGAGTCTCTGCCCTGTGTCATTTTACATGCAGGCATGCATTTTTTGTTGTGGCAGGCAAGGAAAATTCTTATTTCCACCCTTATAACTCATCGGACGACTGGAAGGAGGAATGATGACATGCATTGCCCTGCTAAATATGAGGATGTTACTCTTGACAGTTTGGATCTTTTCCACTATTGTTTAACTAAACCAATTATTGAAATTTTTTTGCAATATGCAGGTATCTTTCATTTGTATACAGTTGTTTCTTTAGCATTGGTCTCACACTTGCCCCGACATTGTCAGTCAATCCAACAGATGGTACTCCACTTGCAATATAGAATGGTTAAAGGCCAAGCAACAAAAAAGGATGCAAAGGAAAAATGCAAAAAAAATAAAAGTAAGACCAAAGTGGACCCCAACAACAGGGGAAGGAAGTCAAGAAAAGAGATGATGGAAATATATTTGATGCATATGCCTAATTCACCCCACCTCAAGTTAAAACCCTTATTTCAGGTTGGGAGTGAGACTGCAACACCAAGGAAGAGGGGGAAATACAAGAGGATGTAATGGAATTTCTAAAGGACTCAGGAAATACGAGAAGTATATTGTCACTATTTTAACAGTCTATTCATGCTTATTGGACACTGAAATGTATATTGGCAAAGGAAATTATGAGTATTCAGGAAATTGGAGGGGACCCAAAATTTTCTTCCATTCTAACTGAGATGAGAAGAGACATTCAAGAAATCCACCTTATGCAACACCGCCAGAACATTTTCCTGGGCTACATAGATCAACAATTGCAAAGAATGCATCAAGTATATATGCTTGGTTCTAGTGTTAAGGACTTGACGTCGATCGAGTCTTTCGATGATTGAGTTTTTTTTTTTTTTTTTTTTTTGATATGCATATAATTTCAAGTATTATTATTTGTAACCTTATTTTTTCTTTTTTATTAATGGAAAATAGGAAGGATAAGCTAAAATTACAAAAGAAGGAGAAAATTTAATGATTTTGATGGGGTAAAGGCATGCCTTTATATCAAATGCATATGCCCAATTATTTTGAAGGTCAAGGTGAAGGTAAGGGTTAGGTGCGTATTTATATCAAATTTATATCATCAAACCTAAGATTTAAAATAAGGATAGGGTGGTGGTGAATGTGGTCATTTATAAGTGATGCACATCTTCTCTCCCATTCTTATGAGAGGGATGGAGGTCAAGGTGGGAGTGTGCATCTATAACAAATTCCCACCACCAACCCTATGATTTAGGATGAGAATGAAGGTGGTGGGTAGTTATAATCAATGCATGCCTTCACCCTTCCCTCATGAAGGCGATGAGGGTGTAGATTTACTATATATCTTAACTAATAACCATTGTCACCTCTACATGAGGGCAGAAAGAGTATGCATTTGTTATAAGTGCACAACTTTTCCGAAACCAATGTGAAGGTGTGCATTTATAGAAAATTGATGTTGTCACCCTACCCCCATGGGAATGGAAGTGTAGTGTGAGGTTGGGGATATGAATTTATAACAAATTCCAACGATTAACCTCTAGGATGGGGGTGATTTTAAAGGTAAAGGTGTGCATTTGTTCTAGGAACTATGTGGGGAGTGAAGGTGTGAATTTGTTAAATTTACCTGATGAGTGAGGTGGAGGGTGAATGAAGGTGTACAATTATAACACATACACACCTTCAATCCATACTTATAGAGGGCAAGGATATACATTTTTCATACACACATTCACACCCACTCCTATAAGGGGTTGAGGTTAGATATTTATTGCAAATGCACACAATCACCTCCAGTTCCCACCCACACTTTTGTGTTAATACAAAAAGATAAAACTTAGATAATCCACTTAACCTTGTGTCTTACTCTACATTATCATAAGTGTAGATTAGAAAAAGGGAAAAAGATCATAAAATTTCCACTTGTTTTCCTTTATTTTTATTCCAACTAACCTATTGGTTACGAATATTGGAGTTTCATTACCAATTTATTTACATCAACCAATGGTTTCATAGAAACTGGGTCAATTTCCTAACACAATTCCTCTAAATCTGTTTTCCTACATTAATAGCTTTGTGAGGGGTGTTTTCTTCAAATTCAAGATCAAATCAATGCTTTTGTCACACCCCTATTCAACGAAGAATAATAATATTTGTTAGTAGAAAAAGATTAACTTCCTCTAATATCTTGTTTATTCCATCCAATGGCTATTAATCTTCAATTCTTACCACCAAGAGAGCTTCCTATTTTTCTCTTTAGTGCTATGTTAAAAAAATTCCTTTTTGCCACATATCCATGATTAAAATAAAATCTACGTGAGAAGACAATATTTTAGTATTAAAAAGTTGTGATATATTTCTATGTCTATTCTCAAACTCAATTTGACCAAGAAGGTATTTTCTTAGATCAATACAAATGCATATATGAGCATAGGTATTGCACACATAGTCATTAGTTTTTGGATCCAACATAACATAATTACCCAGAGTATTACCAATGCATCTTCCTAGGCTAAATATTCCATTGGAAGCCAAGGAAGTCTAATCCATATTAGTATCTTTGATAATTTTGTATAAGTGGGTTAGATTTAGGGTGTTGTTACTTCATAAATAAGCCCACACCTTTAATGAACTAGGATTATCTACCTACAAATTGTGTTAAGCCTATCCCAAAAAATAACTACAAGATGTATATACCTTTTTTATTTTTATTTTATATGGATAATTACCATGTCCTCATTTCAATTAAAAAAAAAAACCCAAAGTCATCCATAGAGATATGGAGAACATGCCATCTATTAATTTCTATTGTCATTAATTAATTTTCCTTATAGGTGGAGTAATATAAGTGTTGAGTCTCAATTCTGCATCTTTTCCATACACTTTCCTATACCTTTTTCACTCACCTGAACCTCCCAAGTTGTCAATATCATTGTATGTTAATTGCAAAAGAGCATCTAACATGGTTTTTAACTATATTTTTGTGTCTGCTGTTTGATTTAGATTTTGTTCATTTAGCTGCGGAATCTTGCCACTTTCTGCAGCTGCTGCAACTTTCCGCAGCTATTTTGTGAAACTCTATGTTACAGGTGTATACAGGAAAAACGAGCCACATGGGCAAGTTAGAAATGATGTGGACATGGTTCGTGTCCTATTGATTCGAGCAAAGTCATCTAAAGAAGCCGCGGTCAAAGGCGTCCACATGGAAGTCAACCATGGAGTCTCACGGTGACAGGACTCTGTTTCGTGTCACGTGAAGGTTCATATGGCCGTTTCTGAGCTTGCGGAGGACAAGTTGACATCTGTACATGGCTCCATAGTCGAATTCAAGCGTCCACTCCTCATAGATTTACTTTGCAATACGGCCATGATCCTAGATCCGTGGACGTAATGGTCTACGTGTTCTCCACCAGCATAAACTTTAGGAGACAGTTATATTTCTTTTGTTATATATAATGCGTTTGCATACGCATATAGAGTCAGTCTCGATTAGTCTCTGTTATCTTTTATTAGTCTGCTCTGTAATGTAATTACGTTGCCTTTGAGACGTAATACTACCTTACTGTTATGACTACATTTTAATATAAGAAGACTCTATTTTCAGACTTAATTCATACTTGAAGATTGTTGCCAAGGCTGGTGTAGAGGGCCCCTGCTCAGCTAAGGTTTTGTGCATTAGTGTATAGTTCTTATTTTATTTCTTTAAAGTTCATTGTGCCATAATCCATTCACATGTTTAGCATTAGTGTATAGTTCTTGTTTTATTTCTTTAAAGCTCATTGTGCCATAATCCATTCACATGTTTATACATTGCATCTTTCATGGTATATATGCTTCATTTCTGTTTATAAACTTTCATGCTTTCCATTTCACTTCTGTATTTCATGTTTTATGTTATTGATTACTGATCAGTGTTCTTGTTTCAGGTTATAGATAGGCAGCCCGGGCATTTGCATAACTTTTTGACTAATGACATGGAATTAATATTGTTCTGCTGCTAATTTGTTTTCTTAGTTTCTGTTTAATTTCAGTACTGCTTTGTTTAATTCAGTTTTGCTCATTTGCTTCAGTAGTTAAATTTAGATATATTAAACTGCTCATAACATCTTCAGTTGCCTCCGAAAGCCACAGCTGGACTGATGGTGAGGGATTGTATTATGAAATGTGTAGTTTAGTATTAGTTTCCTTTATGCAAATTTAGATATATTAAACTGCTCATAACATCTTCAGTTGCCTCCGAAAGCCACAGCTGGACTGATGGTGAGGGATTGTATTATGAAATGTGTAGTTTAGTATTAGTTTCATTTCTGCAAATTTAGATATATTAAACTGCTCATAACATCTTCAGTTGCCTCCGAAAGCCACAGCTGGACTGATGGTGAGGGATTGTATTATGAAATGTGTAGTTTGGTATTAGTTTCCTTTCTGCAAATTTAGATATATTAAATTGTGCATGACATCTTGAGTTACCTCCGAAAGCCACAGCTGGACTGATGGTGAGGGATTGAATTATGAATGTATGGTTTGATATTAGTTTACTTTCTACAAGTTAGATATCAGTTACTCAAGTTGTTTATGGTTACTTCCGAAAATCATAGTTGGACTAATGATGAGGGATCAGAAGACAAGTTGATGCAAATTGATTTAGATTTACTTTATTGCAGCTTTTGGATTTCTTTCAGCATAATTTATTTTGTGTTTAGACAGCAGCAAGAATAGTTTGGTTTCATGCTCACTAGTTCACTGTTTTGATTCATTAGATTAGTAGCATCTTTTCATTTCAGCAGCACATTTTCATTTCCTTTCAAGTTTTGTCATTGTAATTTTCAAATTCCTTTTTTAAGTTTCAAGTTGGTAAATCATTATAGAGGATATCATTTCCTTGAACAAACATAACCATACTTGTTTTCATTTTAGAATTTCCATTTCATCTTAGAAAACCAAAAACGACAAAAAGTTAAGAAATAGGTTATCTTGCACATATAGTGCGCCGCGCTTCATCAGCTTACGAATCCCGGATTGACAAATTAAATGCAACAATTTAGGACACACTAAATTGACCAAAAATTTTGGCGCCGTTGCCGGGGAAGTGTAACTAGGTAGCCAATTTCTTAAAAAAAAAACACAAAATCATAAAAGAAGGGAAAACTTGATAACTTCTTGAAGTATGCTCTCCTCTTGCACCTAGTGTGATCTGGAGGATCAGAAAAGAGAGTTATTGGTTTAAGTAATTTCTTAAGTATGCTCTCTTCTTGCACCTAGTGTGACTTGGAAGATCAGAAAGAAAATTATTAGCCCAAATTTTTTAAAAAATAAAAAAATGACATGCATAGAGCAAGAGATTCTAGGGGAAGGTTTATAGCTAAAGCCAAGAGTTCGATTTTCACAACTCCATCTTCTTCAAGGCATAGACCAGATTCACCACCATCTACCCCTAGCCTTAAGATTTTTGGAACTCAAGGAGCAGCTGAATTAGAGAATTCTCCTATACCATCTACTAAATCCCATTTAGAAAACAAAGAGATTCTCTCTCATCCTTCCTTGATAGAAGAACTAGAGGACTTTAAGGACTCTAAAGAAACTATCATGGCGGAGGAAGTAATAGATGGAGGTAGAGATAGAGGTAGAAGAGGAGGAAACAATGGAGACAACAATGGTGAAGGAAATAATGGTAGAAATAGGGAAGGAGACAACTTGTTTGGATTCCCTATAGTTGATGAGGAAACTCATGCAACGATGAAAAATATCTCACCATCTGTTCTCCCTAACTTTTATGGATTGCGAAGTGAGGATCCTGAAACATTTCTGTTTGAGTTTGAAGTCGTGTGCCGAACCTATGACTATATGGAAGATTCTCAAAAACTCAAACTGTTTCCTTCAACTTTGAAGGGATCTGCTTTGAAATGGTTCATGGGATTGGCCACTCAATCTATTAGGACTTGGAATGATATGAAACAAACATTTTTGGATAGATACTTGGACTATTGTATGCCCACCAATCACGAGGATGAGGTATTCAAAATGATGCAAAAAGAAGATGAAAATTTGGAAGACTTACTTGAAAGATTTCAATACAACTTGAAAAGAGCAAAGATGAGCAACTTAGATGATGAAACCTTGAAAGCCCTCATATTAAAAGCCATTAGAGATGAATGGATAGATGTTTTAAACATGATGGGGAAAGGAGACATTTCTCAACTTCCACTTCGTGACATAACAGAACTATGTGTCCATCTCTCAAGAGGAAAATCTAAAACGGGAAAAGGGCCTAGGGATCCTTCTCTTATTAGGGCTAACAAATCTGCAACTGGATCAGTAAGTAGGGCAGAGATTGGTAATATGCTTGATGATTTCAAAATTGATATCTTAGGGAGCCTTAGTGAACAACTAGACACCCTTAAAATCCAAAACAAGCAGAAAGCAGAAACAGACGCTTTAGCCATCTTTTGTCCAAAATGTAGGAAGAAACATGCTTTGAGGGAATGTCCCTTGGATGCAAAATTTGTAGAAACATGTATGATTTTCTCAGAGAATCATGAGATCAAGGATTGTCCTTCAATTCCTGGACTCAAAGCTGTTTTTCAAGAAGACCCAAATTCAGTAGAATCTCTCTGTTTTGTTGCAAGAAGACCTTGGCGGGGACAACAAACTCAAGGGTTTAACAACCCTATGAATTTTCAAACCCCACCAAGTTGGAATCCTTGGCAACAACCTTGGCCCCAACATCAGAATCCATATCAGCCATGGGTACAAGGGATGCAAAATCCTTATGGGAGGTTTACTCAATTTTATCAATATCCTCCATCTTTTCAAAATCAACAAGCTCCACAACTTCCAAATTCAAATCCACAACTTTCATTGCCATTTCCACAACAACAACCTTCTCAACAAAATCCAAATCCTCAACTCATGCTCCCATATCAACAAAAGACAAATCAACTTCCAGCTCAGCCATTGCCAAATCCTAACAATAAGAATTCTCAGAATACTTACATGGTAGAAGGACAACAATTTCCTACCTATATGATTGTTCCTCTCAACGATGTACAACTCAGATCTGGTAGAGTTTTAGAAAAACCTTCTATAGATATTCAAGAGCAAGATACCTCTGAGAAGTATTCTCTTCAAGTCAATAAGGGTTCTGAGGAAGAATCTCTTCAAAATTCAAGCATTCAAAAAGAAAAAGGAAAGTCAACACCCACAACTCCTATAGTTGAGCAACCTGCATCTTCATCTACACCTCCTTTTCCTGAAAGACTACAAATTGACAAGGGGGTGGAAAAACAAATCTTGTTGCCTAACTATGATTTTCTAGATGAATTGAAGAATGTTTGTATCAAGATTCCCTTGATACAAGCCATTCGAGAGATTCCTATTCTAGCAAAAACAATAAAGGAGTTGAGTTTCAAAAGACCAGGAAGGAAACTAAAAGACACAAGAAGAATCCACTTGGTAGGAAAGATTGCAGATATTATGATGGGAAAAATTACCATGCAGAAGTATGTAGATCCAGGAAGTCCAATTGTCAAGACACATATAAATGGGATAGAAATTCCAAACACATTGATTGACTTAGGGGCTTCTATCAACATTATGAGTAGACAAACTATGGACCAGCTAAAACTTCCTAACCTTCTTTTTACACCTACTTTACTGCAACTTGCAGATCGATCAATTATTAAACCAGATGGTGTATTAGAAGATATTTTAGTCTCCTTAGATTCTTGGGAATATCCGGTAGATTTTATGATTTTGATTCCCAAGAGTAATCTAGGAGGGCACCCACTTATCTTAGGAAGACCTTGGCTAGCCACAGCTGATGCTTTTATTAGTTGTAGATCTGGGGATATGTACATTTATAATGGTAATTCGACAAAAAAATTCAATTTGTATCCTCCAGCAAAAGCAATTACAGAAGTAGGAGACAATGAATGGGTCGATGATGAGGACACTATACAACCTGTCTTTACCATTTCTGAAATCAGTGAGGATAGTCAAATTCTAAACACATTAGAAAATTTTGAGACATCTTCAGAATATGACCCCACACAATTTCAGTTGGAATCTGACATAGAATATTTATCATCAAGACAAATGTCTCTTTACTCTATGGAAGAGTTTGGTAGTTCTACTATTGAGATTTTTCCAGGAAAAAAATTGAATATCAACAAACATTTGGAAAATTCACAACAAGAAGAACTAACCAAAATCTTGCAAAAACATTCTACTGCATTTGCATGGGAGTATACTGACATGAAAGGTATTGATCCTAAGACTTTCATCCATCACATCTATATTGAGGAAAACAGTAGACCAATCAGACAACCTCAAAGAAGGATGAATCCAAATCTTAGGGAGATAGTGAAAGAAGAGCTCCAAAAACTACTTAATGTAAACTTCATTTATCCAATTTCAGATAGCCGATGGGTTTCTCCTTTGGTTATAGTACCTAAAAAGAATGGTAAATGGAGGTTATGCATTGATTACAGGGAATTGAACAAAGCAACTTTGAAGGATCACTTTCCTTTGCCTTTTATCGATCAGGTATTAGACACATTAGCAGGTAAAAAGTACTTTTCATTTTTGGATGGTTTTAGTGGCTATAATCAAATTCAGGTAGCACCTGAAGATAAAGATAAGACCACATTTACTTGTCCATGGGGAACTTTTGCCTACCGAGTGCTTCCTTTTGGGTTATGTAATGCACCAGCAACATTCCAAAGAGCAGTACTAGGAATTTTTTCTGATCTAATTCATGATTGTGTAGAGGTTTATATGGATGATTTTACGGTTTATGGTAATTCATTTGAAGAGGCATTAGAAAATTTGGAAAAAGTTCTTATAAGATGTAAAGAAACAAACCTTTCATTAAGCCATGAAAAATGCTTTATGATGTTTATTGAAGGGATTGTTTTAGGACATCATATTTCGGGAGATGGGATTAAGGTTGATAGATCAAAAGTTGAAGTCATCTCCAAGTTGCCTATTCCAAATTGTCAAAGAGATGTTAGAAGTTTTCTAGGATTTACTGGTTACTATAGAAGATTTATAGAAAACTTCACTAAAATAGCATCTCCACTCTTCAAATTGCTTACAAAAGATTGTGAATTCAAATGGGATCCTAATTGTCAATCAACTTTTGAAACTTTGAAAACAAGAATATCTGAAGCACCTATCTTGAGAGGACCAAATTGGAAACTCCCTTTCCATATTTCTACGGATGCTTCAGATACAGCTCTAGGAGCTGTGTTGGGTCAAAAATATTTAGTTCCTTATGCCATTTATTATACCAGTAAAAATTTGACTCCCACGGAGTTGAACTATACTGTGACTGAAAAAGAGTTTTTAGCTGTTGTTCATGCAATTAATAAGTTTAGACATAACATAACAGGCTATGAAACTTTTATTCATACTGACCATTCTGCAATTAGATATTTGATGAACAAACCTGTTACTAATGGCAGAGTGACAAGATGGCTTTTACTTTTTCAAGAATTCAATATTACTGTGTTGGATAGACCAGGAAAACAAAATACAGTAGCTGATTTCTTGTCTAGGATTCAGAATACTAAAGAAGATTCTCCTGTAGAGGATAAGTTTCCTAATGAATACTTGTTTGCAGTAACTATTAAAACTCCTTGGTATGCAGATATTGCTAACTATTTGGTTACAGGGAAACTACCTTCACATTTATTTCCAAGTGAAAAACGAAAAATTATTCAGGAGAGTTCAAAATATTCATGGATTTCTAACGAATTGTTTAAAACAGGGCCAGATCTTGTGATCAGAAGATGTGTCAGGGAAGATGAAATGCCTGATATTCTTAAGGCATGTCATGATGAACCATGCGGCGGACACTTTGCGGACAAAGGGACGGCCTATAAAATCCTTTCCTTGGGATATTATTGGCCTTCTCTTTTCAAAGATGCAAAACAATATGTCAAAAGGTGTGATAGCTGCCAAAGAGTAGGGAAACCTACCCTTTCAAATGAAATGCCATTGCAAACACAGGTACTCATTGAACCCTTTGAAAAATGAGCTTTAGATTTCATTGGACCTATTAATCCACCATCTAAGCAAAAGAAGTATATATTGGTTTGTACTGATTATGTTACTAAATGGGTAGAAGCCAAAGCATTAGTATCTGCTACTGAAAATTCAATTGTTCATTTTCTTTATGAGGATATTTTTACTCGCTTTGGTGTTCCAAGAGAAATTGTGACAGATCAAGGAAGCCAATTCACATCCAACTTGGTGGAGAAGTTGATGGAAGAATACAAAATCAAGCACGGAAGATCTACTCCTTACCATCCGCAAGCAAATGGTCAAGTGGAGTCTACAAACAAAGTTCTTGAAAGTATCATCACCAAAACTGTTCATCTACATAGAAGAGATTTGGCAGAAAGGCTTCCTGAAGCCTTGTGGGCCTACAGAACTACATGGAGAAATACAACAGGACATTCTCCCTATGAACTTGTTTATGGGAAAGAAGTCCTACTCCCCATTGAGTTCCAAGTCAAGACCTTCAAGATAGCAGTTCGGTTGGGGATGGACTTATCAGAAGCCCAAAAGCATAGAATGGAGCAATTAAATGAGCTAGATGAGATCAGACAAGAAGCAATATTAAGAACTGATCTAGTTCAATATCAAAGAGCTAAATGGCATGACAAGTACATCAAAGAGAAGAAGTTTCAAGAAGGAGATTGGGCATTGTTATTTGATTCCAGGTTTAAATATTTTCAAGGAAAATTTCAGACTCATTGGCTTGGGCCATATGAGATTGACAAGATCTTTAGCAATGGAACGGTAAGAATCAAGACCATTGATGAGTTTCAAACTCCTCTTATTGTGAATGGCCATAGATTGAAAATTTATCATAAGCCACTCTCAAAAGAGGATTTTGTCAAAATGTTTCAAGAAATTTCTGCAATCAGGCTGGTACAGAAGAATTTTTCTTCTCCACCAGCCTAGCTTTTGTTCTTTTCAGTTAAAAAAATAAAATAAATAAATAAATAAATAAAAAATAAAAATAAAAATAACTGTATAAGCTTGAAAACCAATCACTGATTGGCAGTCTTATACAGAAAATATAGGGTGAAAATCAAGAACACCTGACACTCTATATTTTCCAAAAAAAAAAATCTCTCTTTCATTTCACAAGTTTTGTGACCATTCACTCCATTCCATTCCACTTCATTCCATTTCATTTCACTTCATTTCACTCCATTCCACTTCATTTTATCCATTTCATCAATAAAAATCTTTTTCATGACCATTTCCATCTGGTCATTTGTCATATGTTCATCTCCATCCATCCAAATAATAGTTGTGTCAGTTTCCGCAGCTGACATCTGTTTCCGCAGCTGACTCCAGTTTCCGCAGCCAGAAGCAGATTCCGCAGCTACAACTCTGTTTTCAAAAGAATGTACAGCCAAATGTTATTTCCATAATCATGAAATAAAATGCAGGTGAGAGGATAAAAAATGAAGACATGGAGCATTCAAGACACCAATGAAGAGAAATTAGTTGAAGACCAAGGGAAAAGGCAAAGATTCCAAAGGTATGAATAAAATTTATTTCAAATAGCATTGAAAAACAAATTTTTATATAGTTCTGAACCATAAGCTCTATCCATTATGTGCAATGATTATATTGACAATTCCGTAACCTTTCACGATCTCCATATTATCCTCTCGCATTCATTCTCAAACGGTTCCATCATTAAAACCCCCGATTTTCACTCATGTTCCAATATTCCACCGGTGACAATGAGACGTATTTGATTTGACCACGGACTCTTACAGCCGCATAAATCCATAACCGTTGTTGAAACGTGCTCATATTTATTGTGCAGCCACCAAAATTCAAAACGTTGCCGGATGTGTTATACTCTGTTAATCTCTCTGTCGTGCTCTCTGTTGTGCTCATGAAAACCCCTCTCTGTTCTGTTCACTCCATTCCACTCTCTATTACGTTATAATCTGTATACCCACTCTTTGACATTTACCCACAGTCATTGTGCTCATCTCTGTGCATTCAACCGTTCTGTTTCCATTAAACCCTCACGCAGGCAAATTTGTGAAGAGCAGAAAAGAAGAATGGGAAAATTGCTAAGAGCAGAACTGGAAGGACCTAAGTTTATGGAGGGATATCCGCAAGTAAGGGATATATTGAAGAAAGCAAATTGGCTGTGGTTTATCCAGAAATTCAGAGGTTATCATAAAGAAGTGACGAAGGCATTCGCAAGGTCGTTTAATGGCTTGGAAGCAGAGATTGGAGACCTTAAGTTTGCGGTCAATGAAGCATCTATAGCAACAGCCACGGAACTTCTTCAAGAGGGTGAGCGTTGGTTTAAGAATAAAAGTATCAGTGATGAAGCCTGGAGAACAATCTTACGAAACCAAGGTATGGACATAACTGTTTTTAAAAGAGGAATTCATGTGCATGCATTGAAAGAGGAATGGGCTACTTTGCTGCTAGTTGTTCAGAAATTCATTACATGTGAAGGTCGTTTTGGGTCCATGTATATGTACCATACCAGGTTACTGATGAATTTTCTAGATAATCAAACTCTCAATCTCCCATATTTTCTATTCAATAGTTTGAAGAAAATGTCTGTGACTGTTCAGAAACATTTAGGAGATGTAGAACCCCATCTATATCACCATGGCCTTGTAAAAATTTTGATTGAAAAGGAGTTAAAGGAAAATAAAGACACATGGGAACAATTTCTGGTTAGAAATTTCTTTGAGGAACCTCAGGAAATTCCTGAAGGTAGTACAACAAGAAGGAGTAGAAGAAAAACAATAAATGATAAAACCCAAATTACTCCTACTCAAGAAATTCCTGAAGGTAGCACAGCAAGAAGAAGTAGGAGAAAAAGAAGAATTGATGAAATCCAAAATACTCCTACTACTACAATTGAAAGAACTGATAGGGAAGAGAGACTGTAAAAGAGGAAGAAGAAAGAAATCAAGGGTAAGAATCCAATAACACCAAAAGAGAGAAAAACTATTGAAGCTATACATAAAACCCCTTCTTCTGAAGAAGAAGATCATCAAGTGTTATCTGAAAGATTATTTTATCTTCAAAAACAGTCATCTTTGGTCAAGAAGATAGAGAAAAGAAAACAAAAACAAAAGGACAGTGTACCACAGCGTGTGAGAAGAAGCAGCAGACTTAAGGGGAAATTGAGGAAAACGCAAATGAAGGGTCCTCATTTCATTGATTTGGGAGAGGAGACATCTGAACAGTCCCCATCTGACCATAGTCCATCCCAGTCAGTTAGTGAACCTGGTTCATTTCATTCTCAATCAGACATTGAACATACTCCATCCCATTCTCAGCAAGATGTTGATGTGAGCCCTTCTCAGCCAGATTTTGAAGATAACTCTCCTTCACGGCATTTTGGGGACAGCCCAATAAAAATGACACCTGATATAGACCCCAAGCAGCAGGAAGTATATGACTATATAGAATCTTTTGAAAAGGTAGCTACAGGTCCCAGTACTTTGTCCATTCAGCCTCATACAGTACAAGATGATTTAGTCCAATCACTAAAACAGGAAATCTTTGAGCTAGAGCTTTTAAATAGACACATCAAAAATGAAAATGAGACATTGAAAGAACAAGGTAAATTGGAAAAAATCATCCATGATAATACCATGCTACATTTGGGAATATGGCAGAAGAAGAACAAGAAATTGAAAAGGAAATGCCAGAAGTTGAACAGAGCACTGGTTAATATCAAATTTAGGTGCTTAATGAAGAAACCCAGAATGTTGGCAGCACCAAGGAAGAGGAGGAGAGGATTAGACGTGCTGGCTGAAGTGTCAAGGCACATGAACTAAGGAAGGAATATCAAAATTTTGGTTGCATGAGGACATGCAACACCTTCACAGTGGGGGTATGTTGAGTCTCAATTCCGCATCTTTTCCATACACTTTTCTATACCTTTTTCACTCACCTGAACCTCCCAAGTTGTCAATATCATTGTATGTTAATTGCAAAAGAGCATCTAACATGGTTTTTAACTATATTTTTGTGTCTGCTGTTTGATTTAGATTTTGTTCATTTAGCTGCAGAATCTTGCCACTTTCCGCAACTGCTGCAACTTTCCGCAGCTATTTTGTGAAACTCTATGTTACAGGTGTCTACAGGAAAAACGAGCCACATGGGCAAGTCAGAAATGATGTGGACATGGTTCGTGTCCTATTGGTTTGAGCAAACTCATCTAAAGAAGCCGCGGTCAAAGGCGTCCACATGGAAGTCAACCATGGAGTCTCACGGTGACAGGACTCTGTTTCGTGTCACGTGAAGGTTCATATGGCCGTTTCTGAGCTTGCGGAGGACAAGTCGACATCTGTACATGGCTCCATAGCCGAATTCAAACATCCACTCCTCATAGATTTACTTTGCAATACGGCCATGATCCTAGATCCGTGGACGTAATGGTCTACGTGTTCTCCACCAGCATAAACTTTAGGAATTAGTTATGTTTCTTTTGTTATATATAACGCGTTTGCATACGCATATGAGTTAGTCTCGATTAGTCTCTGTTATCTTTTATTAGTCTGCTCTGTAATGTAATTACGCTGCCTTTGAGCCATAATACTACCATACTGTTATGACTGCATTTTAATATAAGAAGACTCTGTTTTCCAACTTAATTTGTACTTGAAGATTGTTGCCAAGGCTGGTGTAGAGGGCCCCTGCTCAGCTAAGGTTTTGTGCATTAGTGTATAGTTCTTATTTCATTTCTTTAAAGCTCATTGTGCCATAATCCATTCACATGTTTATACATTTCATCTTTTTCATTTCTGTTTATAAACTTTCCTGCTTTCCGTTTCACTTCTGTCTTTCATGTTTTATGTTGTTAATCACTGATCAGTGTTCTTGTTTCAGGTTATAGATAGGCAGCCCGGGCATTTTCATAGCTTTTTTGACTAATGACATGGAACTAACATTGTTCTGCTGCTAATTTGCTTTTCATAGTTTCTGTTTAATTTCAGTATTGCTTTGTTCATTTCAGTTTTGCTTATTTGCTTCAGTAGTTAAATTTAGATATATTAGCTGCTCATAACATCTTCGGTTGCCTCTGAAAGCCACAGCTGGACTGATGGTGAGGGATTGTATTATGAAATGTGTAGTTTAGTATTAGTTTCCTTTCTGCAAATTTAGATATATTAAACTGCTCATAACATCTTCAGTTGCCTCCGAAAGCCACAGCTGGATTGATGGTGAGGGATTGTATTATGAAATGTGTAGTTTAGTATTAGTTTCTTTTCTGCAAATTTAGATATATTAGGCTGCTCATAGCATCTTCAGTTGCCTCCGAAAGCCACAGCTGGACTGATGGTGAGGGATTGTATTATGAAATGTGTAGTTTAGTATTAGTTTCTTTTCTGCAAATTTAGATATATTAAATTGTGCATGACATCTTCAGTTACCTCCGAAAGCCACAGCTGGATTGATGGTGAGGGATTGAATTATGAATGTATGGTTTGATATTAGTTTACTTTCTGCAAGTTAGATATTAGTTACTCAAGTTGTTTATGGTTACTTCCGAAAATCATAGCTGGACTAATGATGAAGGATCAGAAGACAAGTTGATGTAAATTGATTTAGATTTACTTTATTGCAACTTTTGGATTTCTTTCAGCATAATTTATTTTGTGTTTAGACAACAACAAGAATAGTTTGGTTTCATGCTCACTAGTTCACAAGTTGATGCAAATTGATTTAGATTTACTTTATTGCATCTTTTGGATTTCTTTCAGCATAATTTATTTTGTGTTTAGACAGCAGCAAGAATAGTTTGGTTTCATGCTCACTAGTTCACTGTTTTTGATTTATTATACTAGCAGCACCTTTTCATTTCAGCAGCACATTTTCATTTCCTTTCAAGTTTTGTCATTGTAATTTTCAAATTCCTTTTTAAGTTTCAAGTTGGTAAATCATTATAGAGGATATCATTTCCTTGAACAAACATAACCATACTTGTTTTCATTTTAGAATTTCCATTTCATCTTAGAAAACCAAAAACGACAAAAGTTAAGAAATAGGTTATCTTGCACATATAGTACGCCGCACTTCATCAGCTTACGAATCTCGGATTGACAAATTAAATGCAGTAATTTAGGATACACTAAATTGACCAAACAATAAGTTAGGTCAAGTTGGTGGATGTCTAGATGGCTTTGTATCTACACCTGGATTTTTTTCCCAATCCAAAAAATTAAATTAATGTCTCTTATTTCATCTTCCAAAGGAGTATTCCTACATTGAGACCAAAAAGAGGGGGGTTGTCTATATATTTATGATTGAGTAAACATCTTAAATGTATGCGGAGATGGAACAATAATATATGTCAATGAAATAAGACTAAGCTCCTTTAAAATTGTGTTTGATCTACACAATGGTTGTTCATATTCATGTCCTTCCATGAGGGGGTTCTCTATTTTTCTCTTTATTAACATGTAAAACAACTTCTTTTAGTGTTATTTTTCTCTTGTGAGAAAACATGTGTCTTTGGGATTTGTATGTTTTACATTAATAATAATAATATTTGATGTAAAACAATATAATGTTAAAAAAAATTAATGATTAATTAAAACATCCAAAATTTATATGTATTTTTATTTACATCAATTAAATACATTAATTCACCCAAAAAAATTATTGAAAAAATCAAATTTTAATAAAAAATGAAGAACGGTTCATTTTAGTGACCAAACTAATTTCAATATATATATATATATATATATATATATATATATATATATATATATATATATATATATATATATATATATATATATATATATATATATATATATCATGTCATGGGTATCTACTTGATTTATTAGAGTCTAATCAAAATTCAAATATGTGTAATATCATGTCAAAATTGCATAGTTGCATACCAAAGTAGGATAAACAAAAGTTTAAAAGCAACCATAACATATTATCAAAAAATTAAACAACAACTTGTAGCATTCTAATGTTTGATGAAGGGTTATTATGTGTTAGAGTTGGATTTTCCAATGTTTCATTTTTCTATAAGCCAAGTGTAATATCCTGTTTTGGGGATATCTCTAAAACACGGAAAAACCCCAACCAGAGATAGACTGGGAGGGCATTTACCGAATATGTCGCCTCCAAAAGAGAACAAGATCTGGAGGCTGCCTGGCCCTTTCCAGACTTTATCTAGGAGTGGAAGACAAACACACCAAGTGGTATAGAACTATAGCACTCAAACACAATAATAGAATTAGAAATAGAATACATCAACTATGGCAACAACGACAACTATGACAATTCAACTAGAAAACATATAGAGAAAATGCTGAGCCATTTTATTAATCTGAGAAATGCAATGAAGTAAAAGAGGTGATCTTGCACAAGGTAAGAGAGAAAACACTCTTAGAAAAGACGGGAAATGGCTGCTCTAAGAACTGTGTCCCAGCTGCTGGAAAAATATCGTGTAGCTGCTACTGCTGGAAGCGACTGAAGATTAGGGGTTGATCCCCTTGCTGGAGTGAGATGAAAATCATCAAACCTCCTCTCCTCAACAACCCTGACAAGATCCTCAAACCATTCCAAGAATGGCCAACCCCCGAAAACACCAGAAACTGCCTCCCCAGTGAATTACGCTGGCCTCCAAGGGACAACGCAGTAGTTGGAAAGAAACAGCTAAAATATTGCCAAAAACTCCGCCAAAAACCTCCGACAGGGAAAGGCTGACCCTGTGCTCGAAATCCCAGCGAAATCACCTGCATAAACCCCCAATATGAACCTCCGCCACAAGGAGCTGTGTCCTCTCTCCTAGTGACTGCGCAGTCTCTCTAAGATCCAACTCCACAACAAATCCAAACAATGAAACAACTCAAAAAACACTGAAAAACAAACCTTGCCCGAGCAGGCACTCAAAGTCCCCCGGGGCTAAGGGTGAGATCTTTGCACGGAGACACTCGGTGCATTAAACAGTGCTGCAGATATGCTAAACAGCCAGCGTGTAAAAGAAGACCAAAATCTCACTCCCAAAATCAACAAATCCAGAATGATCAAAATGAGGAGGCTCCTCCATCTTTTATAGCATTGGTTTCCCTCCAAAACCCGTCGTAACTTCTCTCTCCTCCACATCCTCATCCTTATCTGCACAGAAGCTTCTAGAGCGCATGTAGGCCCCTTCCTCTATGTGGTGTGTGGCCCCCCCTTGACCCCCCTTGAGTCACAACGTTGTGCTACTAGGTGGATGTCTTATTCTACTAAAATGAGTTACACCCTCTTTACTCACTTTTTATTTATTTACAACCCATAGACAGCAAAAATATACAAAATCGAATATTCCAATTAGCTGTCACTAATTAGGAATATTACAGTCCCCCCCGGAAAAATGTTGCTTGCCCTCAAGCAACTGAAGTGATGGATGTTTCAAAATCGTCTCGCTCTCCCAAGTGGCATCCTCATCCGGAAAATTCTTCCCCTCTGCATCACCCCGATATGAAGGGATCTCTCAATGCCAAGATCCAAAACTGACCTCTCACAGTACCATCCAACCAATAATCCTCTTGGATCCCATCGCCACCATGGCCAATAATCGCCCAAGTCCCATGGCTCAGACTGTGCACTGCCTCTGGCTATGACTGATGCCTTAAGAGGTGAAGACCACCAACAAGCATCACTGCTCCCAGGCTCCTGCTGTGATGTACCTATAACTGCATATGCTACCCCTCCAACTGCATACCAACTCATCACCTCTCTCCAATCTAAGTCCTAACTCAATCCCATGTTGATCCTGCTCTCCTGAAATCAGGAAGGAGTCCTGAAGTAACGACAACCGGTGCCCTCCTGCCAACTGGGATTTGTAACATCTACTATGTCCAAGGGCCCCTACTCCGTTGTGCTCCCTACGAAGAATATCGTACCATTAAGAGGGTACAAACTCATGATCTTCCTCCAGTCCAGCCTGGAAGAAGAATATGATGTAGCAACAACAACGACATATGGAACACGCTTGGAGTGTTGCTACCAGCCTGTAATCAACTCCCACTACTCTGCCTTGTCTGCCAATGAAAGCTGCCTATAGAAGGAAGCCCCTCTCTCTATAATGTGCCAAAGTGGGCAAGGTATGCTGCAAGCTCCATTGATGTACTCCTGGAGAGTGCTACCCACTAAAAACACTGCAGCTCTGCTGACTACGTGTATATCTATCTACACCTCATCCCTGTGTCGACCCACAGATGGATGCTCCACCATATCCAGCAACTCCTCCCACTCCTGATCAGGAATGTCATGCTCCCGCTATCTACTGGCCCCCTACAAAACAATCCCATCAACCTTCAACACCTCCAGAGGATATGGATCTGCAACTACTGTCACAGTACTCGATATCGGTGCATCTGACTGCCCCACCTCAATGGCTGACCCCAATGTTAGCCACATATCCCTCATCGACTCAATGTGGGCACCCATCCAGATCTCCCCCTTAGGAATATCATGCCTGATGTGAATAGTGTCCTCCTCTGACAATTCAGGCTCCATCACCTGCTACTCTAGTTGAATTGTCACAAGTGACTCTTCACCCAGAGTATCTCCCGTAGAGTCCCATGACTGATCACCCTGTACACTGGAATGTAGCTCCGGTCTACTGTATCCATCTCGGCGTGACTGCTCTTGCTCCCCAGGAGCATCCTCAACTGATCCTATGGACTCATATGAAAAAGAGTCCTCACCCTGGCATACAAAAGGAATGCCCTCCTGTTCTACCTCCGCTATCTCATCTGCATTGAACATGCCATCCACCCTCTCGATAGAGTGTCGATACAGTGTCTGGAGTCTAGACGCATGCTGGGATGCTACCTCTGCTGAAAATAGTATCCTCTACTCATGCATGATCTCAACATGCCCTGAGGGAAAAATGATGCATGTCTCCCTCATGACCCGCTCCCCGGGTGTAGGCTCAGCGACGACTGATGTGCCACCCCTGCAAATGATCATCTCATCCCCTAACCTGTGGTCGTCAACTAGCATACCGACCCAGTGCCACTCCCAAGAAGTCTCTCCCCTAGGGTGTTGGGTGTCATCCAAATATCTTGGGTGAGCTTCGTGTACCCTAATGCTCATGCCCAAAGTGCCCAAGGACAACAAAAAAATTGATTGTACCCGAGAGTGACGTAGAAGAGGGTCAGGTGCATGAGTCCCCACAGATGCCGTCAAGTATCGCTCATCTGTCTCCCCATCGATCCTGGGTGAAATGCCCCCAAAGGTAAGCCTGATGTCCCTGTCCGTGAGTCTCCCTCGAGGCAATTCTCTAAGACCCTGCTGTGCAGCACCATACTCCCTCGCATACCACTGATCATCCATGTACTCCTCGAAATGCCACTGCACACTGAGGCATACCCCTGTATACTGCTGGATACCCCAAGCTACTGTTGTACCACCCTGTACCATCTCGTGCCCTGACGGTGTCCAGGCATTGGTCACTCCTCGTGTGCTCTCAATGTGATGTAGGACACTCTTACTCCACAATGGAGTCCCACACACTACGGTACACCACCATGCAACTCCATGTCCACCGGCAATCCACTACTCAATTCTAGAGGCTCCCACACATCCCTGGATGTGATGACCTAGAGTTGTGCCTCTACATGTCGGACTACCCCCAATAGGTATCATCGTCTCCATCGTCACATCATTATACCAACAGAAGAATGGATCATCACTCCAAGCTCTCCTCGAGGGGTCCGAGAAGTGAATCTCCCTATGTGTCAGTAGCGTTACCACCACTGCTCGGCTCTGCCGCGTCCTCTGTGCCCCACACAAAGTTGAAGAATCCTTGGCCCCATACAAGGTGCCATTTGGTGGCCTGCCAGTGCCACCTCCTCCGACAAGCTCCTGTCAAGGTATGTTGACCACCCCATGATATTGTGTATAAGTGTCATACCAAGACAACCTAGGGAGTCTTCCCATAAATTGGTTGGCCACTGGAGCTGACCGAAACTCCCCTAGCATACGCACATGCTCTACTGCTAGGCCAACTGTACCCTCCAAGACATAGTCAACCGACCTGCCTGGGAAATGATAGGTGATCCCGCCTAGATCCCAATGCCAATCTGGGGTTCCTATATGCCCAACACCTGGGAAATCCTGCTGAACTACACCCGAGTCCACCACTATTTCCATAACCCACTCCACCGGGTACCAACTCAAAATATCTCGCCATCCAACCTCAACATGTGGATGTTGTACCCTGTGCAACTCTGATCGTCTCATACCGCTATCTAAGTCAACGTATGAGATCTGACTAGGTGACTCCGTCTCTCTCTCTCCAATGGGAAGAGGTGACCAAAAAACGCTGCTAGTCCTTTCCATGCATGCCTGAAGGGGAATGATCTGATGCTCCAACGTGCCCTCTGGTTGTACCACCAGGGAATCCAGTTGTTCCCCAATGCAGGCCAACTTGGCCGCTGACTCGGCACAAGCCACTCTCATGCCCTCCAGCTCCTTGTCCTGCAAAAAAATGGCCTCCCGTACTGACGTGGCCTTCCCTTTCAAAACTAGAAGGTCTGCCTGAAGCCAATGATATTGCTGTCTGCAACCATAATCCAATACATCTGTATCTCCTAGTGCCTCATCGAAGGTGGATACATCTCCTGACACCTCACCCATCTGTCATGTGATGCTACCACCCGATGACTCGGACACGACTCCAGTCATCACCTCAATGGATGGCTCTACTGGGGTAGGCTCTACCTTCTCCACTATGATATCAACCGGCATGGTCAAGGAGGTCTCCAATGAGGGTGAGTCCTGTGTCACACTAGGTGTATCCTTGGACTCCCTGCAATCCTGTGTGCCCTCATCCTCCAAGTGCGAGGTAACCATTTTGATGGTTTCCCCCTCCGATACTCGATCAAGTTGGAAAGAGGTATCCAACTTATCCACCCAATCTTTTTCCAAATGCTTGGATGACCCATCAAGTGTCGGTAAATGGAATCTGTCCACTATGTGTTGTAAGCCCCCGTCATGTGAGTGCCTGTTCCCGCTGTGAAAGTTGTGGGGTCTACTATCTCGCTGGAGCTGAACAAAATCTCTGAATGGAAGGGCATCTCTGAACTCCTACCATATGCCTGATACTCGGCGAAATAATCAACCATGTGGCCAGGCTCTGGCTCCTGCTATGCTCCTGCCCCTGTGTCTGCACCCAAAAAAGTGGGCATAGTGGAACGCGTGGGTGTATGTGATGTCATATGCTGATTGGCATCATGCTCTGGCAAATAGTGGGATGTGCTTGATCCCTCGCCAACCAGGAAACACATTTGGGTTTCACGCTGTCTAGCCTCCACAGCGGTGAATCTCTGCCCCATTACCTCAATCTGCCTCAACAAATCTTGTACTAATTTGAGGCACATCTCCCCAAATCTCTTCGCATCATCATCACCTACCATCGGTTTCTCCTGCTCTGTTTCTACAGGCTCCTCATGAAACTGCACTGCTGCTCCAAGACTATACTGTTGCTTGTCTTCGGCCTCTGATTTACCCACTGAAAACTACTCAGAAAATCCTAGGAATTTGGGAAGGTGATCCTTGCCCAAAACACAGAAATGGTTTCTTCTAATTCCAACCTCCAAAATCTAAGCCTTTGTAGTTTGGCCCTCTTCCAATTTCGTTTTTTTGCACTGCAGCTGCTACTGTCAATTGTTGCTCTCCAAATTCTCGGCAAACCTCTGTATGGTCTCTTTCTCGATGTCATAGACCACAGGCTGAGCCAGAACTATGCTCTGATACCACAAAGGCCCAACCACTACACCAAAAGCTCGAATTGTTAGTGCGGGCGACATCCCAGGGTGTTAAGGGTGGGGTCTTAAGGCCCATCGGAGCAGCTCGGGACGGGGACCCTCGCGCAATCCCCCAATTACGCAGACCCCGGCAACGTGGTAGGGCCCACCGGACCCTCAACAGGGAGGCTGCCCTAAACAGGGATATTACAGCCCACCACGCTCTGCGAGTCTCGACCTCGAGACCTTGGCTTTGATACCACAGTAATATCCCGGATGGAAGCTCTGATACCACTGTAATATCTCGTTTCGTGGATATCTCTAAAACACGGCAAAACCCCAACCAGATATAGACTGGGAGGGCATTTACTGGATATGTCACCTCCAAAAGAGAACGAGATCCAGAGGTTGCTTGGCCCTTTCCAGACTCTATCTAGGAGTGGAAGACAAACACACCAAGTGGTATAGAACTATAGCGCTCAAACACAATAATAGAATTAGAAAGAGAATACAACAACTATGGGAACAACGGCAACTATGGCAATTCAACCAGAAAACATATAGAGAAAATGCTGAGCCATTTTATTAATCTGAGAAATGCAATGAAGTACAAGAGGCGATCTTGCACAAGGTAAGTGAGAAAACACTCTCAGAAAAGACAGGAAATGGCTGCTCTAAGAACTGCATCCCAGCTGCTGGAAAAATGTTGTGTAGCTGCTACTGCTGGAAGCGACTGAAGATTAGGGGCTAATCCCCTTGCCGGAATGAGATGAAAATCAGCAAACCTCCTCTCCTCAACAACCCTGACAAGATCCTGAAACCATTCCAAGAATGGCCGACCCCCGAAAACACCAGAAACTGTCTCCCCAGTGAATTACGTTGGCCTCCAAGGGACAGCGCAGTAACTGGATAGAAACAGCTAAAATACTACCAAAAACTCTGCCAAAAACCTCCGAAAGGAAAAGGCTGACCCTGTGCTCGAAATCCTGGCGAAATCACTTGCAGAAACCCCCAATCCGAAGCTCCACCACAAGGGACTACGTCCTCTCTCCCAGTGACTGCACAGTCTCTCTAAGCTCCAACTCCGCAACAAACCCAAACAATGAAACAACTCACAAAACACTGAAAAACAAACCTTGCCCGAGCAGGCACTCGAATTCCCCGAGGCTAAGGGTGAGATCTCCGCACAGAGACACTTGGTGCACTAAACAGTGCTGCAGACAAGCTAAAAAGCTAGCGTGCGAAAGAATACCAAAGTCTCACTCCCAAAATCAAAAAATCCAGAATGATCCAAATGAGGAGGCTCCTCCATCTTTTATAGCATTGGTTTCCCTCCAAAATCCATCGTAACTTCTCTCTCCTCCACATCCTCATCCTTATTTGCGCAGAAGCTTCTAGAGTGCATGTAGGCCCCCTCCTCTACGTGGTGTGTGGCCCCCCCTTGACCCCCCCTTTAGTCACAATGTTGTGCTACTAGGTGGATGTCTTATTATACTAAAGTGAGTTAGACCCTCTTTACTCACTTTTTATTTATTTACAACCCATAGACGGCAAAACTATACAAAATCGCATATTCCAATTAGCTGTCGCTAATTAGGAATATTACACCAAGTATGGAGAGTTGTAAGCTAGCATAGGGACTTGTAGCTGCCCAGTTGTAGTAGTTATCCTTAACGAACACTGGGCTTCCGACACTAGGCCTCCCCATTGCTATATAGTAGAGGTATTATATGTACTTTTACATAAGATTGTGAGCAATAAAATACTGTTACATAGTATCAAAGGGGGAATTACTACCCCTCTTAATTATTTTCGAATTTAGCAATATTTTATGATCTTGGATGGAGTTTCTGTTTAAGTGAGGTCTCGAAGATTTTTCGAGCTCTACATATTTGTGTAAGAGATGATGGTTTCAACATATTAGATTTGAATGGGATTTATTTGTGATTATGTCTGGTAAGATCTGAGTTTGATACCTGTGTTTTTTTCATAGACGGAGTTATGGGTTCATTTTGTTACTGATTTTATTATTATTATTATTAAATTTTTTTATTTTTATTTTATTTATTTATTTTTATTTATTTATTTTTTATTTTTTTATTTTTTTTTCCATTGAATGGTAAGGTCTTGCAAATTTTTTCATAAATACAGATCTGATTATGTGATGAATTGAATCTTATTTGCTTTCAAACTCTCACAATGTCATGTAGTATATGAATGGATGAATTTTCATTAACAAATGTGATCTCTTTTGGTCATGCATCACATCATTATTTGGTCATACTTTTCAGGTGCTTGAATTAGACCGTAAGTAGGGAGGGATCTGTAGCTCTTTTGTTTCTCTAGTTTGAGGATCTATAAATGAATTTCTGGGGATGCTAGATCCACTATGAAAGCGTAATTGGTTTGGCGCCACCAACATTGAATCATTGATTTCAACAATTTTTCTTGGAAGTGCAAGTCACATCAATATTTAGTAAAACATTTTATGTTGTGTTGATCAAATGGTTGAAAGTATTCTATACATGGCTATGTGCTCTAATTGTTCCCTTTATGAAGTTTTCTTCCCTAAAAGTGATTTTGGATGATAGTTTATCTGGGTGTTTTCACCAATATTGGCCAATTGCTTCAGCTTGGGATTTTGGAAAGATAAATCCCTTCTGATATTACGTTATTGAAAATCATTTGAGTATTGTCTCTCTAAGTTAACTACCTCACAACAATTGTTCCAATTTCACTTGGAAATCTGAGCAACTTATTGTATCTCATGTTGGTCCACAATTATTTAGATGGTACAATACCTGTACGTTTGAAGAACGTACATAATTTGTGCTTTTATCATCGGAGCATAACCAGTTGGTAGGGTTTCTTCTATAATGGATATAGAAATTCAAGGATTTGGATGTGCTTAGTTTCTCCAATATTTTTTTTTTTTAAATTCCCACTCAAATATCTAAACTGCAAGTTATCTCTCTGATTTGAATCAAATTCTTTGGACCTATGTGACTTCAAATTTGCTTCCATTGGATCTGTACTTTGGCATGTGGAAATGCACAGTCACTTGGGATGGAACTTTTATTTCATGACCTATTTTCTAATTGAATGCAAAAATACTTATCTTTCTTTAATTCCTCGAAAAAACCACATATTTTTCTTTCAATCTCAAGCTTGCGAGTGATCCCTAGCTCAATTTTCGTGGCTTGATGTGAGAGTCATGACAAAAGATATTTCCTTCGATCTGGGGTCCCGGGTTGCATTACAGACAAGCAGTCAGTTTTTTTTTGGCGATGCAATATTCCATCAGCCTACAAATTTACTAAGCTTCATGATTGAAGAAGCACCACGTTGTGGTATTCTCTAATTTTAGTTTGGGTAGCTCAATTCATATTGGTACACACTGTCGTTTTTCATATAACTTGGGAAACAATTTTGTGGGGATATTTCAAGTTATTAATCTTTAAAAAGTTAAAATCATTTTAAATGATGCTTTTATGATGGGAGGTTATGAAACACTTGTCGGTTATTCATGCAAAACTAGGCGAATTGCTCTCCTGGTTAAAAGTTGTTTTTGTTGTCATTATCAACATTTTTTTGTAAAGTCTTTCTTCCGTAAACATATTAATAAACTTGTTGTGACATAAAAAAATTTAAATATAGATGAACGATTGCAAAAAATTTGTGATAAGAAGGAAACAAATGAACTTCATAAATTAGTTCTTCAATTGCACTACTGAGATCCCTTTTGCAAATAAAGAATACAACTCTTAAGAATAGGTTGCAAACTTCAATAGTTGAGAAAATCAAGAAAGTTTACCATCTTGATTCAACCATGGAAAACTATTTCAAGATGCTTGTAGATGAAATTCAAGAGAAGATTGACCTCCTTGATGACTTGGAGGAGGAAGTTGAGTATTTTTCTGACTCAGGAACATAAAATTTAAGGAAACAACTGGAAGAGAAAAATAATCAACATGTTATGGAAATTAATTGTTTAAAAGAAATAGTGTTGGAACAATATCAACTTTTGAAAAAAAAAATATGATGCATTGTCACAACAAATGATTGAGAAGGACGAGGTCATTCAAAAGCTGCAAGAGTCTAAGCAGAAACTTGAATTGGAATTTATTCATCTTCAAAAATATGATATGGAGATAATTGATGTTAAGGTGTCAAGCCCTCTGCCTTCCACACTTGATGATGTTAAATGCCAAAAGCCTAATGTTTATGATCATGACTCATCACATGCCTTTGTCACACCCAGTTTTGAAAACCATACTACTCGTATTCGGTCTTGATTGCTGAGAAAAATGGGATATACTGGACCAGGACTTGGGAAGAATGGAAAATCAATTGCTCCTCCTATTAACCCTCTAGTGCTGACATCAAGAGAAGGTCTTGGATACGATCCTATTTCCTCCTCATCACCTACATCCAACTGTGAGGCGATTGAAGAAAATGTTCCTTTTAATTGTAATAAACATATTGATGACATGGTTGCTGTTGTAGCTTATTTTTACCCTATTTTGTTTTTTTTTACTTTTTTCATGTTAAAAAAAATTAGAAAGGAAATAAATAAAAATCAAAAGAAAAGAGAAAGAAAGAAATGAGAATAAAAACAAAAAAATTGAATATATATATCCCTAAGTTAGCACGCTAGTTAAAATGCTTCTTTGTTTTATTTATTATTACTATTATTTTAATCCTTTATATTTCGGAGGATTATTTTATTGTAAATAAAGTTGATTGTATGTTTTGTCGCATAGCGACAAGATCTAATTGAAAAGAAATGGATGGGATCATCCCCGCCCGGATCAACGACGAATGATGAATTCGAGCACCCTATTGTGGAAATTATTTGCTTAATAAAAACAACTACTCATGTATACATTAATTATCAATCCGAGGAATGTCTTTTTGTTTCAAGGAAATTGACAAAATATATGCAAGCAAATACCAACAACTAACACTGGTTCTACATAATTATGTTCTACACTATCAAGCTCATTTGAAAAGAAATAAAATGTAAGACTTGAAAAACAATACTAAATTTTAAAAGCTGAAAGTAAATGACAGGAAAATAATTATGCTAATCACACGAATTGAATCAATACTAAAGTAAATCATACATTTCTGAATTGGAAATTTAACCTACTACACCCAACATAATTCAAATGTTCATCTAGAGCAACAAATTAAATGAAATCTAGAAATTACAGGAAACAACAAATATGGAAAATGAAACAAACAACAAATTACTTGATGAAAAAGGAAATTTACTTTAAGGAACAAGAATTTAAATTCAAATAAACAAACACAACTAAACTACTTTAGATGTTCAAGGGAGCACCTCGTCCAAGATAGTGGGCCCAACTGCACAAGACTCAGTTTTGCCTTGAAGAATAATTCAAATCAGATTACAAGTAAAAAATGTAGAACTCGATGGATAGCTTCCTTTATTAAAATATATCATAGAAATAATTACATCAAAATGAAGCTCTTAGCTTTGCCTCAAGTTCAAAAATTATTCATTCCCTCTTTGATCTATGTTTTCATTTAAATAAACAAAGACCAAAGGGAAATTACAACTAAATTGATTACAAAATGATTTTCCATTAAAATTGTAGATTGCCTTCAACAAATTGATCAGCAAGATCAGACTTGAAATATCTATCCATCATGATTCAGCTGGAACAAGTCGAATTTGGTATTGCAATGGAAGAATTTGGAAAATGGCTACAATAGTAAATATGAGAATATCACCTTCAGATAACATTTCGTTTCTCTCAATCTAGACCAAATTCAGGAAAACGGCTCATAAGAAAACTGAATTGGTTTGTTCTTCACAAAACCCATGTCTCAGATTGTCAAGATTCATCCTCATTTGTCCAAAATATCCATCGCAAAATTGTCACGTTTTATCCCAACGAATTTCTGAGTTGTAATATTTGATTATTGGTTGGAGATCAAATTTCCAATTTGGAAGAGACCTTGAATAATAAAAGCATGAGTGATGTTATAACATATTAATAAACCATCATTGACAAAATCATGCATAATAATTATCAATTTATTAAAAATAAAGGAGAATAAATATTACTTATCACAAGAGCATAAAAAATTAACTTGTAAAGGGAGATATGGCACCATGTTTTTATACTAAGTTTCACTCTTACTATTTTTTATTGATGGAAATGAATTGAATTTACCAAAATTCCTACCTTTTTTTATCTTAATAAAATGCCTTATAATGTACAAATAGAGTTAAAAACCCTTCATGGTGCCCTCTATCACAATGGATTAATTAAAACCCTCATTGAATCACATTTAAGAGCCATAAGAGACAATTGGAAAAGATTTTTGGTCTGTAATCACTTTATAGAAGTATAGGAGGAAGAAATGGGTATGAAGGCTAGAAGAAGTAGGCGTAGAAGCCTCAATCCATAACCCTGAACCCATTAATGAAAAAGAGGGTTTTACAGTCGATGAGGCAAAGAAAATGGAAATCTCACCAAAAGTGCTAGAAGATGATACTCCTCTTTGTAAATTTTTGGAAAAGATTAGACAAAAAAATGAAAAAGAAGATGTTAGATAGAAGAAATCCACCACAAATGCAGGATTTGAAGGTGGTTCACAACGATATCAAGTAAGCGTGGATTTGGATAAGAATATTTTGGAGATAACATGTCTAATCAAAATCTTCTCATGATTTTCTCTTTCAATAGCAAATCATGAGAAGAAAGACTCCATATTCAATTTTATTTCTTAGTTGTCAACATAGAGACTTGCCTCTCGGATTATGAATCTTAAGACGATTGTTTAATGGAGGATTATAAAAGGCCCTGAGTTGAAGTAATAAACACTTTTAATCTTGTTAAATTCTAAATCTTTTTGTTGTTAAATAATTTGAAATTTAATATAAAAGCTTTGTTCTTTGGTGACCAATGCGTGGCTAAATAGTTTGATAGTCAATTTCGTGCTTACACTCAATGGGAGGCCCCCCTAGAGAGTTGACTAAAAGGAAAATACCCTCTAGCAAAGGTTATAAAGGAGGTTTTTAGTGCTATAAAATTTGCCAAAATTTTCAAAAAAACATTTGCTACAACCTCTGTTTATTGTTACGGAGGTTTTGGCGGAGCTTTTAACGGAAATTCAACACAACTAAAAAAACTGGGTGGTCGGAGGTTATTACGGATGTTTTTTTCATCGGTGCGTTACTAAGGTTTCAATGCACCAGTGCGTGTCATCTAGACAGTGACTCTGGGGCGGTCTAAGGTGCATGCACCAGGCCGTCAAGGTATAAAACTGCATTGGGCACAGTGTTGGTGATACAACGCACAAGGTCGTTCTAATTGGTCTTTAATATGTGCAGTACCTATAGGTCGTCTCAACGCACTGGTATGTAGACTTTTAGAAATGAAAAAATGCACCGTATCAGACAAAAGCACTGAGATTTATAATTGGTATTGGTATTTGTGCAGTGCCCATACGTCGTACAAATGCACTGGTGCATAGTCTCACATAAACGCACCGGTGCGCAGTATCGCACAAACGCACCGAAATTTTTAAATGGTTTTGGTATTTGTGCGGTGCTCATAGGTCATTGAAATTCACCGGTGCGCTGCAACATACAAGCGCACCAGTGTACAGTAACTGACATGCACCAGTGTTCATTTTGTATTTTTTTGAAACATCGACTTGTGACAGTGCAATTATTTTGATTTTTTAAATTCTTTATTCATCAAAAGTCGACACATCTTATAAAAATATTCACATTAATTAAATTTTTATTAGTGCATTTGAATGTGATGTTTGGATTAATTTTTATATCATATAATCAAATTTCACATCTATTCATTATAATATTTAATCATCCATAAATTTAATCAGTGGTGTTACATTTCACAGCAACAATGGAGAACGCAATGGAATAAATTAAAACATATTTTATTATATATATATATATATATATAAGACAAATTTCTTATTATATACAAAATGGGAAAGTTATTGGTATCCCTTTGTCTTTGAATTGGGACACTATGTCCATTACATTAAACAAAATGTCTAATTTCACAGACAAATATTTCAAAAATAAAATGCCTTGCTTTGATATCCAAACATAGCGATCATGATTCTTCGCTTGAACTGTTGTCACTGCTAGAGCTACTTCCATGACTTGGATTATTTTTAGAAATTTTTTGTTCAAGGTGTTGATTGTTTCCTTCTTCTTCACCTTCCATCTACAAACATAAAAATAAACTGTAATGAGTGTATATACAATGGTGAGAATAATGAAAATTGCAATATTAAATAATATACATCGATGTGGAGGCGGAAGAATGGCGACTAGGGTTCAGATTTTCTCTTCCCCTGCTGCTTCCGACTTTTCCTTTGATGCAGATGCGCCGCAACTGCTTGGGGTTCTGACTCGCTCTTCCCTTGCGGCAGCCGATCCTCCCTTAGTTGCACTAGCACCGCATCATCTTTGCCCAGCAGCTCTAAAGCCGCTAAAGCTCCTCATCGAAGGCCTACAGAAGTTACAGCAAGCCGGTGGCCCCTCAAGTTCTTCTGCCACCCTGCATGAAGTCATCCATGACCCTCCTTCCACTCCCGAGCCTCTGGACGGACCCGACGCTGCGTCCCCACTCGAATCTCATCACGAAGGCGGTATTGCAGCGTTTAGGTTGTAGCCGGAAAATATTTGGCTCATAAATCGCTCTACATCCCTGATTTCTGCAACGGATTTGTTCTTGAGCGACAATCACAAACTGCAGGAGGAATTTCCTCATCTACAGGCCCCAGGAAGACAGGAACTCGAAGATATAAAAGGATCCGGCACCGTGCCGCTCCAGGAGGGGCTTTTCCCTCACGGCCTTTCTCTGCAGAGGTTTGAAGATGCTTGCAAAAGCAGCTACGCCCTTCGTTGCCGTGAAAATTCTGCCTTTAAAAAGCACCCTACCTCATTTCAGATCCAACTCCGGATGCTCTCTGGCAATACTATTTTTCTTTGGGTTTCTTCTTCAGATCTGATACAGAATCTTAAGCTAGATCTGGAACGACAGACTGGGATTCCATCGATATACCAGAGACTTCTTTTCCAAGGTAAACATCTTGAGGATCTTCTTCCCCTCTCTGTTTACAACATTAACATAAATGACTCTATTGTGTTTACCCTTCGTTTGAGAGGTGGTGTTGCTGGAAAGTCTTCTTCAGCCCCTACCTTCTCTTATAAAGATGTTGTACATTCTCAAAACCCCAAACCCCCTGCAGCCCCCAATCCCCAACCTTTTCTGGTTGACAAGTTGGATGAAGTTCCCTCTATTGAGCTCTCCCTTCCAGCTCTCGCAGAAGATCTTCAAAAATATTCAGATAAAGCCATCATTTGCAGATTTAATGGACTTTGGCCGCGAACAAAGGACCTCTTTGATTGGATCCACAATAACTGGACTAGAAAATGCAAGGTTAGCTGCTACTCAAGAGGATTCTTCATAGTATTGTTCGATCACTCTAAGCATTATGAACAGGCCTCACAGGAAGGTCCCTGGTTTTTTGGAAATGATGGGCTCTTCTTAACCCCATGGTTCCCAGATTTCGACCCTGCTACAACTATCATCACCAGAACTCCTGTGTGGGTAAGGCTTCCCAACTTACCTGTCCATTTATGGCATCTGGCAGTATACAGATGCATGGGCAATACCTTGGGCCGCTTTCTCACTGCAGATTATGCAAGGGAAATTCAGGGCCTTTATACATATCCTAGAATATGCGTGGAGGTTGACATCAGCAAAGGCTTGCCTGATCAAATCATCATCAAGGTAGGCGATTTTGTTTGGACTCAGATCTTAGACTACGAGAACACTACATTCTGTTGCTGCCACTGTCACCAAACATGGCATCTGCAGAACTCATGTCTCACTCTCGCTGCAAAAAAGACTAATGGAAATAATACAAAGTCCAAATCCAAAATATGGACTCCCTGTACCCCGCCGCCTGCTGAAGACTCTACTTCCTCGAGCTCTGATGATGATGGGAGTGACACAGAATTAGATCTTTATCCTCATACAAAGAACTTTTCCACTGATGCTCCCGAGCATCCCCTTGATTCTACCGTCACTCAGAAGCGTAGTCATGAGTCCACCTCCTCTGATTCAGACAAGGAGGTCCCTCTTTTGGAGAACTCCAGTCTTCAAATTGTCCCAGCACATACTCACCAGGATGGCTGGGTTAAAGTCAACAAAAAGAAAGGGAAGAAATTTCGTGCGGAAAACTCTACCAATTCTGGGTAGGAGTCGGTTCCTTCCTGCTCTCTTGTAGCTTGTTGCTACTCCTTGCTTGTCTTTTTTCTCTCTCCGGGGACCGAAGTTGATATTTTATCATTTCCGGTTGGTCGAGTTTTTGTTTCTCTTGACTGTACTTTCATATGTACCTTATTTTTTCTTAATAGAATTAGTCCAATTTAGAAAAAAAAAATATATACATCAATGTAAATCGAAAAGAACTGACATACCATAGCAACAATTGACTCATAAACTATACACATTCTTTCAAAACCATGTACCATGCCATCTTTCAAGATTTCATCTGTTGGAGGAGTTCCATACTTTGTTTCCTGCAAGTTTTATACCCCATAACAAATCATATATTTAATATAATTTTTTTTTGTTCTATTAATTATAGATGGAGTTAAGCAAAACAAGATCAATAGATGCTTACAAATTTCAAAATTAATTTCTGATATGCCAACATATACTCACAATCCATATTTAACCCAATCTCAATCAATTCGTTTGATGGTTCTTCTTTGTATGTTAGCACCCGTTTGAAGACATTCAATGATGCTTTTTGTAAAACAACTTAAAAAATACAAAAATGAAATCTAGTTAATTTGTTATAAGTAACAATTACTCACAAACTTAGATATCAACTTTTTTCTTCCTTGTCGCCCTGTTTTATGTGTTAAATGGGTTCCATTTTATTTTCTTTTTAGCAAGAAAATACTTGAAAATTAATATTTAATGCTAAATTGTTTATTTATTGTGCCTAATGATCGAAAAATTCAATGATTACATATTACATTTGAAGCACATTGTTGTTGCGATGGATCCTCCTGCAATGCAATTTTGTCCATTTCTTTGACCATTTCCTTGTACACCTTTTTGGACATTCCTACTAGCATATTTCTAATATCAACTTATTCATCTTTCGAGATTTTCATAATCTTCTTGAAATGTAACATGACAATAAACTATTTAATTTTTATATTGATATATGAAAAGTAAATATAACAAAAGTGATATTTATAAATAATTCTAGACAAGCATTTAAATGAATATTACTTTTTCATTCCTCCTTTTTTGTTTTTGTACGTTTTTGCTATTAAAACTCTGCCATGTCTCATTGACCAATTCTTTGCAAACCCTTCTTGTAGTTTAAATAAAATTTGGTTCTTGGAATCATTGGATTGATTTTTGTATTGTAAGTGGAAAGAACATCTATACATTGGTTTCACTAGATCCCTCAAACTTTTGTAAACGTTTTTCCCCCTTTCGTTAACCTCCAGCACCACTCCAGATGAGCTAAGGAGCAATTAATTTTCATTTGCATGTTCTAATTTTTTTCTTTTCTTAGAAAAACATTCATTTTCTGAGTTATTGGTCCCTGTAGAACATTAAACAGCTGTGAATTAATAGATATTTTGACACATGTTATCTAATAATTTTAAGTATATTATTAATAAAAATTTAAAAAAGAAACTCATATTGGATCGATAGTATTTTTTCATTCACCTTATTCATCCTTTTACAATTTTTCTGTCAAGCTTTTACACTCTTCTGGTCCTTGATCAGAAATAATCTTATCGAGCTTCGTCATTTTGTGGCTCTGCATGATACACAGTAAACAATGCATATTAGTTAAACTTACATATAGTTCAAAAATAATGTTTTTTGTAAAGAATTTACAAAGAACTTGCCTTTTTTGCTTTTCTTGATGTGTTATCAGTATTTTTGTTACTTGATCTCTTGTTAGTCATTTCTTTATCAATATAAAACATGTACCATATCATTAATTAATATATTTATAAATAAATTGTCAATTTTTTAGGTAAAAAAAAAATCTGAAGAAACCGGTCCGCCCTTCATGGTGTACGTACCGATGTTTTTTTTTTTAGTATGTAAGATCATAATAAAATAATGATAATTCTAAAGTACATGAATTTATTTTCATTATTTTCTAAACTTTATTATGTTATAAAAATTCATATTATTCTAGATTTATTATTTTACAATTATTTACAATTTTACAAATTTAAAAATTTAAAATTTTTAATAAAATCATTTCACATTATTACAATTAAAATTTTCACATTAATACAATTAAAATTTTACAAATATTTTACATACAATTACAATTAAAATTAGCATTAGAATTAGAATTAGAATTACAATTCCAATTTTACAATTTCACATACAATTAGAATTAGAATTTTAGAATTTTACATACAATTAAAATTACAATTACAATTTTACAATTATAATCATTTCAGAGTAATACAATTAAAATTTTACAAATATTTTATATACAATTAGAATTAGAATTACAATTACAATTTTACAAATATTTTACATACAATTACAATTACAAATACAATTACAATTTTAGAATTTTGCATACAATTAGAATTTTACAATTTGTCATATATACAATTACAATTAAAATTACAATTACAATAATTTCACAATAAATTAAATATTACAATTACAATTAAAATTTTACAAATATTTTACATACAATTACAGTTAAAATTATATTTACAAATACAAATACAATTTTACAATTTTACATATAATTAAAATTAAAATTTCAATTAAAATCACGACATAATATTTAAAAAATATCATGGTCATTTAATATTAAATTAATTAATAAACATCACGATCATGATAACCATCATAAAAATATCATATTCAACTAAAAAACACATTCAAATTCGCTAACATTGATCATCGTGATCATGATCATCTAACAAAACACAATTAGCATTGTATAACATCATCACAACACAAACATCAAATATACATCTCATGTCAAATAACGCATACTATCACATACACATCTATCTGCAAGCTGCACATTAAATGAACATATTTAACATGACCCAACAATATACACATCATGATGATCACCAACATGTAAATTAAGTACAACTGCAACATGAACATAAAATACATGGACCATATATATATATATATATAACTGAATAATGTCAAAAATATACAACTGTAATATAAATGTCATGGATTAGTCGGTGGTACATCATCCATAGCAGTACTAGTCGAGGTATGCTCAGTCAATGGTGCATCTTGGACAAAAGATAGTCTTGCCTGCTCATGATCATGAGTACTGTTGGATGCTGCAGGATGCTTACTGGACGATGCCGATGGTCCAGCCAACTCTCCATGATGACTGCTGCTCGATGCTAATGGATGCTACTCATCTAGCGTGGCACGAGGTGAACGATCATCAGATGATGCATCGCTGCTCGCGGATTGTCGATCACGTGTTGCGTCTCGACCACACCTATAACATGCAACAATCCTCCTCAACCTCATAACTAAGGTCGTAGCTCCTACGACATGCTGCATTAGGCTATACATGTCACGCGACATGCCTCTCCACATATGTAACAACCTACCATCGGTTTGTATGTCTCTCATAGTAGCAGGCCTGATGCCCGCCTCAACAATCAATGTAGTGAGTTGGTCGCCCATCTCCATCCTATATCTGCTATCAAGCCGACCGCGCCTAGTAAAAGGTGGTACTGGCGCACCAACAGGATTAGGTCTCTCTGCACCGGCCTCCTGATGATCCTCAACATCTGGCATTCCCTGATCGTCATCAGGATCCACACCTAGATCATGTGGTGGTGTTGGCATGCCCTCGCCATCAAAAGACCCAATGTCTACAAAATATATATAAGTACACAACAATAATTATGAAATTTCATTACACAATTTAATAAAAACAAGTTAAAGAACATGATAGAATAAATTTAAATAAAACAGTAATATTACCTCTATCATTTGGTGGCTCATCATCTGTGAAGAGGATGTTGGCACACCCTCGCTAATCCAAACTAGCATAAGGACAAGGGACCATAATGAAGGGATGCTTGTCAACACTGGCTAGAAAATCCAGTGCATCATGCAATATCCTCATGGAAAACACACTCTCGCCCCTCTTGGGAATCATATGTCCCCACATGTGCATCCGTGCCTCGAACATTGGCCTACGAGGTTGCAGAAAAAAAGTAGGCCTCGTCTCTGGAAACCTCTCAAAAAATAAACAAAAAATCTCTGAAGAAAAAGCGACGCTAACCCTCCCTTTTGCATGAGTACGACATCTATCTAAGGTTGTACAGAATTGCCACAAAAAAATGGCAGACCATCTGACAAGTCGTGGCTCCTATACTAAAGAATCAACATAATATAGAAGCAAGAAACTAATGTGTTTCCCGTCATTGGTGTTGTGTGAAATGGTTGAAATCATAAGTGAGAGGCACCTCACCTCCTCACCACCAAATGAACCAATACGTAACTAACCTCTGGAGACCTGAAAATCTGAAGGAGACAATATATCTGTGCTAATGTATCTCTGGGAGTACACCAACTGACTCCCTGCTGCATAGCCAACTGGAATCTCTAGGAACAAGGGAAAATCCACCCCTCTCCTCGATCGCCCTATAATGAAATATATGTCCTCCTCAGTGGGCATGTACCACTGGTTAGGACCAACCTAGAAAGCATGTCGGTGGGCATTCCACTTACAGATAAGATGTCTCAAAAACACACCATGGCCCTTTAGGGAAGTAGCCTCCTCATAGAAATTGAGGAGGCCTACCTGCCTTAGGAGCCTTTGGGTAACTGCTGTAATAGGGCGAGGGTACGCATCTCTCTCCCTCTCTCGTGCCTCCCACATGTGAACCATGTCATACTGCTCCACTTGTTGTTGTTGTTGTTCCCCGTCTTCTCTCCTTTCAGGTCTCTGAATGATTGACATATTAAATACAATTTTTTTATTAAATGAAACATGTATTTAGGAATATAGATATATATTTTTTTTGGAAAAAAAAACAAAGCAGTCAGTGCACCACAAAAAACAGGCATGCACCAATTCTGGTGCATATTTTTTTGTCACGCACGGGAGGCGGTGCACCAAATAATATTTAACGCACCGGAGGCGATGCACCTGAAATTTTTCAGCGCACCGTTGACTATGTACGGTGTCTGGAGTGCGGTGCGATGACTAAAAACTACGCCCCAGGGTGTATAGTGCAGTTAGGGCACCGACCTCCTGATATCATTACATAGTCAACGGTGTGGTATTTTACTAGGTCGTACCATTGACCCTGTCGAAATGTGGAATGCAATGCGTTAACAAAAATATCTGCCCTGGGGTAGATATTTAAGTCAACGCACCACATTGTCACTATTACACATGGTCAACGATGTGGTCGAGTAACTAACCACACCGCACTTTAAAAAAGAAAAAAATGACACGATGCGCCTTCATTACCGCCGCGAACTGGTGCGGATACCATGCAAGCCGAAAGGCTCGAGCGCACCGCACAACAATTTTTTTTTTTTTAAATGATTAATTTTAAGTATTTGAAATTCTAATACGCTAAAAGGCTTAATTATGGAAAAACAAGAAAAATACTTGTACATTTGGCTGTCGAGGAGGTATATTGGCAGTAGAATTTGCAAAAGAAAAACTTCCGACTGTTTTGCAAAATTCAAGTTGGAGATTGGTGGGCAATTCAAAACAACAGTGCGTGCAATGGGTGCAATGGGAGCATCAATGTCAGTGCGGCTCAAACAAGGATAAACTGCACTGGTGCTTGAGATCTCTGGAGCACTGAGAAAAGTGTAAAATGCAGTTTTTTGGCCGTAATTTTTTTTTATTTAACCTTGTTCCGGTGGACGGGGTTTTATAGGCACACTGGGGCAGTTGCTTAAGACTGCATTGGGCGATTATGTTTTGGCACGGTGTTTTATGACGCACCAGTGCGGAAGAGTTGTAAAGAACCGGTGCACTAGAGTAATAATACGCACCGAGTGGGTGTGTACGAAGCGCACAGTGTTCGGTGTGCCAATGTTTTGTACACACCGGTGCTTTCTCTTATTGAATGCATCAGTGCAATTTATGATGATAAGTTCATTGGATGAAAAACATCCGTAAAAACCTCCACCCGCCAACCTCCTCTTGTAACCTCTGCTAGAAACGGATGTCTAGGGTATTTTTATAAGGGGTTCCTCAAAAACATCTGCTAGAGGGTCTTTTCCTTGTAGTGATTGTAATACTAGATTATTTTATGGTTATGTTCATTTCAATTCATTAGTTAAATAGTATTTTCTTTATTTTATGGTTATGTTCATTTCACAGTTCATTTCATTCAACATTTTCAGTGATTTCATGAGTGATGGAGAGATAAATTCTAAAGTATAACTGTGCACATTAGTAATCCTTTTGAAGTTACAGTTTGGCTTGGTTTTTTTTCTGAAGAAGTTTGATTTAGATTTACTCTTCTGTCAATTAAAATAGAATTTCAATTTGCAAAAGCATTTAGCATATTTCGTTTCCTTGCAAATAGAAGTAGAATTTCAATTTGGCCATTAGAATATACTTTTCAATTTAGTCCAATTAGAATATTTTTTTATTCTTGTTGCAATAGAGTAAATTTCAATTCAATTCAAATAGAATGACTTTGAATTCATGTTGCAATAGATTAAATTTCATTTATGTTTAATAATTAGAATCTTTAATTGATTTCGCCTTGAAGTTTGATTTGCTTTGAATTTTCTTTGAAAAGAGTGATTTTAATGGGAAGAACATGTGCATAGGAATATTTTGATTTAATCTAACCTCATTTATATTTAGTTTAATTTCATATTTCAAAATAAAAAATAGAATTCCTAGCATATAATTTTAACATGTACTTCATAAGTACACGAACTTGGTTGACAATTAATGAAGTAATTTAACTTTCAATTAAATTACTCAACAGGGCCTAACCTAGAGAAATGGGGACACCTTGAGGTAGTGGTCAAACATGTGGTTCCACCCAAAGAGACTATATTAAATGGTCTCATGACCTGTCCACACATAATTGGATAAAATCTCACCCCGATGTCCTCCTAAATTAAGGATGGCCCCACCCCCGCCACCACCCCCACCCCCACCCCCATAGGGAGCTCACTTGGCGAGCCTGTGAAAATGTAAAATAAATGTGAGTACGAAGGTCCCATGTTTAAATCCTTGGGTTGAGAACTCATGGCCTCTTGTTGGGAGCACTGAGTGTCCACCTAGGTGGTTATAGTGGTAGCATATGGAATCATATAGAAATAAGAGATTGGAAAGGATTCCTCTAGATTTGTTAACTATTGAAGATGTCAACAGTCCTACTCCAAGTATTAGCTTGGATAATGAAGTGAAAGACATGTTTGAAGATGAGTCAGGACAATTAGAGCATCAATCTCACAATTTGGATCATTATAAAAATGATTTTGAAAACAGAAAGGATAATTGATAAAGTAATCCAAGAGATTGAGATGCAGGAGAAAAAAGGAAGCAATGGAACAGAGTCAACTTCTCAAAAAGTTCAGTACAGTAAAGATATACTTGATCAGTCAGGAAAGTCACAGTAAAGATATACTTGATCAGTCAGGAAAGTCCTTGTCAAAGAATTTGAATAGTGAATGGGATGAGTTTTCTAAATCAATAAAAACTCCTAAAACAAACCCCAATACTGATCAAACTACTATTTTTCAGACACCTAAACATTCCTAGAAGTTAGTGGAAACTTTTACTCCACTACAACAAGTTCCAGAAACTCATGATCGAGAGATCATTCCGACTTATCCTACAGAACATATAGTGTTACAAATTGAGGAAATCCCTTTGTTGGATGTCTCCTATAGTCCTAGTCATAAGGCTGTAGTCAAGAGAAGAAAAAGGAGAAGAATTGATGAGACAGTCTCATATATTACAAATGAATCAGTAGACATTTTATGGAAGGATCCCCTAGTTGATCCTACTGAACATTTAACCAAACTATCACAGTTTTTAGGGGCATATGCTACTGCCACTATTGATAAGGCCACTGAAGTTAAAATGTTACTAAAGTAGAAAGAAGATAGAATACAAGAATTAGAGAGACTGTTACACCAAGAAAAATCTAACTCCAACGAGGAGATGAAATTTAAGATTTCCCAATGTCAAAAATATTTTGAGAGTATTAATTTGTAGCATCAAGTAGAAAACACTAAGAAGCAAACACAACTGGAAGCAACTATGACCAGATTACAAAGCCAACCACAGTTAGAGAAATTCATAAAGGAAGCACTGGATGTAAATGCTAAGTTAAAGCAACAAAAACGATTATTTTTCCAACAAGCTTCTATTACTGGCTTTTATTGTGACTCAACTGAAATGTAATCTAGCAAGTAGCTATCCATAAACTTGAATGTTAGAATATCGAGAAGAAAATTAATGAACACATTCAATGGCAAGCACCAGAATCAGGTAAGGAAACTGATCTACCCCAGGTAGATAAGTCCCACAAGGAAATCTTATTCAAAGATTGGGAAGCATAGATAAAATAGGCAGAGAAAGAAGCAACGAAAGCATTCAAGCTGGCAAAGTAAATTACTGAATCTGTGTGTGAAAAACTTGTGAAAGAAAACTTATCAAAGAGTGCACGTATGAAGTGATCTCAGAAATCAAACAACTGGAAACATAATGGAAACGAAAGGAAGAAACAAGGGATGAAACAATTAAAAAGGTAAATAAGTTTGATCAAGAAAATTATTCGAATTTTCTGATCAAACCTTATCATCAACACCAGACCCTGCAGTCTTTAACATTCGACAAGAAGATCACAGCCAACACTCTAAATTGCAATATTCAAAGGACAGGTGATATCACAGATTTCGCAGATAGCTCAGTTGAATCCCATGCTAGATATTTTTCAACTTCGGGGGGAAATCCAAAAGAAAGATCAAAACTCATAAGTCATATTATTACTTAACTTTGCTAGATTGTAGTTAATGTTAGTCTTACGAGGATGGTTGTTTGAAACCTCCTCTATTTTTTTGTAATAATCTATTTTAGAACATAGTTATTTTAGTATTTAAACCCGTATCATGCATTTAGAGAATGCTCCAAAAATTTGTCAAAAACATTTGCAAAGACTGCACTATTGTAAGTTTGTGAATGCTTTGATGACTTAATGGAACACAGTCTTTTATATTTTGACAATTAAAGTTGTTTAACTAATGTTTCACTATTGTACTCTTTAAATTGCTTGAAAGTGAAGAGGAGAAGATCAATTACTATCCATTTACATGAGCAGAACTTCATACATATGGTACTTCTATTAACTTGTATTAAGTCTTGCTTTATAAATTGACAGCCTTCTTTTTATTGCATTATATATTTGAAACGTTATTATAGATGAATGTTTTTTTTGGGTAAGTTGAGCTATTCTATTAATTTCGGACACATAAAGAAACATATGCTACACGCCAGGTTGGTATGTTGCGCTTAACTAATCCCAGCCTTTGTTACATTATTTATGGGATGCCTCGGGGGAGGAAATCAGCCCAGACAAAACTTAGAACCGAGAAGTACATTATGCGCAGTAGTGCTGACACATCTTAAAAACATGAAGTAAATGATAATAGAGAAGCCCTGAGGGCGAACATGACAAAAAACAGAGGAAAACTGAGCAGTTGTGCAGATGTTATTCATCATCTTCATCATTACTATTGGGGTTCTCCTCTTCGATAGGACATGCAGGAGTCTGTGTAGTAGCTACTTCCACATCAGCTGCAGTGCGTTTGGGGATGTTCCCAGGTGCGCAGAGGATGGGGGAGTCTGGGTCTATGCCATCTGGAATCCACGTCCAAATTCCATCGGAGTCCATGACCCAGATGTCTGTGTCTTCATCATCTTTCTTCGTAGTCGTCAGAGGGGAAAGAGTGTGATGCAGAGAGTGTGTTATAGGAGAGGAGGTGGACCTCGTCGAGCCTCGACCACCTCTCTACGCAGCTTGCCTGGAGGATTCTGTGCACTTCTCGGGATTAGGTATTTGGCTCGTAAAAGTGTTGGAAGAGGAGCCATAAATAGACTCGAGGCGGTTATCTTCTCCGCGATGATATCGACCTGGGAGAGCCCCTCTTTGACCTCCTCAGATGGTACGCTGACGAAGTCTAGGAGCCATTGCACACTTGGGATGAGGTGAGCAGGTCAGGAGAAATAGAAGCACACAGGGCCAAGGAAGGGGGACATGAGTCCCACTGGGGCCGAAGGGGCAGAAATATCTCAGGGGTAGGTTCGCAGGATGGAGAGAGGCAATCCAAAGGAAGTTGCGCAGCTCCACACTAGGACTGAGGCTTTGTAGCTAATTGAAGTTAGTGAGAAGCCAGATCAGAGTGAGGGGAGCGAAAGGCGTAAGTAACAAGCCGAGTGAGGAAATGGGCAGATAAATTGGTGCTATAAAGGGGTTGGGATGAGGTCTGCGAGGATGGCTATGAGTTTCCTTCGCATGGATTTGTGTGTTATGCTTGAGCACCTGAGTAGGCATGGGGGAGGAGGTATGGTTGCGATGCTGGTTAATCATGATGGACATTAATGGTGAAAGAAGCAAGGTGATGTTCAGGGCCAGGTGATGCAGTGCCCGTCCTCTCATCATCATTTCTGGTTTTGTGAGGATCGTGCGAGGGGCTAATGGTAATTGGATCCACAACAGGTGAAGCTCTGCATTGAAGATCTTCGTTATCTGGGTGGGGTGAGATGTGATTTTCACACGTGTCGAGTCTGTCACTCGCATCTGGGGTGTTATAGATGAGTGCTACATGCACTTCTATTCTAATATTTGTCTATGATTTATTATTGAATATATAATCGCACATATGATTGCGATATATTTTTCATAATTCTTCTAATCAAACTATTTTGTTAGAAGAATCATATTATATAATTTTCATCTCTTTTAACTGTTAAATCATCTACATTACTAATAGTTGAAGGATATCACTTTAGATCACATAAAGGAAGAAACACCCTAGGTATATAGTAGAATAGATAGTCTAGATCAATGCATGTCATAGATTAGAATCATTTTCCATTGCATATTGTATAATCAAAACACACCCCAAAATCATTCTTATTGGGAAATTGGTCCCACTATCCCCAGTCGAAGCCACTACACCAAACAGAAAATGGGCTGCTTTAAGGTCCAGACCGGGTGGTTTTCCCCCATGTTTTGGCAGCGGAATTCCAAGTCCTCAACAGGTTCCTTTAAATTTGTAGCATGACTAAAGCATCTTCACCTCTTAGAATCAACTATGCTTATTTTATATTTTCGTTAGAAAGACTTATTGGTTATTAAGAAAGGGAAATGATCTCTACTTAGTAAAGTGAAGAGAACAATGGCCTATGCACTAAGTTCCTATGTGTTCACCATAAGATGTCTATTATCATGAGACAAAAATTCTTCTAAAGTAGTTATAGTTTTGATGCCAAGACTAAAAGAGGTCACATGTACTTAATGAAAGATGACAGAATGCTTAATGCATTTGTCATTCATGAAGTGCAAAATCTCTTGATGATGATTATTTTGTAACATGTTATACCAAGTAATGAACATGTAGAGACTGTTGTTTAGATTTATGTGTTATATTTTTTAGCTCACTAATGTGGGTTTTCAATGAGTTTTTGTTATTACTTCTTTGTTTATCATGTAGGAAATTAAATTTGAATCAGATTTATCTTCCAGACAATCTTATTTTTCATTTTGTGCAATTTCAAGGAATTGTTTGCTAGTTTAACATTTTTAGAGTTGAAAATTGTAGAATAAAGTGCAACAACTACTACAATAGTTATGATCCAAGAAGGAGGTGAAAGACCTACAAATGGTGACCAAGTACAAAGTACTAAAGTTAGTTTATTTAAATCCAAGGAAGCATAGAAGTATATAGCTATCAGAGAAGCAATGTATATAAGAAAGCAAAAGAATTTGATATAAAGTTTCATGATTTTGAGATGATTATTCATAGACCTTATTTTCATGTGAAGCCTCTAAACTATGAATTACATAAAATATGAGTGAGTTATTTGGATGTGTCAAGAACTAGTTTGAACAGGAAAACCTTTGCACTTCAATATCACACACCTATGGGGGTGCATCTCCAACTAGTTTCCCCTTGTGGAATTATAAGACCTTTGTGGTAAAAAATGATAAAATCATACAAAGATATTTGAAAGACTATATATTAAGAACCTTGACAAACATAACCCATGATGTTTATTTTCTCAAACATGAAAAATATTATATTATATTTAGTGATATTTTTTCTTATTATTATATACAATTTTATACATTATCAACGATTAACCAAGATTTGATAACGTTTTCTATTTTTATAAAAGATTTTCCAAGACTTTACAACATATTATAATTTAGTGAAAGATTCACCAAGTTTTAACAATATTTTATAATTTATGAAAAAAAAGCCAAAAAATGATATATGGATGTTATATTATTGATAAAATAACCTCTACATTTTGATCTTATTCCTCAATCATGTGTGTGCTTGACATATTCACCATGTTCATTCATTTTCATGTGCCTATTATGTGTGTTTATTTTCACATGTGCCCGAATAATTCCCAATAAACATGAATTCATCTTTCCACTTGCACATGCTTCTCTAACCATCTGATGCCTCTATTTTTTCCTAAACTGAGTTTTTATTTTTTTCCATCGATTATATCCATGTTATAGCCTCTATGGTGTGAATTTTTGTTATATTCCTATACATAACTCTAGCTTGTGGTGTTCTTACCCACATCATGGTTACTCATATCATACTTTTATAGAATGATGTAGAATTATTAATTTCAAGGATGCACCTATATCACTAATATAAAATTTTAGTATATGTTTTAAATAATGTTGAAAATCTTGTTCTGATTATTTGGTCCATATGGGATGTAGAAATCAGAAAAACCTTTTTTATTGAAAAAAATTCTATGCATCATGCTCAAAAAATATCTTCTCATTATTGCAAGGTAGTTAATGGACATGGATAGATATATTTTATTCAACACTACAATTGTACACTTTTGAAGCAACAATGTTAGCATTTTAACATCACCATGTGTATGGCAACCACATTGTGAAGAAATAATGCCAACAAAAGAGTAAATATGTTTCCTTGTAATGTTCATCAAACAAGGGTTTATTTTTGTGTATGCACTACATACGTAGTGCATATAAATAACACATCTCACTATTGATGTAAGTCTATGCCCCTTTAATGTCTTCTCCACTATAATCTCAATTTCCTAAACTTTGATTTGATAATGATAATATTCTAAATTTAGGATTGTGACTTAGCTAGATACCAAATTGATATATGAGACTCCGTAGTTTGTGGTCCAAGTGATCCTCTTTACACAACTATTTGACTACTTAAGTATACAAAGGTGTGCATACCCTACCCTAGTGTAAGTTCAAATCTATAATATCTTATAAAAGAAATCATACACTCTTACCATTAAACCCCACTTATCCAATAAAAAATTTAACCTTTATACAAATGCTTATCCTTTAGAAATACTAGTCTAACCCTACAATTTTTTAATGTCCATTCACTTTATCATATATAGTATCAAAGTTTATACATATCTTACCATTTAAGAGAGTTTTTTTTAGTTCAGTTTATATAATACTTTATAACCTAGCCATCATCAATTGAGCTACCCAATAAACTTCCATTTAAGAAATTATATATATATGTGTGTGTGTGTTAAGCTTCTATTTAAGAAATTATATATATATCTATATATATATATATATATATATATATATATACAAATGTTAAACTTCCATTTAAGAAATTGAAAAATTTAATCTTTATACAAATGTTTATCCTTTGAAAATACTAGTTTATCTCTACAATTTTTTAATGTCCATTCACTTTATCATTCATATATATATATATATATATATATATATATATATATATATATATCACATCAAAGTTTATACATATTTTATCATTTAAGAGAGTTTTTTAAATTCATAGTTTAAATAGTACTTTATAACATAATCATCATCAATTAAACTATTTAGTAAACTTCCATTTAAAAAATTATAATTATAATTTTATATATATATATATATATATATATATATATATATATATATATATCTATTCTTTTTCTTTTTCTTTTTCTTTTTTTAATTCAAATACCCATTAAAATTAAAATATTAATTTAAAAAATAAAAATATCTACTGTGGAAAAGAAAGGTGAGAGTGGAAAGTTCCTAGAGTTCATATATCATATAATAATAATTTGATTATGAACAAATATCTATTATGGTCCAAGTCCTATTCAAAGTGGATCTGCGAATATATAGCACAAAGTAAAAGCAACGGAAGTGGATCTGCGTATATATTGCACAAAGTAAAAGCAACAGACGTGGATCTGCGTATATATTGCACAAATAATTTAATTTTTTAAAGTTATTTTGTTTTTCAAATAATGATGTGCAATTACAGTGTATATGAACTTCTCCCAGCTTCAATGTCATTCTCTTCTTTTTGCATAAAGTGGAATAATATATTTCTACTTTCTTTATTATTGTAATTATTAGGCATTGTTTCTAAAAGTACAAAGTTATATTTAAGAAATTTAAGGTTTGGAAAGTATTGAAAAAATAAATATAAAAAAAAATTGTCTTGCTTTTATTTTTAACTAAATCACGCATAGAAAAAGTTACCTTGCTTTTATTATAATGTTGGGAATAGTTGCCCAGCAAGTGTCAACTCCTCCAACAATATTGGGATTATTCATCATCTTTCAACATGCACAAATAATTAAAGTTATCTCCAAAATAAATTTTTCATTTTTATATTTTTAATTAAAACAATCGTATTAAATGAATTATGGTATTATGGTATTTGAGTCATTAAATAAAATAAAAATGGTATTAAATAAAAATTCTAGGTGATAAAGTATATATTAAAAGTCATATTACATGTATATTTTTTTCAATTCTTATCATAATTAATAATAAAAACTTTATTTATAATTTTTTATATTTTATATTTTAAAATCATTTTAATATTTATAATGGATTAATAGATATTTATTATGATTTAATTAATTAAAATTTTTTAATATAAATTTGATTTTTTAAAAGCCTTTTAATATTTATAATGGATTAATGAGTATCTGTCATGATTTAATTAATATTTTTTTTAATATAAACTAAGTACATTGGTCATTTATATTATTATGCTTTACTATCTCATCGAAACCATTGCAGCATGTTACCTGAACTAAAAAAATTTCTTACCACACATCAAAATTGACTCAAAAATTCATTAAGCAATGACTGACAATGTTGCAAGTGAATCATGTATTCATTTGCAATGCTGCTAGTCAATCCATTCATTATCTATTCATTTGCCGTTGCAATTAGTTCTGGAATTTGACTTACTACATGATTATTTTAATTTGCAAATCTGTTTCAATTTTGGCATGGAATATTTACCTCAATGCTTGTCCCACAAATAGCAAGGAGCTAAAGAAATTTGTTATGGAGAAGTTTCTTGAGGGAAAAGAGCTGGGTAGAAAGAAGAAGTAGTATATTGAAGAATTCAACCCTACTTATGAAATCCAACAAAAAGAGTACATTGGAGCTAACATTTCGTGGAGGGAAAAGGTTCTTATTGCTCAATTAAGAACCAACTCCCATCAACTTCGGTGTGAAACACAACAGTGGAAAAGGCTTAAAGAAGCTTGGGAAGAACGAGTGTGTACATTTTGCACTTCTAGAGCAGTGGAATAGGAAAAACATTTCATTTTGGAATGTGATGCATTCAAAGACGTTAGAGAAAGTTATGGGAATATGTTAGCATCTGTTTCTTGGAATTGTCTTTTCAGTGATGAGATTATTGGAAGGTTAGGCCAACGTATCATCAATTTGAATAAGAAAAAGACAGAAATAAAAAAGGCTAAAAACAGGGAACTCATAGTCCCATAAACTATTTTAATATGATGAAAGTTAAAATTTCATTTCATTTCATTAAATACATAACATTAAATGGAATATTATGGAGGTATGCAACATTGCAGGTATATGATTGTTCTTAATTTTCTTCATATCTCTATTGCGATATTTCTTTATTTTTTCTTCGATAATGATCACAAAGTTTCTGTGCAGAACATTACTGTTAAAGACATAAAATAATCAGCAAAGTATGGAAATTATACAGAGTTAATCAAATAAAACGATATGATTGACAAAAGAGTCATTTTATTTCTTTGGAAGCTAGCCATGGGGATACTGGGAGGTTAAAATGTACTAACCTAAGAAGAGAATGGTCCCTAAAAATTTCTACTTCTGGTCGAGCTTTTCAAAATTCCTTTCAGCTGGTATGAACGATGAGTTTGGATGTTTACGGTTCTTGTTTCTTAATGAGTTGATGGTTTGATAAGTTTTTAGTTAGATTCGACTCCTAAATTTCATGAAATTTCAAAATTGAAATTCTAGGCCTGGTTGCAACTTATTGAGTAAACTATTGGTGTAGGATTCCCAACTTAAGCCTTAGAAGAAGAATGGAATCAGCTGGTGACTTTCTTGATTTCAAGATAATCATAGTGAAAAATGATGAAAGATTGAGTGAACAAGAGGATTGGGAGGGTTTAGAGCCAATGAAATATATGTATTTTGATATAAATAATAGTTTTAAAAATCAAAATAAAATGAGAAATTAATTTCTTAGGATTTATATTATAATACTTTATATTATTTGTGTATTGAAAAAAATAATAATAATATTAAGAGCTCATGCTCAAATTAAGATAACAAAAAACCTATAAAAAATTATAGAAATTAAGATAACAAAAAACTTATCAAAAGTTCTAGATATTGAGGAGACCTTAGATATTGAAATTAAGATAGTGAAAAATTATTAAAATATTGAATGTTTAAAATTTTTAATTATAAGGATTTTGTGTATTGAAAAATTAACGATTATGATTCTTATCCTTGTTTTTGTTAACTCTATAATCTTCTAGGGGCTCTATTTATTGTCTTGGTTTTGGAATAGTTTGAAAAGTTGATGCGAATTTTTACTATGGCTACATTTATGAACAATGGTAGTTCAGAGGATTGGGTAGAATATGTTAAATGTCTTCCGGTTCTATTCTGTGGTATTTGGTTTTATTCTACATACCTTGTCTATATGGGGGTTGTGGGTTCTAACTTCTCCAAGCCTGGGTATCCGTTGGTTTCCATTAGGGTGTACAACCTTAAGGTCCTCGACCATGTTTACACTCAATTGAATTTTTCATGTCTTGCTTTTCGCTCTGCTTGGCCTCATATCGACCCTTCATGTCTTGCATTCTTTCCTCCCTGTACCATTAACCCGACCTTCTGCTCTGTATGCAACCCTAACAGTTTGGCTCGCCAATGCTATGAAATTTAGTACATGGCTTCAAATGACCTTACTGTCGACAACGCTATATTGAATTCCTCATATAGGGTTTTACCCACTCAATCCTTTTGTAATATGGGGGGCTTGGACTCCATTTATCATGATGGTCATCCTACAGTTTGGTGTTGCGAGGGTCTTACATCTTTTAATATGCCTGGGTTGTGGGGTTTCATTCCTGTTTCAAGGGGTTTCTTTCTTACTTTGCAGGATTTCAGTTTGATTCGGTGGGTTTTTAATCCTCTGTTGTGGGGAAAGGTTTGGGTTCTAAGGGATTTCACTTCTCTTTAGGGGAGTCTCTGCCCTGGGTTAGTTCACATGCAAGCATGCATTTTCTGTCATGGCAGGCAAGGAAAATTATTATTTCCACGCTTATAACTCGTCGGACGACTGGAAGGAGGAATGATGACATGTATTGCCCTGCTAAATATGAGGATGTTACTCTTTGACAGTCTGGATCTTTTCCACTATTGTTTAACTAAACTAATTATTGAAATTCTGTTGCAATATGTAGGTATCTTTCATTTGTATACAGTTGTTTCTTTAGCATTAGTCTCACACTTGCCCCGACACTGTCATTCAATCCAGTGGTTGGTACTCCACTTGCAAGATAGAATGGTTAAAGGCAAACCAACAAAAAAGGATGCAAAGGAAAAATACAAAAAAAAATAAAAGTAAGACCAAAGTGGGCCCCAACAAGAGGGGAAGTCAGCAAAAGAGATGACGGAAATATTTTTGATGCCTATGCCTTATGCACCCCACCTCAAGTTAAAACCCTTATTTCAGGTTGGGAGCGAGACTGCAACACCAAGGAAGAGGGGGGAATACAAGAGGAAGTAATGGAATTTCTAAAGGACCCGAGAAATACGAGAAGTAGATTGTCACTATTTCAACAGTCTATTCATGCTTATTGGACACTGAAATGTATATTGGCAAAGGAAATTATGAGTATTCAGGAAATTGGAGGGGACCCAAAAGTTGCTTTTGTTATCACCCTAGTAATTTCTAAAGATTGTGGGCTTTTGATTTTTAGTTTTAAGAAAACTAGAGGTAACCACAGACCTACTTTGTAAATCTAGGATCTAGCCTTCCTAAATTTCAGAGAGGGCTCTCTGTTTATGATTTAAATTTGTTTCTGTTTAATGTTTTAGGCTAGTTATGATAGTTAAATTTGGTTTTGGTTTTGAAATGTTTGGTGGTAAATAAGATTACTTGAAGACAAATTAAAGAGGGATCTACTAATCCATTGGGCTATGGAGTCAAATTCTAGCAAGCAGAACTAGAAGGCAAGGCCAAAAGGATGCTAATGTATTCAGGGCAAGGTAGATAACCCTCAGAGATTTGGATAGATTGTTTTGATGAGATGGCTTGCTTCGGGATAAAGGGAAATGAAGAATCCTTTGATCCGGAAAAAGAGGAAGGAGGTAGGGGCAAACGGGACTAGGAGCAATTAAGAATTCCTAAATATAGAAATCAACAGAAAACATTTAAATGATTAAGTAGTTAAGACAGGGAGTTCTAACAGTAGTCCTGAAGTAATACTCCTAATTAATCATTAAGATTGAACAACATATATGAAATGAATGGAACTCAGAAAGGAAAAAATGACAAGATAGATGCACTATACTCTTCAAATTATCGCATGAATCCTAAATTATGAAGTCCAATTGGCTATTGTCTAGACTGCTGCTTTGAAATCAACACATGTGAGCCTCCAACGTACCAGCAAAATGTCTATAATGTTCTTAGCAATTTTATTCGACACTAAACACTTCATAAACTGAAGTATTTATACAAATTTTTATTACAAAATATCCTAGAGAAGTTTAGGAATAACTCTAGGAAAATAAGAATATCTTTACACATTAAGAACTGCTTAACAACTTAGCAAGCTGTCCTCTTATCTAGAAAATATAGTGCTATCTTATCTAACAAAAAATGTTTGTTTGAGTAGCTGTCCATGTTTGTTGGCATTTTGAAAATATCTTTGGAAGATGTCTTCACTGATACTCTTTCCACTTATACTCTTTGACCCTGTACTTCATCTCTGATACTCTTTCACGCTGCTTATTTACCATTTCAGTGCTATAAAAAAAGAAATTACAACAGTCAAATCAGCTAGCTGTTGTTTTCATTTTTTATACACTTTAACTCTGGATTCTCACTCTGATATTCTTTAACCTAAAAATTTGACATTTAATTGCTGTAAAAGGAGATTTCTTAGCAGTAAAAAATTCAAAATCAAGTACCGTGTTATTTTTTTTCTTCTCATACTGATTTCTTCATCTGCACTATTTTTCATTGTTTTCTTTGTTGCTACTATAATAAATCTGTGAAGGTATGCCATTGTTCAGCATCTGGAATCTTCATACTTTTCAATTTTCTATATTTTTCATCTACTTCAGTGTACTTAGCAAAATTTGGTTTAACTACAAATAAATGCTTGATTTCATTATGAAGGAAGAATAAACCTTCAATGTATTGAAGAACCACTTTCCCTCTTGGAGATCCATGTGGCAATTTCTTATTAATTTGTTCTTTGGCATGATCTCTGATCTTGTTATCATATTATTTCTGGTCCATTAACTTGTCATTGAATACATGTATGTCTGGAATGCATGCTTGTCTGAGCATAGTATATTTTGCTAAAAAATTGGTAATGGAAAAATTCATAGCATCACAGTTTTTCTTTCAGGTTATTCATCAAAGTTTTCTTCGTCAATACCTTTTTGATTTGCAATATAGCTTATGTCCTGTCCTGTATCTTCAATTCCTCTAGCTCAATCATGTTCTTACTGTTTAAGAAGGTAATTAGCCTTTGTGCCTGTGTTGTTTTGTCTACTAATTCTTCTGTAGTCTTTTGTATTTCATTTTGAGCTGCCAGAAGGAGGTCCCTTTGTTCATATATTATATAAATTGATGGCCATTGAAGATGTATGGCCTCAATGATGTTGGTCCATAGATGATTTCTTATGTAAGAAATCTTTGTGGTAAAATTCAAATCCTTCTGAATATTTTTGACTTGCTCTTCAAGTCTCTTAGCCTTTTGTTCATAATTATTTGCATTAATCAATGATGCTTTGTTTGATACCTCCATATTCTGAATCTTCTTCTTCAAATTGTTAGTTTCATGGGTTTTCAATGTCATTTCTTCCATTGCTTTGACAATTTTCCCTGCATCATTTGACTGTTGCACCTGTGATGTTGAGGATTCAGTATTGGAAGTAGTAGCTGATTGCACTGACACTGCAGTTGCCAGTGGCTCTTTGGGTGCTAACTTCTCTCCCAATGTAGAAGGAACAACAACTGTAATAACAGGAATAACTGTGGGAATGGTGGAAGCATCCGTTTCCTTCACAGTTTCCTTTTCTTTCATCAGTAAATCCAATTGGCTTTCCATGTCCTTGATTTGAGCAGTAAGCTTTATAATCAACTGCATCATGTCTTCTTTCTCTTTCTGTTCCTGAAGTATTTCCTTGCTCTGTGGATGCTCACTTTGAGGAAGTTTTAATTATTTCCTCAAAGCAGCAATGTCATCATTTTTATTTTTGATTAATAATTCAGCAGCTTGTACATTAGATGGGTCCACTCCTATTTGTAGAATGCTTTGATTCTAAGATATTTTGCATATAAGGAACCTTTGTCAAGATTCATCTGATCTTGCAAGTTGATAATAGTGTTTTGCAAATTTGTTACGCTCATGGCTTTTGTTATCACAGTGGAATAGAGCATCTCTGAGCTATGCCTGTGGAATTCTATTTGATCCAACTCATGTACCTTTTCAATATTTACGTCAAATTCCTTCTTTTTGTAATCATCCACTGTTTTAGGAGTTGAAGTAGTAGAATGTAAATAGGACATGATCATTTTATTTGAAGAATAATAAAATGCTGAAAGCAATCTATCCTCGTTTCCTGGCTTCTACTTGAGGAATTGAGAATAAATGTCACTTTTAATCTCCTCATTTCTTTTTTTGATTTGTTTATATCTGTATTTAATATTCAAATATTTTTCTTTTGCTGTTTGAGAAGAAGAAGTTTCCATATTCACCTGTTATTCAATCACTTGGGTCTCTTTTCCTTTGGAGGCTGCTTGTTCTCTTTCAATTTCTGTCAATGCCTCCTTTATTATTGTAGTTGCTTCATCATTACTGACCTTTGGTTCATCTTCCACTTCAATGATTTTTTCTTTGCCTATGGACCCAAATATTAGCCTTTTGTTGTAGATAAGTTTAAATTTTGTATCTGTAGTAGTTTATGTTGTATAGGAACCCTCCTCTCTACTCCTTTTGTTTGAATTTTTTGGCTCTTTAGGAATTACCACAGCAAGTGTGGTACCACTTTTTCTATTGGATGTGTATTTGCAGTCAAATCAACCAATGTATTCTCTTTCCATTATTCCTAATTAACATACTTTTCAATATCAGGTTTTGGTTCATGTATAAAAGGAGGTTATTTGCACTTATCTCTGATACTACTCAATAGACCTTGGGGGTCATAATTCCAAGGAAAACTCACTTGGAATTTCAATTCTGAAAATATGTTTTGTATCTCTTTCTCGGCATCCCTTTTATTCACTATAAAAGGTCCAATCTGATTTTTCAATTTAAACTGAGTCTTCTTTTAGGATGCCAAGGAATTGATGGCATCAGCATTCAATACCTGCCTTAAATATTCCGGAGCAAAGACTCTTAGAGTTAAAAAATTGGGTAACTTATAGGGAAGCAAATTGGTTCCAAAGATTCGTAGTTCACTGTGCTTCTCATATAAGTACCAATCTCCCATTTTACACTGCTCTAATAGCTGTAATATTCTTTTCATCTCTTCATTTATTCTGGGTTGTTCTGACTTATGAAGTAAATTCATTGCCGGACTGATAAATAAGTCTGTGAACTCTGTATAGTTATATTCAGTTCCTTCCTTTCTTAATAATGATGTCCAAAAAACAACTGATAGAGGCTGACCCTCTACATTCATCTTCTGCTGTGTCAACTGGTGGTGTATGGAATCAGTAATGAATTTAGAAAAATCAAAGACCATAGCAGGAGGCTTACCAGGGGATAGAGTGGATAAAAATCCAAGGATAGAATCATCAGTAAACTCATCAGTAAAGTATCCTAAGATGAAGGATAACATTGAAATAACATGTCTAGAACCCTCTAGAAACTTGGAAGTGGAATATGGAGGATTCAACTTTGGGATATCCACATGACTGGGCATAAAGTTCTGGAAAACCATGAATCTTTTAGGGAAATCTAACCCTAAGTATAATTGAGTCAGGGCTTCAATGGATAATGGGACTGCCCTAGGGTCAAATTGTGACTTCAACATTTCATTGATTGACTCAGCAGTGATAGAAAAGAGGATTTCCCTATCATTTTTCACAATGGATCTTTGATCTGGGACATAATACTTCTAGCATAATCTTATCAAGTCCTGAACAGGATGTGTCACTGGGACTATATATTTAGGTAAGTTTGTATCCCAGAGAGGCATTTCTTCTTTGTTTAAAAACTTCTCATGACACAAATTATGTACTTCTAATAGATTGAATTCTACTAGAGGGTCTAGAATTTTGTAATCCAAGTCAACTAAAGGGATAACTTCTTCATTGGACACTGGAGGTTGAAGAGGATTTACAGTGACAGTGGACTTAGCAGTGATGGCGGGAGTAGACTTTAGAACTTTTTCTGCTTCAATTTTAGGAGGTTTTAACACTCCAGGCTTAACAGGCTTTGAACCTCCACCCTTAGGTATGAATTTTTTTTTGTCATTTTAAATTAACTATATCAATATTATACAGCTTGCTATAGTGGATTTTTCTTCAGTAGAGGGTAATTGAGCAAATTTATGGGCAATGATGACAGCAGTGGGAAATTTAGTGCTCAATTTAGGGTTTTTAGGACATAGGTAATAGCTTAAGACAAAAAACGCAGGTTTTCTGAATGAATGGGACTGTAAAAAGAAGTTTTAAGGTTTTCAGTGATTTTTAAAACCTTTTGAACTGTGGAATTTTTCTTCAAAGGGTATGGACTAAGAATTTTAGCTTCAAAATGAGGTTCTATGCAAATGGTAATTTTTGGGAAAAAATTGTGAGGGCTTGCCCTCTTTTTCCAAGGTTTTGATATAGAACTGATGGGCACTTTAGCTTTTTAAATTTCAATTGGTTCAATTAGTAGTCAAAATCGTGAAATTGCAATCCAAATTCAGGAAAATACCTGATCTACAGGTATATTGATGATGTGAGAAGGGTTTCAGAAACTTTGATGGTTACTGCAATGCTGGTGTAGAGAAATGGCTTCAAAATAGTCTTCAAACAAGGATTGTTGGTTGAAATTGAGTTTCATTGGATAAATTTCAACAATTGTGAGCAGATGGGTTTCTTTTCGCAGTCGGGTGGGTTTTTAACATTTAGGAACGTGCACAATAACATTGATAAAACATATAATAAATCTTTTAACTTTATTATAAATAGTTAGAAGACTGTAATAAATGCAGGTCAACCTTATCGGCAGGAGCAGTTTTTATTTTATGAACGCAGAAAACCTTCAGTAGTTTTCGCGCTGGGTTGGGGTGGTAAATGGTTTCCCCTCAATTGAACGTGATCGTATCATAGTACGACACGTCATGGGAGGTGGTAAACGAAAAACCGGCCATTTCGCGCTCATTTGGGTATTCAGTGGTCAATTGATTTGGGAGCGTGAAACTGATCGTCGGCCATCGGATCTAGAAAGAGCAAGCGAACGGTCAAGATGTGATTTGAAATTTGCGGTCAAATGAACATGTGGGACCGGATGGCTTTTATGTGCGCAGAAATTAATATATGTTTAAACCTTTTAAATTATATCAAATGGGTAAGGTTAAAATCATATATGGGTGGGATTTATATGGTTGCAAAGGGAAATATGGGCAGAAATATATATGAAACCTTTGTAACAATGCTTATATATATATATATATATATATATATATATACAGGGAATATGGTTTACACAGGTTTAACATAAGCGGTTATATATATAAAACCTTTGTAATAATGCTTATATACAAGGTAAAAACGTGCATGAGGGGGGATCTGTTTTAACCAAGGGTTTAATTTATATATAAAACATGAGGTTTTATACATCGGGGAATATGTTTTTTTCTTAGACATATGTAAAACATGCCTAAAATCTTTTTGTGTTTTTATTTTTATTATATAGTTATAGACTATGGAAATGTCTATCACTATAGAGGGTGGGATATTTTACATATGGTTAGTTTTTTGCCAAAGTGGGTGTAATTGGGGTTTTATTTAAACATGTGGGTAATTAACTTTGGCAAAAAAGCTTATATTAGTGGGTTTTGGGGAATATTTAAGTACAAGGAGTTATATTAATAGGATAAGGTATTTTATAAAGAATTAATAATTAAGTTAGAATTTAATATGACATAGGACAATGAAAAACACCAAAATATATTCATATGACTAAGTAAAGTGATAATGTAAAAGAAAAGCTTTATTATTTGTAATTTGACCACTTTGACCTAGAATATAATATTTTTGGAGGGTTTTTATGTTTTTATGAATGATGGAAATTAATCAAAAGGGATGTTTCTATGAATGATGGAAATTAATCAAAAGGGGGTTTTCTTTTTCATTAAGTAAAAGGTCTTTACTTATGAATTTTGAAATGTAAATGGATGAATGTGGGGTAAATGATGACAGTTAGGGATTAACATAGAAATTAAACACTTTTAACTTAACAATCATTGAGCCCTAGGTCCGGTCCCAACAGAAGTCAGAGAAATGCTCTGAGCCTTTTTGACTGAAAGTCTAGAATGTAGAATAACTATAGGGGAAGGGAAATTAGTGATTTTTCCTGGTAAAAATTATTTACATGATTCTCCCACTTTTTTCTACCTACCCAGCTTTTAACCTAACATTTTTTCTTCCATTTTGTAGGTGCATTTGAGCTAGCAACCTTGAACATTTTATTCTTTTGAAAGCAATAAAAAATGTCTAAATCTACCTTATATCATCCGAGGGCTCAGATTAAACTGATGAGATCCTCTTTATTCTCTACCTATCTATTAATTAGTCAGGATTAAACTGTCTGACTAATTTTTATTCACTATTCTACAACAATAAAATTGAAACATGACAAGTCAAGATTAAGTAGTTCAACTCATCATGGATTATGACATTTATTAACACTCTGCCATAATCGTAAGTAAAAAGTAGTGGCATTTGGACTTGCTCACTTTCATGTTTTATTTATTTTTTCTTTGGGGTATATTATTTTTTCTAATTCCTTTAATCTTTACTTTAGGACTTTTACCCTTTTCTTGATTTGTGATTTTTGATTTTTTTTTATTTTTTACAAAATATGGGAAAACAACTTGCAGAAAGCAAGGTATGTACATATTTTTACAGGAATATCATAAGTCAATTCCAAATTAGGAATCCTATACTTATAGGACCCTAACAACTTCCATTCTAACTGAGATGAGAAGAGACATTCAAGAAATCCACCATATGCAACATCACTATAACGTCCGCCTGGGCTGCCGATCGAGTCTTCCGATGATTGAGTTCTTTTTTTTTTTTTGATATGCATATTTCATGCAACATTTACTTTTCGAAGTTCTTGTATGTAAGAGAGAGAAATTGGACATATCAGTCAGTATTAGGTTCAAACTTTATTAGTATTGATTGGCCTATAACTCTTCCAACAGACATGGTTTCCTGCAGGAAGGTTGAGGCCATCAAGTATTATTATTTGTAACCTTATTTTTTCTTTTTGATTAATGGAAAATAGGAAGGATATGCTAAACTTACAAAAAAGGGGGAAAAATTAATGATTTTGATGGGGTAAAGGCATGCATTTATATCGAATGGATATACCCAATTATTTTGAAGGTCAAGGTGAAGGTAAGGGTTAGGTGTGTATTTATATCAAATTTCTATCATCAAACCTAAGATTTAAAATAAGGATAGGGTGGTGGTGAAGGTGGTAATTTATAAGTAATGCACATCTTCTCTCCCATTCTTATGAGAGGGATGGAGGTCAAGGTGGGAGTGTGCATATATAACAAATGCCCACCACCAACCCTATGATTTAGGATGAGAATGAAGGTGGTGGGTAGTTATAATCAATGCATTCCTTCACCCTTCCCTCATGAAGGGGATGAGGGTGTAGATTTACTATATATCTTAACTAATAACCATTGTAACCTCTACATGAGGGCATAAGAGTTTGCATTTGTTATAAGTGCACAACTTGAACGAAACCAATGTGAAGGTGTGCATTTATAGAAAATTGATGTTGTCACCCTACCCCCATGGGAATGGAAGTGTAGTGTGAGGTTGGGGATATGCATTTTAACAAATTCCAACAATTGACCTCTAGGATGGGGGCAATTTTGAAGGTGAAGGTGTGCATTTGTTATAGGAACTACACGGGGAGTGAAGGTGTGCATTTGTTAAATTTACCCGATGAGTGAGGTGGAGGGTGAATGAAGGTGTAAAATTATAACAAATGCACACCTTCAATTCATACTTATAAAGGGCAAGAATATACATTTTTCATACACACCTTCATCAATGCACACATTCACACCCACTCCTATAAGGGGTTGAGGCTAGATATTTATTGCAAATGCACACAATCACCTCCAGTTCCCACCCACACTTTCATGTTAATACAAAAATATAAAACTTAGAGAATCCACTTAACCTTGTGTGTTACTCTAGATTATCATAAGTGTAGATTAGATAAAGGGAAAAAGCTCATAAAATTTCCACTTTCTTTCCTTTATTTTTATTCCAACGAACCTATTGGTTACGAATATTGGAGTTTCATTACCATTAATTTATTTACATCAACCAATGGTGTCATAAAAACTAGGTCTATTTCCTAACACAATTCCTCTAAATCTATTCTCCTACATTGATACCATTGTGAGGGGTGTTGCCTCCAAATTCATGATCAAATCAATGCTTTTGTCACACCCCTATTCAACGAAGAATAATAATATCTGTTAATAGAAAAAGATTAAATTCCTCTGCTATCTTGTTTATTCCATCCAATGGCTATTAATCTTCAATTCCTACCACCAAGAGAGCTTCCTATTTTTCTCTTTACTACTATGTTAAAAAATTTCCTTTTTGCCACATATCCATGATTAAAATAAAATCTACGTGAGAAGACAATATTTTAGTATTAAAAAGTTGTTATATATTTCTATGTCTATTCTCAAACTCAATTTGACCAAGAAGGTATTTTCTTAAATACCACCAAGAGAGCTTCCTATTTTTCTCTTTACTACCCACACCTTTAATGAACTAGGGTTATCTACCTACAACTTGTGTTAAGCCTATCCCAAAAAATAACTGCAAGATGTATATACCTTTTTTATTTTTATTTTATATGGATAATTACCATGTCCTCATTTCAATTAAAAAAAAAAAACCCCAAAGTCATCCATATAGATATGGAGAACATGCTATCTATTAATTTCTATCGTCATTAATTAATTTTCCTTATAGGTGGAGTCATAGAGGTTAGGTCCAGTTGGTGGATGTCTGGATGGCTTTGTATCTACACCTGGATTTGTTTCCCAATCCAAAAAATTAAATTAATGTCTCCTATTTCATCTTCCAAAGGAGTATTCCTACATTGAGACCAAAAAGAGGGGGGTTGTCTATATATTTATGATTGAGTAAATATCTTAAATGTATGCGGAGATGGAACAATAATATATGTCAATGAAATAAGACTAAGCTCCTTTAAAAATGTGTTTGATATACACAATGTTTGTTCATATTCATGTCCTTCTATGAGGGCGTTCTCTATTTTTATCTTTAGTAATATGTAAAACAACTTCTTTTAGCGTTATTTTTCTCTTGTGAGAAAACACGTGTCCTTGGGATTTGTATGTTTTACATTAATAATAATAATATTTGATGTAAAACAATATAATGTTAAAAAAAAGTAATGATTAATTAAAAAATCCAAAATTTATATGTATTTTTATCTACATCAATTAAATACATCAATTCACCAAAAAAAAATATTGAAAAAATCAAATTTTAATAAAAAATGAAGAACGGTTCATTTTAGTGACCAAACTAATTTCAATATATATATATATATCATGTTGCACATCAGCTTTATTAAATTCTAATCAAAATTCAAATATGAGTAATATCATGTCAAAATTGAATAGCTGCATACCAAAGTAGGATAAACAAAAGTTTAAAAGCAACCATAACATATTATCAAAAAATTAAGCAACTTGTAGCATTCTAATGTTTGATGAAGGGTTATTATGTGTTAGAGTTGGATTTTCCAATGTTTCATTTTACTATAAGCCAAGTATGGAGAGTTGTAAGCTAGCATAGGGACTTGCAGCTGCCTAGTTGTAGTAGTTATCCTTAACGAACACTGGGCCTCCAACACTAGGCCTCCCCATTGCTATATAATAGAGGTATTATAAGTACTTTTACATAAGATTGTGAGTAATAAAATACTCTTACATAGTATCAAAGGGGGAATTACTACCTCGCTTAATTATTTTCAAATTTAGCAATCTTTTAAGATCTTGGATGGAGTTTAAGTGAGGTCTCGAAAAATTTTCGAGCTCTACATATCTGTCTAAGAGATGATGGTTTCAATATATCAGATTTGAATGGGATTTATTTGTGATTATGTCTGGTCATATCTTAGTTTGATACCTGTGTTTTTTTCATAGACGGAGTTATGGGTTCATTTTGGCATTGATTTTTTTATTTTATTTTTTTCCGTTGAATGCTAATATTTCATGGTAAGGTCTTGCAATTTTTTTTAGACCTACATATCTGATTATGTGATGAATTGAATCTTATTTATTGTCAAAATTTCACCATGTCATGTAGTATATGAATGGATGAATTTTCATTAACAAATATGATCTCTTTTGGTCATGCGTCACATCATTATATGGTCACACTTTTCAAGTGCTTGAATTTGACTGTCAGTAGAGAGGGATCTATAGCTCTTTTGTATCTCTAGTCTGAGGATCTATAAATGATTTTCTGGGGATCCTAGATCCACTGTGAAAGCATAACTGGTTTGGCGCCGCCAACATTGAATCGTTGATTTCAACAATTTTTCCTGGAAGTGTAAGTCACATCAATATTTAGTCCACCATTTTATGTTGTGTTGATCCAATGGTTGAAAGTATTCTATACATGGCTATGTCCTCTAATTGTTCCCTTTATGAATTTTTTTTCCCTAAAAGTGATTTTGGATGATAGTTTATCTGGGTGTTTTCACCAATATTGGCCAATTTCTTCAGCTTGGGCTTTTGGAAAGATAAATCCCTTTAGATATTTTGTTATTGAAAACCATTTGAGTATTGTCTCTCTAATTTAACTACCTCACAACAAGTGTTTCAGTTTCATTTGGAAATTTGAGCAACTTATTGTATCTCATATTGGTCCACAATTGTTTAGATGGTACAATACCTGTACGTTTGAAGAACGTACATAATTTGTGCTTTTAGCATTGGAACATAACCAGTTGGCAGGGTTTCTTCTATAATGGATATATAAATTCAAGGATTTGGATGTGCTTAGTTTATCCAATAATTTATTTATTTTAAGAAATTCCCACTCAAATATCTAAACTACAAGTTATGTCTCCGATTTGAATCAAATTCTTTGGATCTATGTGACTTCAACTTTTCTTTCGCTGGATTTATACTTTGGCATGTGGAGATGCACAATTGCTTGGGATGGAACTTTTATTTCATGACCTATTTTCTAATTGAATGCAAAAATACTTATCTTTCCTTAATTCCTGGAAAAAACCACATATTTTTCTTTCAATCTCAAGCTTGCAAGTGATCCCTAGCTCAATTTCCTTGGCTTGTTGTGAGAGTCATGACAAAAGATATTTCCTTCAATCTGGGGTCCCAGGTTGCATTACAGACAATCAGTCAGTTTTTTTTGGCGATGCTATATTTCGTCAGCCTGCAAATTTACAAAGCTTCATTATTGAAGAAGAAGCACCACATTGTGGTATTCTCTAATTTTATTTTGGGCAGCTCAATTCATATTGGTACACACTGACATTTTTCATATAATTTGGGAAAAAAAAAATTGGGGACATTTCAAGTTATTAATATTTAAAAAGTTAAAATCATTTTAAATGATGCTTTTATGATGGGAGGTTATGAAACACTTGTTGGTTATTCATGCAAAACTAGGCGAATTTCTCTCCTGGTTAAAAGTTTTTTTTGTTGTCATTATCAACATTTTTTTGTAAATTCTTTCTTTTATAAACATATTAATCAACTTGTTGTGACATAACAAAATTTTAAATATAGATAAACGATTGCAAAAAAAAATTGATAAGAAGGAAACAAATGAACTTTGTAAATTGGTTCTTCAATTTCACTAGTGGTGTCCCTTTTGCAAATAAAGAATACAACTCTTAAGAATAGGTTGCAAACTTCAATAGCTGAGAAAATAAAAAAAGTTGACCATATTGATTCAACCATGGAAAACTATTTCAAGATGCTTGTAGATGAAATTCAAGAGAAGATTGACCTCCTTGATGACTTGGAGGAGGAAGTTGAGTATTTTTCTGACTCAGGAACATAAAATTTAAGGAAACAACTGGAAGAGAAAAATAATCAACATGTTATGGAAATTAATTGTTTAAAAGAAATAGTGTTGGAACAATATCAACTTTTGAAAAAAAAAATATGATGCATTGTCACAACAAATGATTGAGAAGGACGAGGTCATTCAAAAGCTGCAAGAGTCTAAGCAGAAACTTGAATTGGAATTTATTCATCTTCAAAAATATGATATGGAGATAATTGATGTTAAGGTGTCAAGCCCTCTGCCTTCCACACTTGATGATGTTAAATGCCAAAAGCCTAATGTTTATGATCATGACTCATCACATGCCTTTGTCACACCCAGTTTTGAAAACCATACTACTCGTATTCGGTCTTGATTGCTGAGAAAAATGGGATATACTGGACCAGGACTTGGGAAGAATGGAAAATCAATTGCTCCTCCTATTAACCCTCTAGTGCTGACATCAAGAGAAGGTCTTGGATACGATCCTATTTCCTCCTCATCACCTACATCCAACTGTGAGGCGATTGAAGAAAATGTTCCTTTTAATTGTAATAAACATATTGATGACATGGTTGCTGTTGTAGCTTATTTTTACCCTATTTTGTTTTTTTTTACTTTTTTCATGTTAAAAAAAATTAGAAAGGAAATAAATAAAAATCAAAAGAAAAGAGAAAGAAAGAAATGAGAATAAAAACAAAAAAATTGAATATATATATCCCTAAGTTAGCACGCTAGTTAAAATGCTTCTTTGTTTTATTTATTATTACTATTATTTTAATCCTTTATATTTCGGAGGATTATTTTATTGTAAATAAAGTTGATTGTATGTTTTGTCGCATAGCGACAAGATCTAATTGAAAAGAAATGGATGGGATCATCCCCGCCCGGATCAACGACGAATGATGAATTCGAGCACCCTATTGTGGAAATTATTTGCTTAATAAAAACAACTACTCATGTATACATTAATTATCAATCCGAGGAATGTCTTTTTGTTTCAAGGAAATTGACAAAATATATGCAAGCAAATACCAACAACTAACACTGGTTCTACATAATTATGTTCTACACTATCAAGCTCATTTGAAAAGAAATAAAATGTAAGACTTGAAAAACAATACTAAATTTTAAAAGCTGAAAGTAAATGACAAGAAAATAATTATGCTAATCACACGAATTGAATCAATACTAAAGTAAATCATACATTGCTGAATTGGAAATTTAACCTATTACACCCAACATAATTCAAATGTTAATCTATAGCAATAAATTAAATGAAATATAGAAATTGCAGGAAACAACAAATATGGAAAATGCAACAAACAACAAATTACTTGATGAAAAAGGAAATTTACTTTAAGGAACAAGAATTTAAATTCAAATAGACAAACACAACTAAACTACTTTAAATGTTCAAGGGAGCACCTCGTCCAAGGTAGTGGGCCCAAATGCACAAGACTCAGTTTTGCCTTGAAGAATAATTCAAATCAGATTACAAGTAACAGATGTAGAACTCGATGGATAGCTTCCTTTATTAAAATATATCATAGAAATAATTACATCAAAATGAAGCTCTTAGCTTTTCCTCAAGTTCAACAATTATTCATTCCCTCTTTGATCTATGTTTTCATTTAAATACACAAAGACCAAAGGGAAATTACAACTAAATTGATTACAAAATGATTTTCCATTAAAATTGTAGATTGCCTGATCAGCAAGATCAAACTTGAAATATCTCTCGATCATGATTCAGTTGGAACAAGTCGAATCTGGTATTGGAAAGGAAGAATTTGGAAAATGGCTACAATAGTAAATAGGAGAAAATCTCCTTCAGATAACATTTCATTTCTCTCAATATAGACCAAATTCAGGAAACTGGCTCATACAAAAACTGAATTGGTCTGTTCTTCACAAAACCCATGTCTCGGATTGTCAATATTCATCCTCATTTGTCCAAAATATCCACCGCAAAATTGTCACATTTTATCCCAACGAATTTCTGAGTTGTAATATTTGATTATGAACTGGAGATCAAATTTCCAATTTGGAAGAGACCTTGAAGAATAAAAGAATAAGTGCTGTTATAATATATTAATAAACCATCATTGACAAAATCATGCATTATAATTATTAATTTATTAAAAATAAAGGAGAATAAATATTACTTATCACAAGAGCATAACAAATTAACTTGTAAAGGGAGATATGGCACCATGTTTTTCTACTAAGTTTGACTCTTACTATTTTTAATGATGGAAATGAATTGAATTTACCTAAATTCCTACTTTTTTTATCTTAATAAAATGGCTTATAATGTACAAATAGAGTAAAAAACCCTTGTTTGTGCCCTCTATCACCATGGATTAATTAAAACCCTCATTGAATCACATTTAAGAGCCATAAGAGACAATTGGAAAAGATTTTTGGTCTGTAATCACTTTATAGAAGTACAGGAGGAAGAAATGGGTATGAAGGCTAGAAGAAGTAGGTGTGGAAGCCTCAATCCATAACCCTGAACCCATTAATGAAAAAGAGTGTTTTATTGTCGATGAGGCAAAGAAAATGGAAATATCACCAAAAGTGCCAGAAGATGATACTCCTCTTTGTAAATTCTTGGAAAATATTAGACAGAAAAATGAAAAAGAAGATGTTAGATAGAAGAAATCAACCACAAGTGCAGGATTTGAAGGTGGTTCACAACGATATCGAGTAAGCATGGCTTTGGATAAGAAGATTTTGGAGCTAACATGTCTAGTCAAAATCTTCTCATGTTTTTCTCTTTCAATAGAAAATCATGAGAAGAAAGACTCCATATTCAATTTTATTTCTTATTTGTCAACATAGAGACTTGCCTCTCAGCTTATGACTCTTAAGATGATTGTTTAATGGAGGATTATAAAAGGCCCTAAGGTGAAGTAATAGACACTTTTAATCTTGTTAAATTTTAAATCATTTTGTTGTTAAATAATTTGAAATTTAATATAAAAGCTTTTTTCTTTGGTGACCAATGCGTGGCTAAATAGTTTGATAGTCAACTTCGTGCTTGCACTCAACGGGAGGGCCCCCTGGAGAGTTGACTACAAGGAAAAGACCCTCTAGCGGAGGTTATAAAGGAGGCTTTTAGTGTTAGAAAATTGGCCAAAATTGTCAAAAAAACATCTTCTACAACATCTATTTATTGTTACGGAGGTTTTGGCGGAGATTTTAACGGAAATTCAACACAACTAAAAAAACTAGGTGGTCGGAGGTTATTACGGATGTTTTTTTCTTCAGTGCGCTACTAATGTTTCAACGCACAAGTGAGTGTCATCTAGACAATGACTCCGGGGCAGTCTAAAGTGCATGCACCGGGTCGTCAAGGTATAAAACTGCATCGGGCACAGTGTTGGTGATACAACACACAGGGTAATTCTAATTGGTCTTGGATTTGTGCAGTACCTATAGGTCATCTCAACGCACCGGTATGCAGAATTTTAGAAATGAAACGATGCACTATATCAGACAAAAGCACTGAGATTTATAATTGGTATTGGTATTTGTGTGGTGCCCATACATCGTACAAATGCACCGGTGCGTAGTCTCACATAAACGCACCGGTGCGCAGTATCGCACAAACGCACTGAGATTTTTAATTGGTTTTGGTATTTGTGCAGTGCTCATAGGTCATTGAAATTCACCAATGCGCTGCAGCATACAAATATACCGGTGTACAGTAACTGACATGCACCGGTGTTCATTTTGTATTTTTCAGAAACATCGACCTCTCACAGTGTAATTATTTTGATTTTTTAAATTCATTATTCATCAAAAGTCAACACATATTATAAAAATATTCATATCAATTAAATTTTTTTTAACGCATTTGAATGTGATGTTTGGATTAATTTGTTATATCATATCATAATTATTGTGATTTTTAAAAATTCATTATTCATCAAAAGTCGACACATATATATCTTATAACCATATTCATATTAATTAAATTTTTATTAGTGAATTTGAATGTGATGCTTGGATTAATTTTCTATATCATATAATCAAATTTCACATATCTTCATTATAATATTTAATCATCCATAAATTTAATCAGTGGTGTTACATTTCACAGCGACAATCGAGAACGCAATAGAATAAATTAAAACATATATATATATATATATATATATATATATATATATATATATATATATATATATATATATATATATATATATATATATATATATATATATATATATATAACACAGTCTTTGTCATACAAAATGGGAAAGTTATTGGTATCCCTTTGTCTTTGAATTGGGACACTATGTCCATTACATTAAACAAAATGTCTGATTTCACAGAAAAATATTTCAAAAATACAATGTCTTGCTTTGATATCCAAACATAGCAATCATTATTCTTCGCTTGAACTGTTGTCACTACTAGAGCTACTTCCATGACTTGGATTATTTTCAGAAATTTTTTGTTCAAGGTGTTGATTGTTTCCTTCTTCTTCACCTTCCATTTACAAACATAAAAATAAACTGTAATGAGTGTATATACATTGGTGGGAATAATGAAAATTGCAATATTAAATAATATACATCAATGTAAATCGAAAAGAATTGAGGTACCATAGCAACAATTGACTCATAAACTATACACATTCTTTCAAAACCATGTACCATGCCATCTTTCAAGATTTCATCTATTGGTGGAGTTCCATACTTTATTTCCTGCAAGTTTTATACCCCATAACAAATCATATATTTAATATAAAAAAAAAATTGTTCTATTAATTATAAACAGAGCTAAGTAAAACAAGATCAATAGATCTTACAAATTCCAAAATTAATTTCTGATATGCCAACATATAATCACAACCCATATTTAACCCAATCTCAATCAATTCATCTGATGGTTCTTCTTTGTATGTTAGCTCCTATTTGAATACATTCAATGATGCTTTTTGTAAAACAACCTAAAAAATACAAAAATGAAATCTAGTTAATTTGTTATAAGGAAGTAACAATTACTCACAAACTTAGATATCAACCTTTTTCTTCCTTGTCGTCCTGTTTTATGTGTTGAATGGGTTCCATTTTATTTTCCTTTTAGCAAGAAAATACTTGAAAATTAATATTTAATGCTAAATTGTTTATTTATTGTGCGTAATGATCGAAAAATTCAATGATTACATATTACATTTGAAGCACGTTGTTGTTGAGATGGCTCCTCCTGCGATGCAATTTTGTCCATTTCTTTGACCATTTCCTTGTACACCTTTTTGGACATTCCTAATGGCATATTTCTAATATCAGCTCGTTCATCTTTCGAGATTTTCATAATCTTCCTAAAAATGTAACATGACAATAAACTATTTAATTTTTATATTGATATGTGAAAAGTAAATATAACAAAAGTGATATTTATAAATAATTCTAGACAAAAATTTAAATGAATATTACTTTTTCATTCCTTCTTTTTTGTCGTTGTATTCTTTTGCTATTAAAACTATGACATGTCTCATTGACCAATTCTCTGCAAACATTTCCTGTAGTTTAGATAAAATTTGGTTCTTGGAATCATTGGATTGATTTTTGTATTGTAAGTGGAAAGAACGTCTATACATTGGTTCCACTAGATCCCTAAAACTTTTGTAAAAGTTTTTCCCCCTTTCATTACCCTCCAGCACCACTCTAGATGAGCTAAGAAGCAATTAATTTTCATTTGCATGTTCTAATTTTTTCTTTTCTTAGAAAAACATTCATTTTCTGAGTTATTGGTCACTGTAGAACATTAAACAGATGTGAATTAATAGATTGTTTGACACATGTTATCTAATAACTTTAAGTGTATTATTAATTAAAATTAAAAAAAGAAACTCATATTGGATCGATAGTATTTTTTCATTCACGTGATTTATCCTTTTGCAATTTTTCCATCAAGATTTTACACTCTTCTGGTCCTAGATCATAAATAATCTTATCGAGCTTCGTCATTTTGTGGCTCTGCATGATACACAGTAAACAATACATATTAGTTAAACTTACATATAGTTCAAAAATAATATTTTTTGTAAAGAATTTACAAAAAAACTTACCTTTTTTGCTTCTCTTGATGTGTTATCAGTATTTTTGTTACTTGATCTCTTGTTAGTCATTTCTTTATCAATTTGAAACCTGTACCATATCATTAATTAATATATTTATAAATAAATTGTCAACTTTTTAGGTAAAAAAAATATGAAGAAAATGGTGCGCCATTCATGGTGTACGCATCGACATCGGTGCGTGGGGGTCTTATAAATGCACCGCCCAAACAATATAATAGACCGTATGGTGCTATATGTCAACATGGAGCACCGGTGCATTACATGTTAACCACCGCACCGACTAACATAGAGAAAGTAATAAAAATCGTCCAGTGTTAGTTTTTGTAGCATAAACGCCCCTCGCAAATAAGGGATCACCATATGGTGCTCTCTATCAACTATGAGACCTGGTGCGGTGTGTTATATGTTACACTATGCACTGATTAACAGAATAAAACATTTTTTTACGGAGCAGTACGTTTGTGGTGCGCCATAATAAAATAGAGCACCGGTGCCGTATTTTACATATGGCACACTAATTTTAATATATATATATATATATATATATATATATATATATATATATATTACACAGTACTTTCACGGTGCGATGGGAATATACAATGCATCGGTGCACTAGGATAAGCAAGGCACACCGATAAAGAAAATAAAAAATTTCAAAAAATCATGCAAGGGTTGACATGGACAGGGATCCGACTATGCAAGTCGTCCCGTGGGTTGGATGTCAATCTTATATTGATGATGAACCTCAGTATCTAGTTCGAAATGTCGGTGGAAGGAAAAAACCCACTCAATGCAATGGATCTGCAAGCAATTTCATTACAAAATACAAACCCTATAAATTTAAAATGAAAAGCCCTAATTCTGAAATCACAGAAACAGGGAGAAGAAAGGGCATAAACAAAAATAATGAAGGGTTTAGGGTAAAAATGGATTTTTTTTTCTTTTGTTTCTGAAAATGAAAAACAAATTGAATTTTTTTTCTTACTTCGTAAAAAAACTGCAGAAAAAAGTTAAAAAAATAATCAAATTTAATCACAAGATCGTTTGAAATTTTATGTTACAGGGTTTGAATCACTAGAGCTTTGGAATTCTGATTATCTGAATACTTCTGTTTGAACGTATTTCACTGCTCCACATTGCTCTCGTGCTCTCTTGCTCCATGTATGTCTCCTGCAAATCTCTGGCTGAATTTTTTTGCAAAAATAGTGAAATAATGAAAATTGTTTTGTATTTAAAGAGTTGTTTTATGAAATTAGATTTTCGAAAATATTTTGCCACCCATTTTTCAATTTACTACTTTTTTTTCACTTAAAAAAATATAGTTGCGATTTTTTTTCACTTAAACAAAATAGAGTTGCGCTTTTTTATTTGCGGTTATTCATCATGGGTGCGTCCATTGGTAACATGGCACCGATGCGTAGTAACTAAAATGTACCATTCCGCAGTAACTAAAACGCACTGGTGCGGTTATATGTACAGTAGCACCGATTTGCAGTAAAGGCATTGAAATTACTTTTAGGTGTGTACACCAAAATTTAGTGAACTCCAACCATAGAAATTGAGAATCATAATTTTGTTTATTCTTGATGGAAATATGCAATTAGAACTAGAATTTTGTTTATTCTTGAGAATTATAATTGGATAAATTCTTGATGGAAATAACTATTCTTCGAATGTATTTTGTTTATTACAAGAGGTCCCCACTGATTATGTGGAGGGAATGCAATGTGGGGCTTGTGAAGATGCAATACTACGGGGCCCAAGTGGGCAATTGCAACATGTGAACCTGTGCTATGCTAAGACGTGGGAAATTATCAGAAATGGTTGGGAAAGTTTTGTTTCTGAGTAGCTTATTGAAGTTGGAGATATTTTACTTTTTAGACATGTTGGAAATGTACATTTTTCTGTGAAAATATTTGGGTCATTTCTTTTCAAAACTACACCTCGTCTTCTTTCGGAAAAAGAAACTTGAACCTTTCCACAACCTACAACAAGAAAATGTGTCAAAAGGAGCCTCTAACATGAATATCTATTTTTGACATGCATATCTATTTCTTCTGTTAAGGTCTCGAAGGAATTGATTATGGCCAGTCTACTTCACTGAGGAATCTGCCTGAATTTTCTTTGGTTCTACCGAAGGGTGCAGTTACTAATAGATACAGGATTGTAGGCTCCCTCCAACCCTCATTAAATTGCAAAATATGGATAAAAACTCCATATAAATGCTTATCATTTGCATAAAATGCCTCGAAACACAAAATGGAGTGTTTTCTTTTTTGAAAGTTGTGTGTTATTATGGTGAAAGAAATTATTCTTTCTATCGTTTGCTAATATGGTGAAGAAATAGAATAGTGCTCAAGTATACGACAACAATCTTCAATCATATTCTCAAAATATATGGGTTCTTTGTTAAATGCATAACTACAATATTCGTTCATATCGTTGCTAGGAAAAATTCAACTGAAATACCAATACGACAGGGTTGGTACTCTCTACTATCCCATGAACCCATAAACCCCACAAAAAATCTCAAAATCATTCTAATAAAATGAAAAATAGTCCAAAAATATTATTATTATTTGTCTATTGCATTCTTGACACTCGAATTCTTCTAAACTCTGTTCATGGAATTAGCATCCATAAGAGGCAACACAATGGTAATATACTCGAATTCTTCTAAAATATGTTCAATGTAATTAGTACATGTGAAATGGTACATGTGTTATTAATTCATCAATATTTATACTTTTTAAAATGGGTTTTTATAAAGAAGAGGAGTTAATTACCTTATATCTTATAAGACTTTTTTTTCGAAACATTATAATATGTATTTTGAATTAATGTTAAAATCAATATTCCACTTGATAATTTTCAATTATGTTGATCTCAATAAAAATGGTGTACTGTATAAAGTTTTTTTTTTTTTAGTATGTAAGATCATAATAAAATAATGATAATTCTGAAGTACATGAATTTATTTGCATTATTTTCTAAACTTTATTATGTTACAAAAATTCATATTATTCTAGATTTATTATTTTACAATTATTTACAATTTAACAAATTAAAAAAATTAAAAATTTTAATAAAATCATTTCACATTATTACAATTAAAATTTTCACATTAATACAATTAAAATTTTACAAATACAAATATATATATATATATATATATATATTTCTTTTTTTTCTTTTTTCTTTTTAAATTTAGCTAAATTCTATTACTAAAACATAATGTACAATGAGGCACTGGCCTTAGCAGTTCCTAGCCATCATACTTGGCATATATCATCCGAGACATGTAAGCGACTGCCCAGAAATGGGAAACCAGTCGAGTCCAAAAGAGAAGAGCCGCCCTCGTAGGGGAAACTGGTATATGTTCAAGAAAAACTGATATGTTTCCAAAAAAACTAGCTATTGTTTCCAAAAAGACAAGAAAGAACCCAAGAAAATGAGATCTGAGAACTTGTTTCCCAAAGAAGTTGGCAGAATTAGCAGTCATGAGGAGGATTTGGACATTCTTCAACAATACGACACCTGTAGGCGTCCTGTGCATCCAAATTTTCCTGTTCTTGTTTAGCACCAGCAGTCCGAGGTTGCTCAACAAAGTCAACCACCACGATGCCTATGCCAATGTGAACTAGGTGATTGGTGCATGCAGAGGGCTCATTCTGAATTGCATGGTGAGGCTCTTCCTGATGAAAACCTAGAGAAACAGCTTGCGCAACCTCCTGAAACCTGATATAGATGGTAGCTTTGATGATGGGTTGATTCACGGTGCATTTGTAGGTGCACTGAGTAGTGAATGGAGAGGACTATGAGCTGGAAGGGCCAGAATGCTGGGAATGCTGGGAAAAAAAGCTGGTGGAACGGATTCTACCTCTACCACTTCTCGTATCAGGATAACGCGGAGTGAAGTACTCAGAAGAGGGCGAGGCGGTGGCACTTGAGCCAGAATCAAGCAACCAAGAAGAAGGTGAGGAGCAAGGCAGTCTTCCTCTGCTGCTGCCTCATCTGCATCTCATTCTATAATGCAGCCTCAGCATTTCTTCACGGAGAGGAGAGAATAGATAATGCTGACTGGAGAATGCGGAGGACTGGTTGCTGCTGAAGACATCAGAGGGCGCAATGGAGGCAGCAGGGGTCGAATTGAGGCTGAGAGGGCATAATGCACTCTGAGAGAAGTGGAATCCAGTGCCAAACTCAACACAGCTAAGAATTGGGCAGTGTTTGCCAGTGGAAGTGCGAAGAAAGGAATTCTCAACCTATAGAGGGAAATTGTGCTGGAGGGGCGGAGGAATAAACTCAAGAGCAGGCCTGGAGGCTTCTGGAGGAGCCATTACAAGGTAAAGAATAAATCGAACAATGAGCAATCGAACAGCGAGCCACATTGAAGGCGAATTCATTTGGAATGTTAATGCAATGTTACGGGCAGATAAATGGCAGCACCACTTGCGACCTTCAACATGCCTCAAAAGAATAGAAATTCCCATCCTCATGATTTGCATTTATATCACCCACAGCTGAGGTTATAAATATTTTACATACAATTACAATTACAATTTTACAAATATTTTACATACAATTACAATTAAAATTACAATTACAAATACAACTACAATTTTAGAATTTTGCATACAATTAGAATTAGAATTAAAATTTTATGATTTGTCATATATACAATTACAATTATAACCATTTCACAATAAATTAAATATTACAATTACAATTAAAATTTTACAAATATTTTACATACAATTACAGTTAAAATTACATTTACAAATACAAATACAATTTTACAATTTTACATATAATTAAAATTAAAATTTCAATTACAATCACGACATAATATTTAATAAATATCATGGTCATTTAATATTAAATTAATTAATAAACATCACGATCATGATAACCATCGTACAAACATCATATTCAACTAAAAAACACAATCATTTTTGCTAACATCATCGTGATCATGATCATCCAACAAAACAAAATTAGCATTGTATAACATCATCACAACACAAACATCAAATATACATCTCATGTCAAATAACACATGCTATCACATACACATCTATTTACAAGCTGCACATTAAATGAACATATCTAACATGACCTAAAAATATACACATCATGATGATCACCAACATGTAAATTAAGTACAACTGCAACATGAACATAAAATACATGGACCATATATATATATATATATAATGTCAAAAATATACAACTGTAATATAAATGTCATGGATCAGCTGGTAGTACATCATCAATAGCAGTACTAGTCGAGGCCTGCTCAGTCAACGGTGCAGCTTCGACAGTCGATGGTCCAGCCTGCTCATGATCATGAGTACTACTGGATGCTATAGGCTGTTGACTGGATGTTGTCGATGTTCTAGCCAGCTCTCCATGATGACTGCTACTCGATGCTAATGGAGGTTTCTCATCTGGCGCGGCGCGAGGTGAACAATCATCAGATGACGTGTTATTTCTCGCGGATTATCGATCACATGTTGCGTCTCGACCACACCTATAACGTACAACAGTCCTTCTCAGCCGTGTAACTAAGGTCGTAGCTCCTATGACATGCTGCATCAGGCTGTACATGTCACGCGACATGCCTCTCCACATATGTAACAACCTACCATCCATTTGTATGTCTCTCATAGTAGCGGGCCTGATGCCCACCTCAAAAATCAATGTAGTGAGTTGGTCGCCCAACTCCATCCTGTATCTTCTATCAAGTCGACCACGCCTAGTAAAAGGCAGTACTGGCGCACCATCAGGAGTAGGTCTCTCTACACTAGCCTCCTAATGATCCTCAACTTCTAGCATACACTGATCGTCATCATGATCCACACCTAGATCATGTGGTGGTGTTGGCATGTCCTCGCCATCAAAATACCCAATGTCTACAAAATATATACAAGTAAACAACAATAATTAGGCAATTTCATTACATAATTTAATAAAAACAAGTTAAATAACATGTTAGAATAAATTTAAATAAAATAGTAATATTACCTCTATCATCTGGGGGCTTATCATCTGTGAAGAGGATGTTGGCACACCCTCGCCAATCCAAACCATCATAAGGATAGGGGACCATAATGAAGGGATGCTCGTCAACACTGGCTAGAAAATCCAGTACATCATAAGATATCCTCGTAGAAAACACATTCTCGCCCCTCTTGGGAATCATCTGTCTGCACATGTGCATTCGTGCCTCGAACATTGGCCTACGAGGCTGCCAAAAAAAATTAGGCCTCGTCTCTGGAAACCTCTCAAAAAATAAAAAAAAAAGCTATGAATAAAAAGGGAAGCTAACCCTCCCTTTTGCATGAGCACGACATCTATCTAAGGTTGTACAGAACTGCCGCAAAAAAATGGCAAACCACCTGACAATTTGTGGCTCTTGTACTAAAGAATCATAATATAGAAGTGAGCAGCTAATGCATTGCCCGTCATTGGTGTTGTGTGAAATGGTAAAAATTAGAAGTGAGAGGCACCTCACCTCCTCACCACCAAATGCATCAATACGTAACTAACCTCTGGAGACCTGAAAATATGAAAGAGACAATATATCTGCGCTAATGTATCTCTGGGAGTACACCAACTGACTCCCTGTTGCATAGCCAATTGGAACCTCTGGGAACGAGGGAAAATCCACCCCTCTCCTCGATAGCCCTATAATGAAATATATGTCCTCCTCAGTGGGCGTGTACCACTGGTTAGGACCAACCCGAAAAGCATGTTGGTGGGCATTCCACCTGCAAATAAGATGTCTCAAAAACACACCATGGCCCTTTATGGAAGTAGCCTCCTCATAGAAATTGAGGAGGCCTACCTACCTTAGGAGCCTTTGGGTAGCTGCTGTAATAGGGCTAGGGTATGCATCTCTCTCCCTCTCTCGTGCCTCCCACATGTGAACCATGTCATACTGCTCTGCCTGCTGTTGTTGTTGTTCCCCCTCTTCTCTCCTTTCAGGTCTCTGAATGATTGACATATTAAATACAATTTTTTAATTAAATGAGACATGTATTTAGGAATATAGATATATTTTCTTTTTTGAAAAAAAAAACAAAACAGTCGGTGCACCACAAAAAACAGGCATGCATCGATTCTGGGTCATATTGTTTTGTCTCGCAATGGAGGCGGTGCCCAAATAATATTTAACACACTGGAGGTGATGCACCTAAAAATTTTCAGCGCACTGTTGACTATGTATGGTTTCTTAAGTGTGGTGCACTGACTAAACACTACACCCCAGGGTGTACAGTTCGGTTAGGGTACCGACCTCCTGATATCATTACATAGTCAACGGTGTGGTCTTTTACCAAGCTGTACCATTGACCCTGTCGAAATGTGGAATGCAATGCGCTGACAAAAATATCCGCCCCGAGGCAGATGTTAAAGTCAACGCACCGCATTGTCTCTATTCATTGACCACACTGCGCTTAAAAAATAATGACACAGTGCGCCTTCCTTACCACCGCGAATTGGTGTGGATATCGTTAGCACCGGTTGCGATGTGACCTATAAATTTAGAGGCAACATTGCGAACCAGTGCAAGCCGAATGGCTCAAGTGTACTGCGCGACACAATTTTTTTTTCTTTTAAATTCTTAATTTTAAGTATTTGAAATTATAATACGCTAAAAGGATTAATTATGGAAAAACAAAAAAAATGCGTGTACATTTGGCTATTGAGGAGGCATATTGGCAGTAGAATTTGCAAAAGAAAATTTTCCGACCGTTTTGCAAAATTCAAGCTGGATATTGGTAGGCAATGCACAACAACATTGTGTGCAATGGGTGTAATGGGAGCATCAATGTTAGTGCAGCTCAGACAAGGATAAATTGCACCGATGCTTGATATTTCTGGAGCTGCACTGAGAAAAGTGAAAAATACGATTTTTTGGCCGTACTTTTTTTTTATTTAACCCTATTCCAGTGCACGGGGCTTTATAGGCACACCGGGGTGGTTGCTTAAGACCGCACTGGGTGGTTTCTATTTTGGCACGGTGTTTTATGACGCACCAGTGCGGAAGATTTGTAAAGCACCGGTGCGCTAGAGTAATAATACGCACTGGGTGGGTGTGTACGGAGCGCACGGTGTTCGGTGTGCCAATGTTTTGTGCGCACCAGTGCTTTCTCTTATTGAACGCACCGGTGCAGTTTATGATGATAAGTGCATCGAACGAAAAACATCCGTAAAAACCTCCACCCGCTAACCTCCGCTAGAAACAGATGTCTGGGGTATTTTTATAAGGGGTTCCTCAAAAACATCTGCTAGAGGGTCTTTTCCTTGTAGTGGTTGCAATACTAGATTATTTTATGGTTATGTTCATTTCAATTCATTAGTTAAATAGTCTTTTCTTTACTACATATCGTTGATGTTTTGATTAGTATTTTTTCCATCAATTGATAATTTAATTCTCAGTATATTGAACAGGTCGAGCGCTCATAAAAAGACAAAAAAAAGTTACTTTTCACAGTTCATTTCATTCAACATTTTCAGTGATTTCATGAGTGATGGATAGAGAAATTCTAAAGTATAACTGTGCACATTAGTAATCCTTTTGAAGTTACAATTTGGCTTGGTTTTTTTCTGAAGAAGTTTGATTTAGATTTACTCTTCTGTAAATTAAAATATAACTTCAATTTGCAAAAGCATTTAGGATATTTCGTTTCCTCGCAAATAGAAGTAGAATTTCAATTCAGCCATTAGAATGGACTTTTCAATTTAGTCCAATTAGAATATATTTTTATTCTTGTTGCAATAGAGTAAATTTCAAGTCAATTCAAATAGAATGACTTTGAATTCATGTTGCAATAGATTAAATTTCAATTATGTTTGATAATTATAATCTTTAATTGATTTCGCCTTGAAGTTTTGATTTGCTTTGAAAAGAGTGATTTTAATGGGAAGAACATGCACATAGGAATATTTTGATTTAATCTAACCTCATTTATATTTAGTTTAATTTCATATTTCAAAATAAAAAATAGAACTCCTAGCATATAATTTTCACATGCACTTCATAAGTACACGAACTTGGTTGACAATTAATGAAGTAATTTAGCTTTCAATTAAATTACTCAACATGGCCTAACCTAGAGAAATGGGGACACCTTGAGGTAGTGGTCAAACATGTGGTTGCACCCAAAGAGGTTATATTAAATGATCTCATGACCTGTCCACACATAAGTGGATCAAAGCCCACCCCCATCTCCTCCTAAATTAAGAAGGGCCCCACCCCCACCACCACCCCCACCCCCACCCCCACCCCCATAGGGAGAATTGAGTGTCCACATAGGTGGTTATAGTGGTAGCATATGGAATCATATAGAAATAAGAGATTGGAAAGGATTCCTCTAGATTTGTTAACTATTGAAGATGTCAAGAGTCCTAATCCAAGTATTAGCTTGGATAATGAAGTGAAAGACATGCTTGAAGATGAGTCAGCACAATCAGAGCATCAATCTCACAATTTGGATCATTCTAAAAATGATTCCGAAAACAGAAAGGAAAATCTAGAAAAGATAATTGATTAAGTAATCTAAGAGATTGAGATGCAGGAGAAAAAAAGGAAGCAATGGAACAGAGTCAACTTCTCAAAAATTTCAGCACAGTAAAGATACACTTGATCAGTTAGGAAAGTCCCAGCCAAAGAATTTGAATAGTGAATGGGATGAGTTTCTAAAGCAATAAAAACTCCTAAAACAAACCCCAATACTGATCAAACTACTAGTTTCCAGACACCTGAACATTCCCAGAAGTTAGTGGAAACTTTTACTCCACTACAACAAGTTCCAGAAACTCATGGTCGAGAGATCATTCCAACTTATCCTACAAAACATATAGTGTTACAAATTGAGGAAATCCCTTTGTTGGATGTCTTCTATAGTCCTAGTCATAAGGCTGTAGTCAAGAGAAGAAAAAGGAGAAGAATTGATGAGACGATCTCAGATCTTAAAAATAAATCAGTAGACGTTTTATGGAAGGATCCCCTAGCTGATCCTACTGAACATTTAACAAAACTATCACAGTTTTTAGGGGCATATGCTACTGCCACTATTGATGAGGCCACTGGGGTTAAAATGTTACTAAAGCAGAAAGAAGATAGAATACAAGAATTAGAGAGGTTGTTACACCAAGAAAAATTTAACTCCAACGAGCAGATGAAATTTAAGATGTCCCAATGTCAAAAATATTTTGAGAGTATTAATTTGTAGCATCGAGCAGAAAACACTGAGAAGCAAACACAACTGGAAGCAGCAATGACCAGATTACAAAGCCAGCAACAGTTAGAGAAATTCATAAAGGAAGCACTGGATGTAAATTCTAAGTTAAAGCAACAAAAGGATTATTTTTCCAACAAGATTCTATTACTGGCTCTTATTGTGACCCAACTAAAATATAATACAGCAAGTAGCTATCCATAAACTTGAACATGAGAATATCGAGAAGAAAATCAATGAACACATTCAATGGCAAGCACCAGACTCAGGCAAGGAAAATGATCTACGCCAGGTAGATAAGTCCCACAAGGAAATCTTATTCAAAGATTGGGATGTTTAACCCTTGGTTACACTGAGAGGGGGAGGGGGTGAATCAGTTTAATGCAGTCATGTTCTTATTAAACTTTCTTTTATACTCATTCACATCCTCATTTTGTGATCAACTTGATATACAATGGAAAAACAATCTTAATAAGTGAGCAGCAGGTATTAAGCAGGATAAATACAGAGTATCAACACATAATCATCATGCATATAGACAACAGATATAAGTGGAAACCCATAAGGGAGAAAACCACATCTTATTATTGTTGTGATGCAAAGGCAAGTTCCAACTCCCTCTCACCACTGATTTTCTGTAGGCTCCTACCTACAGGAGGCTACAACCTCAATTCTGCAAGCTAAAGCTTGCAAGGAAGATCCAACTCCCATCTATTTTCTACAGGCTACAACCTACAGGAGGCTCCTACCTCAGCCAGCTACAACTGACATCTATCAAGCTACAACCTGATATGGAAGCACCCACTTTCTCACTCTTGAAAAAAAAAAAAACATGCTGATTTACCTGGATATCAGCTCTATTCTATTCCTTCTTCACTGTTGTCCACCAGCCTTCATATCTACCTTATATCATCTCTGAATCTTCATAGCTTCTCTATCTACTCCTCCTTCTTCTTACCCTCTATGCCTCATTTCTCCATTCTCTAACCAATAAATGCATATGTTGGTAACATTATTTATGGAGATCACCTCATAATTGTTTGCATTCCACAGGGAATTCGAAATGAACAGCCATGACTCTTTGCCTTCCACCTTCTCATTTCTTTTTCATCTCGTTCAAGAGAATATAGTAATATGTACATATTTCAGTTTTTCAGTGGATTTTTGTTTGCCTACGGAGACTTTCCTTTGCATCACAAACAATATAAAATTAATTAAACATTTAAATTTACATTTGCAACAGATATATCTCATTCAACCCTTCCAATTCTTGGCTCACTGTATGTTTGTATTTTCTTCTGCTGTAGTGTAACAATTCTGCATACTCTCCTGCTTTCTATGCATGTACAATGCATTTCCCAAATTATGTTCTAAATCTGGCAACTTTATCAATGCGGAAGCTTTCTTCAACCTTCATGGTTCCAACCATAGCCAAAATATACTTTGCAGACTTACCATATGAAATGATCTTGTTAAACCCTTCGGAACTTAAACTCAAAATCTAGGCAATATTTAATTTAATGTGCGGAAGCTTTTATATCTCAAATCATAGATTTGAGATATTAAAATAAAATTCTTATGGTTATAAACCCCATATCACAAACATACACGGGAGCATTTCTTTTCCTTAAAATCCTGCGGTTATAAATCATAGAAATAAAACACTTTATAAAATGTGAATCAATACAATTAAGAACCCCAAATCTTCGCTCTCTCTTATATTAATGTCCATTCGATTTCACGTTCCATTAATCCATACCTTGGGTTAAATTACTCAAAGGTGCCAACAATAGTCAACAATATAAGGACTCTTAATCCTACCGTCCAGCATTTCATTAACATAATTTTTCGACCTTGGTATAAACCATCGCACATTTAATATTGGGTCCCACAGCATATTCAAGCCATATATGATAACAACACCATACTTTTAGACCACGTAACATTTCCTCCGCTTTAATGTATGTCCACGCAACAAGTATTAAACCAAAGGTAAATCTTGCCCACTTGTCTCATACCAAGTTCAAACTTTGTTTAAACCAATGGCCAACACATATAAGTCAAACCTCATATCAACCCTTCTTCACAACATAAACTTTATGTTATAAATTTAACACGAATTTTAGCTCACCAACTCCCTACCATTCAATTCTATGGTTTGACTTCGATTAAAACACTTACATGTTTACGACTCACACTTCCATTTCACACTTTAATAAAAATCAATTATCCAAATGATTAATACGGGCCCCATAGCTTAACTCTTACCTCTTCACCAGTTAAAACCCCCGCAGCTTTGATTACGAACACCCTTTGATCTTTCGTCTTTACCATCGAACGAAAATCACATTTTTTTAAGAACAGAACTTTAACTCGAAAAAAATGTGTGAAATAGGCAATCCACGCCATCGCTTTGGTTACTATACAGACCATAGTCTATGCATCCATGGAAAAAGCACCCCTCTGTCATTGATTCGGATTTCAAAAGGTCCATAAAAAAATTTCATCAACCTATTTCGGATTCTCCAATACACGATTTCTGTAGTTTAAATAACCCTACAATGCACTCCAACAGTTAATAGATGTGGATTCTAACTCCACCTAATAAATACAAAGCCATAACTGATTTCTAACCCCATAACTTCACGGTCCCATAATTACATAACAGAATTATACGTTCCCTCAAAATGCCTTATTTAATACTCATTCCGGTCAAGCAATTCTATTCCTCGATATAAAGGTCCATGGAATTAAATTCAATAGCATTGATCTGAATTTCTTATTCATTCCATAATCAAATCATTACAGCATAAATCCTCAGCATATTCGAATTGCTTATGAATCAAAACATTGGCATTAACCCTTATGACAGAGTTTATCACGCATTGCCCATACAATTGCTTATTGGACTCAAGCCTATTGACACAGAATTCAAATCAACAATATCCATATAATACTGAGACAAATCATTTTATATACACAACTGAATTTACTTACAAAATCTCCTTGTTTTGGCCAGATCTTCAGACTCAGTGGCCCTTTCAACCTCACTACTCTCTCTCTCCAGATCTCTGCTCCTTCTGCTTCTTTGCTCCTTTGAATGATAGTCCAGGTGTTGCTCATGTCTTCTCCTTTGCCATCAATGACAAGATTTCCAACAGTCTCCCCCTTTGGCATTGATGGCAATACTCCAATGCTTCCTCCAAGACTTCCTCTGCTTGCCTTTTAGAAGACCCTTTCTTATTTTTCTTGCTTTTCCTCCCCCTTTGACATCAATGGTAAAGGGTTGCACTTTTCCCAAAGTGGTTTCTATCTTTTCATAATACTTTGATCTTAAAGACTAGTTCCATGCACTGCTCCATTTCTCTAGCTCTTTTGTGACAATTTATTGACTACTCTCCCCCTGGAATGATGCTTTATTTTCATGTCAAAGAGTAACATCTGTAGACACTACCCCTAGTTTGTCTCTTAGATATTCGAATGGCTATTTAGCAAGAGGTTTTGTGAATATTTCTGTTGTTTGTTCCTTTGGTGGTACATATTCCAACTTCACTACTTTCTGTGCTACTTGTTCTTTGAGGAAATGGTACTTAATTGGGATGTGCTTTGTTTTTGAATGAAATACAGGATTTTTTGATATACTTATTGCACTTTTATTGTCACATTTTATTGAAATCGGATCATCCATGCTTACCTTCATTTCTTGGAGAGTTTCTTTCATCCACATTACTTGTGTGCAACATGCTGCTGCTGCTATGTATTCCGCTTCTGTAGTAGATAGAGAGATAGAAGTTTTCTTCTTGCTTAGCCATGCCACTAGAAATTTTCCCAAATAAAAAGCACCTCCACTTGTGCTTTTCTTGTCATCCATGTAGTTGGCCCAATCTGCATCTGGATATGCTATCAAAGTGAAGCTTTTGCTTTTTGGATACCATAGCCCATAATGTGCAGTTCCTTGTAGATATCTAAATATTCTCTTGATTTCTAGTAAGTGATTTTGTTTTGATGTTGCTTGATATATTTCCACAAGTCCTACTGCCAACATAATGTCTGGTCTAGAGGCAGTTAGATATAGTAGACTTCCTATCATGGATATGTACAGTCTTTGGTCTATATCTGCAGATCCATCATTAGCACATAGTTTGCATCCAGTGATCATGGGAGTTGACACAGGTTTGTAGTCTTCCATTTGGAACCTTTTCAACATCTCTCTTAAGTATTTTTCTTGTGAGATGGAGATGAATGTTCCTGTGTTCTTTTGTTGAATTTGAAGTCCTAAATAGAAGGTGAGCTCTCCAATCATAGACATCTCAAATTATGATTTCATTTCTTCAACAAATTCTTTTGTTAACTTCTCTTTGTTGCTACCAAACATGATGTCATCTACATATACTACTACAATTAGGAGCTCATTTTCATTTGCCTTTATGTACAAATTGCTGTCTACTCCTCCTTTCTTAAAACCCTGTTTTTCCAAGTATTTTTCTAGCCTTGAATACCATGCACGAGGAGCTTTTTTCAGACCATATAAGGCTTTATTTAATCTACACACATAGTCATGTTTATATGTTAATGATAATCCTTCAGGTTGTTCCACGTAGACTTCTTCCTCTAGATCTCCATGCAGGAAGGCAGACTTCACATCCATTTGATATACCTTGAAATCACGATAACATGCAAAGGCCAAAAACATTTAGATTGCTTCCATTCTGGCTACAGGGGAAAAGGTTTCATCATAATCAAGACCTTCAATTTGTGAATATCCCTTACACACAAGTTTGGATTTATTTCTGATTACCTGCCCTTGTTCATTCATCTTATTCTTGAATATCCATTTTGTGCCAATGACATTTTTCCCAGTGGGTATTGGAATTAATTCCTAGGTATTGTTCTTCTCAATTTGGTCCAATTCTTCATTCATAGCATTTACCCAGTTTTTTTCTTTTCTGGCTTCTTCGAACTTCTTTGGCTCTATTTGAGATAGCATGGCTAGGTATACTTCTTCTGTCTGTTCAGCAAGTTGTCTTCTTGTCTGGACTCCCACACTCTTTTCCCCAATGATTTGATCTTCTGGATGATTCTTTTGAGTGTGTCTTGAGGGAACTTTTGAGTTTAATTCAGTATCTTCTGTTGTCTTTCTCATTTCATCATTCTATTGGTTTTCTTCTTCATGATCTTCTGGAGGATTGCTGCATCTTGTACTTCTTGTTTTGTTTGGTAGATCTTCATCAAATCTTACATCAATGCTTTCCACAGTTTTGTGTAGTGTTTTTTTGTAGCACCTGTAACCTTCACTCTTGGATGCATATCCTAAAAATATTCCTTCATCAGCTCTTGCATCAAACTTCCCTAGTTTTTCATCATTATTTTTTATGAAACACTTTCTTCCAAAGACTCTAAAGTGCTTGATTGATGTTGGTTTACCATGCCATAATTCGTAAGGAGTCTTGTCACAGTTTGGTCTTAAATGAGCTTTGTTAAGAATGTGAACATTTGTGTGTACTGCTTCTGCCCAGAAGGTTTGGGGAATGTTACTTTCTTGCGTCATTGCTCTGGAAATCTATTGTACTGACTTGTTTTTTCTCTCTGCCACTCCATTCTGTTGAGGTGTACCAGCAATTGTAAATTGTTGTTTTATACCATGTTCATTGCATAGGTCTAAAAAATCATAGTCTGTGAATTCACCTCCTCTGTCTGATCTGATGCACTTTAGCTTGCATCCTGTTTGATTTTCTGCCAATGCCTTGAATATTTTGAATTTCTCAAGTGCTTCAGATTTATATTTGAGAAATGCTACCCACGTCAATCTGGTAAAGTCATCTATTATCAGCATGAAATAAGATTCTCCACTTGGTGCTTTAGTTCTTGAAGGTCCACACAGGTCCATTTGAACAAGCTGAAGAGGTCTGCTTGTAGATAGTTTCTCTTTGGTCTTGAAAGATGTGCGGGTTTGCTTGCCTAGTTGGCAGGATTTACATATGGTATTTGAAGGCTTCTTTATGACTAGCATATCTCTGACTGCATTCTTCTTGCTCAGACTTATGATGTGGTCAAAGTTTAGGTGTCCCAATCTTCTATGCCATAACCATGATTCATCAAGTTTTCTTAGGTGAAATTCTTCGTCCTCTTCTTTCACTAGATTGACATTACTTTCTGTTCGAACACCTTTGATCAAGGACTTTCCAGTGGTGCTTGATCTTACTTCACAATATTAGGCTGTAAAAATGACTTCACAATCTTTATCACACAATTGACTGACATTTAGCAGATTTGCTTTCAGCCCATCCAAAAATAGTACATCTTGGGCCTTTCCTCTTCCATTATCCAGACTGACTGAGCCTTTTCCTTTCATTTTCCCTGCTTTATCATTGTCGAATGTTACATTCCCAGATTTCTTTTCATCAAAGGTTACAAACTTTCTTCAATCTCCAATCATATGCTTTGAGCATCCATTGTCCAAATACCATTATTTTTTCTGATCTTGAGCTATTAGATCCAGGTCACACTTATTCAACTTATTTTTCCACTGCATGCATCCTTTTGTTTGGTACCTTTCCTGAGAGGATGGAGCACATTCTTTAAGAAGACATTTGTGACACTTGGGCCCGATTTCATGGCAGTCAAAGCATTTGATTATGTTTCTGAATGAATTATGTACACGAGTGAATTCTCCATTGTTCATCCATCTCCTTGAGTTTCCATACATTAGTCTTTTTCCATTTGTTCTACACTCCTTGGCTTTATGGCTGAACTCCTTACAGTAAAAACAATACCCATAAAAATAATTAGCATACCTGATGAAGGGTTGTCTTCTCCATTTGTTATCTTGAGGTAGTCTTTTCACTTTTTGCATCCTTTGCTGGTTGAAATCAATTCTCCTTTTATGACAATATGCAGCAATATGTCCCAGTTTGTGGCAGGCATAACAAGTGACATTTTTCATAGGGGGGAAGAATCTCCTTTGATAGCTTCCAAATTTTATATATTTAGGAGTATATGATCCTTTTTCCATTGACTTTTTATTTATTTCGTTCTTTGTCATTTGAGGTTCCTTCTTGTTTCTGTTTACTTCATTGCAGGCTTCTACTTCTGTAGGAACCTTCTGAGCTGCTTCATTATCCTTAACAGCTTTTACAAAAATGATATTCCTGTTATCTTTTTCTTTGACTTTACTTTTTTCTCCTTCATAACCTATCCCAGTTTTTATCAGAGGAGATCTTTGATAATATAGTATTTTAATCAACTTATCAAAGCTTGTCACTTGAGGAGTGTTTATTGACAATTTCCTTTGGGTGTTTTCTAATTTCTTCCTCAAGCATACTACTTCTTCTTCCAATTTCTCTTGCTTCTGAATTTTATCCTCAATTTTCTTAAGTAGAGTGTCTTCTACCTTCTTGGCTTCTTCAAGCTCAACTTTCAACTGAATGAGGTTTTCTGAATTTTGTTCTTCACTTACATATTTGAGGAGAATGTATTTTTGTTTTCTGCACTTTAGTTTAAGTCTGTCTATTTCCTCCAGGGCACTTCTTAGCTCCCCCTCAAGATCAACTTCACCTTCTTCCTCATCTTCTAGAAGGAATCCTTCAAGCTCTTCCTTGGCCATCAATACAAATTCAGAGGTTCCTTCTTCATTTGAGGTTTCATCTGAGTTTTCAGATGCACTGCTATCTTGTTGAGCATAAAATGATTTTCTCCTGTATCTATTCCCTTTTTTCCAGTTCTTTGATATGGTTTTCTCTATCTCTTGAGTCTAATTCTGTGTCTTCTTATGAGGACACTTAGATGCGTAGTGTCCAACTCTTCCACAGTTAAAGCATTTAAATGGAATTTTACCTTTATACTTGCCTGAGCCTCTATCCAATCTTCTGAAAAATTTGGCCTCTTCTTCATCAGAGTAGGAGCATGTATCTTCTTTTTCTTCTTTGTTCTTCTCTGTCTTAAAGGTTTCCTCCCTCACATTTGACTTCCTCTGTGGCAGTCTCATCTCATAGGTTGTTAAGTTTCCAATTAATTGGTTCATGTTCAAAGTTTCCTAATCAGTTGTTTCTTCTATGGAAGAAACCTTGGGGTTAAAGCTGGATGGTAAATATCTTAGAATGTTTTGAACAATTACACATTCTTTTTTGGTTTCTCCTAAAGCTTTCATGTTATTCATAATTTCTGCAACCCTGAAGAAGAAGCTAGAAATGTCATCATCATCATTCATTTTTATATTTTCAAACTAAGCTCTATAGACTTGTAGTTTGGCTATCTTCACCTTTTTGTCTCCCTCATGGATGCTTTCTAATGTATCCCATATTACTTTGGCAGTCCTGTTGTGCATTACTTTGATAAATTCTACCTCACACAGTCCACTTAAGAGAGCATTCATGGCTTTTGCATTAGCTAAAAAATCTAGTTTGGCATCTTTCTCTGAGTCAGACTCCTTTGGGGCATATCCCAATTCCACAGCAGCCCAAACTTCTATTCCTAGAGACATTATGTATGTCCTCACTCTTATTTTCCAGAAGGCATAATTTGTACCAGTGAACAAAGGGCCTTTATTTGTTGAGCATCCTTCTAGACCAGCCATCCTGTGGACCTAGGATCTCCTTCCAGTTGTTAAATTGATAAAGAAGGAACTCGCTCTGATACCAATTGTTGAACCCTTGGTTAAACTGAGAGGGGGAGGGGGTGAATCAATTTAATGCAGTCATGTTCTTATTAAACTTTCTTTTATACTCATTCACATCCTCATTTTGTGATCAACTTGATATACAATGGAAAAATAATCTTAATAAGTGAGCAGCAGGTATTAAGCAGGATAAATACAGAGTATCAACACATAATCATCATGCATATAGACAATAGATATAAGTGGAAACCCATAAGGGAGAAAACCACATCTTATTATTGTTGTGATTCAAAGGCAAGTTCCAACTCCCTCTCACCACTAATTTTCTGTAGGCTCCTACCTACAGGAGGCTACAACCTCAATTCTGCAAGCTAAAGCTTGCAAGGAAGATCCAACTCCCATCTATTTTCTACAGGCTACAACCTACAGGAGGCTCCTACCTCAGCCAGCTACAAATGACATCTATCAAGCTACAACTTGATATGGAAACACCCACTTTCTCACTCTTTAAAAAAAAAAAAACATGCTGATTTACCTGGATATCAGCTCTGTTCTATTCCTTCTTCACTGTTGTCCACCAGCCTTCATATCTACCTTGTATCATCTCTGAATCTTCATAGCTTCTCTATCTGCTCCTCCTTCTTCTTACCCTCTCTACCTCATTTCTCCATTCTCTAACCAATATATGCATATGTTGGTAACATTATTTATGGAGATCACCTCATAACAGTTTGCATTCCACAGGGAATTCGAAATGAACAGCCATGACTCTTTGCTTTCCACCTTCTCATTTCTTTTTCATCTCGTTCAAGAGAATATAGTAATATGTACATATTTTAGTTTTTCAGTGGATTTTTGTTTGCCTACGGAGACTTGCCTTTGCATCACAAACAATATAAAATTAATTAAACATTTACATTTACATTTGCAACAGATATATCTCATTCAACCCTTCCAGTTCTTGGCTCACTATATGTTTGTCTTTTCTTCTGCTGTAGTGTAACAATTCTGCATACTCTCCTGCTTTCTATGCATGTACAATGCATTTCCCAAATTATGTTCTAAATCTGGCAACTTTATCAATGCGGAAGCTTTCTTCAACCTTCATGGTTCCAACCATAGCCAAATATACCCTGGACTTACCATATGAAATGATCTTGTTAAACCCTTAAAGACTTAAACTCAAAATCTAGGCAATATTTAATTTTATTAACGGAAGCTTTTTACATATCAAATCATAGATTTGAGATATTAAAATAAAATTCTTATGGTTATAAACCCCATATCACAAACATACACGGGAGCATTTCTTTTCCTTAAAACCCTGCGGTTATAAATCATAGAAATAAACCACTTTATAAAATGTGAATCAATACAATTAAGAACCCCAAATCTTCGCTCTCTCTTATATTAATGTCCATTCGATTTCACGTTCCATTATTCCATACCTTGGGTTAAATTACTCAAAGGTGCCAACAATAGTCAACAATATAAGGACTCTTAATCCTACCGTCCAGCATTTCATTAACATAATTTTTCGACCTTGGTATAAACCATCGCACATTTAATATTGGGTCCCACATCATATTCAAGCCATATATGATAACAACACCATACTTTTAGACCACGTAACATTTCCTCCGCTTTAATGTATGTCCACGCAACATGTATTAAACGAAAGGTAAATCTTGCCCACTTGTCTCATACCAAGTTCAAACTTTGTTTAAACAATGGCCAACACATATAAGTCAAACCTCATATCAACCCTTCTTCACAACATAAACTTTATGTTATAAATTTAACACGAGTTTTAGCTCACCAACTCCCTACCATTCAATTCTATGGTTTGACTTCGATTAAGACACTTACAGGTTTACTACTCACATTTCCATTTCACACTTTAATAAAACTCAATTATCCAAAGGATTAATATGGGCCCCACGGCTTAACTCTTACCTCTACACCAGTTAACACCCCCGCGGCTTTGATTGCGAACACCCTTTGATCTTTCGTCTTTACCATCAAACGAAAATTGCATTTTTTTAAGAACAGAACTTTAACTCGAAAAAAAACTGTGAAATAGGCAGTTTTTGAATACCATCTATGCCACACGTCATTCAAATACCTTTATCACATTTTTTCCATGAATTTCGCTTACCATTTAATAAAAATGCGAAAACCATTGTTTTCTTTCCAGAACCCAGCTTCATGGTTCCTCCTCATGGTTCCACTTCTATCCACGGTTTCGCCTTTTGCAATTTTTCTGGTTTCTGTACTAGAACTCGGTTTCTCATTCCAACACTTAGACAGATTATACATCGAATTTGAACCCACATTCTGCATATGTTTCATGGGTTTTACCTCTACTACGTTCTTTTCAATATTCCACGCCATAGCTTTGGTTATTGTACAGACCATAGTCTATGCAGCCATGGAAAAAGCGCCCCTCTGTCATCGATTCAGATTTCAAAAGGTCCGTAACAAGAGTTCGCCGACCTATTTTGGATTCTCCAATACACGATTTTTGTAGTTTAAATAACCCTATAATGCACTCTGACAGTTAATAGTTGTGGATTCTAACTCCACCTAATAAATACAAAGCCACAACCAATTTCAAACCCCAAAAATTCACGGTCCCATAATTACATAATAGAATTTATACGTTCCCTCAAAATGCCTTATTCAATACTCATTTCGGTCAAGCAATTCTATTCCTCGATCTAAAAGGTCCATGGAATTCAATTCAATAGCATTGATCTGAATTTCTTATTCATTCCAGAATCAAATCATTACAGCATAAATCCTCAGCATATTCGAATTGCTTATGAATCAAAACATTGGCATTAACCCTTAAGATAGAGTTTATCATGCATTGCCCATAAAATTGCTTATTGGACTCAAGCCTATTGACACAGAATTCAAATCAACAATATCCATATAATACTGAGACAAATCCTTTTATATACACAACTGAATTTACTTACAAAATCTCCTTGTTTTGGCCAGATCTTCAGACTTAGTGGCCCTTTCAACCTCACTACTCTGTCTCTCCAGATATCTGCTCCTTTTTCTTCTTTGCTCATTTGAATGATAGTCCAGGTGTCGCTCATGTCTTCTCCTTTGGCATCAATGACAATATTTCTAACATCGGAAGCATAGATAAAACAGGTAGAGAAAGCAGCAGCGAAAGCATTTAAGTTGGCAAAGGAAATTACTAAATCTGTGTGTGAAAAACTTGTGAAAGAAAAACTTATCAAAGATTGCACGTATGAAGTGATCTCAGAAATCAAACAACTGGAAACATAATGGAAACGAAAGGAAGAAACTAGGGATGAGACAATTAAAAAGGTAAATAAGTTTGATCAGGAAAATTATTCGAATTTTCTGATCAAACCTTATCATCAACACCAGACGCTGCAGTCTTTAACAGATTCGACAAGAAGATCGCAACCAACACTCTCAAATGAGATATTCAAAGGACAGGGGAGATCACAGATTTCGTAGCTAGCTCAGCTCAAGCCCATGCTAGATATTTTTCAACTTCGGGGGGAAATCCAAAAGAAAGATCGGAACTCGTAAGTCATATTATTAATTTATTTTCCTAGATTGTAGTTAAAGTTAGTCTTACGAGGATGGTTGTTTGAAACATCCTCTATTTTTTTGTAATAATCTATTTTAGAACATATTTATTTTAGTATTTAAACCCCTCTCATGCATTTAGAGAATGGTCCAAAATTTTGTCAAAAGCATTTGCAAAGAATGCACTATTGTAAGTTTGTGAATGCTTTGATGAATTAATGGAACACAGTCTGTTATATTTTGACAATTAAAGTTGTTTAACTAATTTTGCACTACTGTACTCTTTAAATTGCTTGAAAGTGAAGAGGAGAAGATAAATTACTATCCATTTACATGAGTAGAACTTCGTACATATGGTACTTCTATTCACTTGTATTAAGTCTTTCTTTATAAATTGACAGTCATCTTTTTATTGCATTATATATTTGAAACGTTATTATAGATGAATGTTTTTTTTTTGGTAAGTTGAGCTATTATATTAATTTCGGAAACATAAAGTAACATATGCTACACACTGGGTTGGTAAGCTGCGCTTAACCAATCCCAGCCTTTGTTACATTGTTTCTGGGCTACCTCGAGGGAGGAAACCAGCCCAGAAAAAACTTAGAACCAAGCAGTACATTATGTGTAGTAGCACTGACACATCTTAAAAACATGAAGTAAATGATAATAGAGAAGCCCTGAGGGCGAACATGACAAAAAACAAAGGAAAATTGAGCAGTTGTGCAGACGTTATTCATCATCTTCATCATTACTGTTGGGGTCCTCCTCTTCGATAGGACAGGTAGGAACCTATGTAGTAGCTACTTCCACATCGGCTATAGTGCGTTTGGGGATGCTCGCAGGAATGCAGAGGATGGGGGAGTCTAGGTCTATGCCATCTGGAATCCGCGTCCGAATGCCATCGAAGTCCATGACCCAGATGTTCGTGTCTTTATCATCTTTCTCTGGAGTTGTCAGAGGGGCAGGAGTGTGATGCAGAGAGTGCATTATGGGAGAGGAGGTGGACCTCCTCGAGCCTAGACCACCTCTCTGTACAGCTTTCCTGGAGGATTCTGCGCACAGCTCGGGATCAGGTATTTGTCTTGCAAAAGTGTTGGAAGAGGAGCCATCAATAGACTTGAGGCAATTATCTTCTCCGTGATGATATCGACCAGTGAGAGCCCCTCTTTGACCTCCTCAGATGGTACACTGACAAAGTCTGGGAGCCATTGCACACCTGGGATGAGGTGAGAAGGTCTAGAGAAACATAAGCACACAGGGCCAAGGAAGGGGGACAGGAGTCCCACTGGGTTTGAAGGGTAGAAATATCTGAGGGGCAGGTTCATAGGATGGAGAGAGGCAATCTAAAGGAACCTGCGCAACTCCACGCTAGGACTGAGGCTTTGTAGTTGATTGAAGTAAGTGAGAAGCCAGAGCAGAGTGAGGGAAGCGAAAGGTGTAAGTAACAGGCCGAGTGAGAAAATGGGAAGATAAATTGGTGCTATAAAGGGGTTGGGATGAGGTCTACAAGGATGGCTATGAGTTTCCTTCGCATGGATTTGCGTGTTATGCTTGAGCACCTGAGCAGGCATGGGGGAGGAGGTATGGCTGCGATGCTGGTTAATCATGATGGACATTAACAGTGAAAGAAGCGAGGTGATGTTCAGGTCCAGGTGATGCAGTGCCCATCCTCTCATCATCATTTCTGGTTTTGTGAGGATCATGCGAGGGGCTAACGGTAATTGGATCCGCAACAAGTGAAGCTCTGCATTGGAGATCTTCGTTATCTGGGTGGGCTGAGATGTGATTTTCACGCGTGTCGAATCTGTCACCCACATCCGGGGTATTATAGATGAATGCTACATGCACTTCTGTTCTAATATTTTTCTATGATTTATTATTGAATATATAATCGCACATATGATTGTGATATATTTTTCATAATTCTTCTACTCAAACTATTTTGAGAAGAATCATCTTACATAATTTTCATTTCTTTTAATTGTTAAATAATCTACATTACTAATAGTTGAAGGATATCACTTTATATCTCATAAAGGAAGAAACACCCCGGGTATATAGTAGAATATATAGTTGAGATAGATGCATGTGATAGATTAGAATCATTTTCCATTGCATATTGTATAATCAAAACACACCCGAAAATCATCCTTATTGGGAAACTGGTCCCACTATCCCTAGTCGAAGCCACTACACCAAACAGAAAATGGGCTGCTTTAAGGTCCAGACCGGGTGGTTTTCCCCCATGTTTTGGTAGCGGAATTCCAAGGCCTCAACAGGTTCCTTTAAACTTGTGGCATGACTAAAGCATCTTCACCTTTTAGAATCAACTATGCTTATTTTATATTTTCATTAGAAAGACTTATTGGTTATTAAGAAAGGGAAATGATCTCTACTTAGTAAAGTGAAGAGAACAATGGCCTATGCACTAAGTTCCTATGTGTTCACCATAAGATGTCTATTATCATGAGACAAAAATTCTTCTAAAGTAGTTATAGTTTTGATGCCAAGACTAAAATAGGTCACATGTAGTTAATGAAAGATGACAGAATGCTTAATGCATTTGTCATTCATGAAGTGCAAAATCTCTTGATGATGATTATTTTGTAACATGTTCTACCAAGTAATGAACATGTAGAGACTGTTGTTTAGATTTATGTGTTATATTTTTTAACTCACTAATTGTGGGTTTTCAATGATTTTTTGTTATTACTTCTTTTTTTATCATGTAGGAAATTAAATTTGAATCAGATTTATCTTCCATACAATCCTATTTTTCATTTTGTGCAATTTCAAGGAATTGTTTGCTAGTTTAACATTTCTAGAGTTGAAAATTGTAGAATAAAGTGCAACAACTACTACAATAGTTATGATCCAAGAAGGAGGTGAAATACCTACAAATGGTAACCAAGTACAAAGTACTAAAGTTATTTTATTTAAATCCAAGGAAGCATAGAATTATCTAGCTATCAGAGAAGCAATGTATATAAGAAAGCAAAAGAATTTGATATAAAGTTTCATGATTTCGAGATGATTATTCATAGACCTTATTTTCATGTGAAGCCTCTAAACTATGAATTACATAAAATATGAGTGAGTTATTTGGACGTGTCAAGAACTAGTTTGAACAAGAAAACCTTTGCACTTCAATATCACACACCTATGGGGGTGCATCTCCAACTAGTTTCCCCTTGTGGTATTATAAGACCTTTGTGGTAAAAAATGATAAAATCATACGAAGAGATTTGAAAGACTATATAGTAAGAACCTTGACAAACATAACCCATGATGTTTATTTTCTCAAACATGAAAATGATTATATTATATTTAATGATATTTTTTCTTATTATTATATACTTTTTTATACATTATCAACGATTAACCAAGATTTTATAATGTTTTCTATTTTTATAAAAGATTTGCCAAGACTTTACAACATATTATAACTTAGTGAAAGATTCACCAAGTTTTAACAATATTTTATAATTTAAGAAAAAAATGCCAAAAAATTATATATGCATGTTATATTATTGATAAAATAACCTCTACATTTTGATCTTATTCCTCAATCATGTGTGTGCTTGACATATTCACCATGCTCATTCATTTTCATGTGCCTATTATGTGTGTTTATTTTCACATGTGCCCGAATAATTCCCAATAAACATGAATTCATCTTTCCACTTGCACATGCTCCTCTAACCATCTGATGCCTCCTTTATTTTTTCCCAAACTGAGTTTTTATTTTTTTCCATCAATTATATCCATGTTATAGCCTCTATGATGTGAATTTTTGTCATATTCCTCTACATAACTCTAGCTTGTGGTGTGCTTACCCACATCATGGTTACTCATATCATACTTTTATAGAATGATGTAGAATTATTAATTTCAAGGATGTACCTATATCACTAATCTAAAATTTTAGTATATGTTTCAAATAATGTTGAAAATCTTGTTATGATTATTTGGTCCATATGGGATGTAGCAATCAGAAAAACCTTTTTCATTGAAAAAATTTCTATGCATCATGCTCAAAAAATATCTTCTCATTATTGCAAGGTAGTTAATGGACATGGATAGATATATTTTATTCAACACTACAATTGTACACTTTTGAAGCAACAATTTTAGCATTTTAACATCACCATGTGTATGACAACCACATTGTGAAGAAATAATGCCAACAAAAGAGTGCATATGTTTCCATGTAATGTTCATCAAACAAGGGTTTACTTTTGTGTATGCTGTACATATGTAGTGCATATAAATAACACATGTCACTATTGATGTAAGTCTATGTCCCTTTAATGTCTTCTCCACTATAATCTCAATTTCCTAAACTTTAATTTGATAATAATAATATTCTAAATTTAGGATTGTGACTTAGCTAGATACCAAATTGATATATGAGACTCCCTAGTTTGTGGTCCAAGTGATCCTCTTGACACAACTATTTGACTACTTAAGTATACAAGGTGTGCATACCCTACCCTAGTCTAAATTCAAACCTATAATATCTTATAAAAGAAACCATGCACTCTTAACCATTAAACCCCACTTATCCAATAAAAAATTAAAAAATTTAACCTTTATACAAATGCTTATCCTTTAGAAATACTAGTCTAACCCTACAATTTTTTAATGTCCATTCACTTTATCATATATAGTATCAAAGTTTATACATATCTTACCATTTAAGAGAACTTTTTTGAGTTCAGTTTATATAATACTTTATAACCTAGCCATCATCAATTGAGCTACCCCAATAAAATTCCATTTAAGAAATTATATATATATATACATGTTAAACTTCCATTTAAGAAATTAAAAAATTTAAATGTTTATCCTTTGGAAATACTAGTCTATCTTTACAATTTTTTTTAATTTCCATTCACTTTATCATATTTATATAGTATCAAAATTTATACATATTTTATCATTTAAGAGAGTTTTTTAGTTCATAGTTTACATAATACTTTATAATATAATCATCATCAATTAAACTACTGAATAAACTTCCATTCAAAAAATTATATATATATATATATATAGATATTCTATTTTTCTTTTTCCTTTTAAATTCAAATACACATTAAAATTAAAATATTAATTTAAAAAATAAAAATATCTACCTACACAAATTTTGCAAGTACATCATACAAACAAAAGAAAGGTGAGAGTGGAAAGTTCCTAGAGTTCATATATCATATGATAATAAGATCATATAATAATAATCTGATTATGAACAAATTTCTATTATGGTCCAGGTGGCTGTTAGAATGAGTAATTCCTACGTGTCCAGTTGTGACTCTCTATGAATAGAGTCTGTTCCTATTGAATAGGTTAGCTAAATCTAGTTTCCTTATTTGGTGTGAGGTTGAGATATTCCCTCAACCAACTGATTGTACGTCCAAGATAGATTTCCTATCTTGAGACTAATTCATGTATAAATGTGTGTAATGTATTTTATTAATAGATATAGTTTGCATATTAAGATTTTATTTTGGTATCAGAGCTATATGGCCTGGACCTCGGCCCCTCCTGGGCTGAGGGAAATAGAAAAAGAGAGTCTGGTCGCAGAGATTTATGTGGCCGTGGATGTTTTTTTCCGATTTCTTATTTTGCCGTGTTGTGACTTTGATTTGTTTTTGTGACTTATAACAACGTGCAGCTCGGCCTGGCGAGAAAAATATCTGTGCAAATTATTTGGTGGATCGATTTCGGTACTACCTATGTGTGGGTCGATTGGCGGATTGCAGGATTGTAAGTTGAGCAGAGGATTCTGCCTCGGAGTTTTCCTGCGCAACGCAAGTGTGGAGTTTGTATAGGAGAAGGCAGCTATCTACCAGTCGTGGAGTTTGCGTAGAAGTGTGTCATGGATATGGAGTGTGTTGTTCGCGCCTATGCGTGAGGGCAACAGTGTTGGTGTCAATTCTTGCGCCACAGTCTTGTGCAGAATTCTTGTTAGTGACCCCTCGAGACGCTGGATCGCTGCGTAAAACAACGTGGAGCGATCTTCTGCGTGGATCGTGACCAGCAAAGGAGAACTCGACAGCAGAGCTCATTGAATGAAATAAGAAAATATATTATTTTATTTTAGTATTTTAAACTTGTCCATCGATCAAAGTTTTGAAGAGTGGATAGAGTAAGCCGAACAGAATGCACAATGTGAAAGACTGCACGGTGGCAGCAGGCGGGCGGTGTCTCCACAATCTTCTTCGTAGATTGGACGCGAGTTTGGTGCTGGAGTTTTGGATTTACATGCCATGGATGATGCATGAAATCGTCAATGGAAAAGCACTTCGATCAATATGAGGAGATAGCATAACATGTGTTATAACTAATAGGATAATTTCAAGGGATGGACTGCCATCCGGTTTGGTTGAACCAGGAAACGAAGCTCTGATACCAAAATAAAATCTTAATATGCAAACTATATCTATTAATAGGAAAAGGCCTCTACACATTTATACCTGAATTAGTCTCAAGATGGGAAATCTATCACTGGGCCGTACGACAAGTTAGTTGAGGCCAATGGCCTCTTTTAAATAAGGAAACTAGTTTTAGCTAACCTAGGAAATAGGAACAGACTCTATTCATAGAGAGTCACAACTGGACAAGTAGGAATTACTCATTCTAACACACCCCCTTAATGACTACTTGTCTCGATATCACTTCGCAAAATCTAGTTGTGATCAAACATAACAAAGAATATGTCGACGTCCATATAAAGGAGCAACCATCCACCGGAATGCATGGGTACCAACCGCTGCAACCGCTGGTCTTGTAGGATGTCCTTCGTATACATGGTTCTATCAACCATTATCACTGCATACATGTACCTGTAAAAACAGATCCCCCACCAATGTGGGTTTTATCGGATGACCCGTAACCATTCTCTTTCTTTCATCAGGGTTTTATGGGATGACCCGTAACCATTCTCTTCTTTCATCAGGGTTTTATCGGATGACCCGTAACCATGCTTTTCCTTCAGTGGCAAACACTGACATAGAACTGTTTCCAGTCTGCTTCACTATTATACGTGGTTTCTAGCTGACCACAAACTGACACTGCAAAATGGTTTCTGGCTAACCATGAACCTGTAGTTACAAAGTGGTTTTGAGATGACCAAAGTGGTTTAGATATAGTTTGCATATTAAGATTTTATTTTGGTATCAGAGCTTCGTTTCCTGGTTCAACCAAACCGGATGGCAGTCCATCCCTTGAAATTATCCTATTAGTTATAACACATGTTATGCTATCTCCTCATATTGATCGAAGTGCTTTTCCATGGACGATTTCATGCATCATCCATGGCATGTAAATCCAAAACTCCTTTTTTTTTTTTTTTATCTATTAATTTAAAAAATAAAAATATCTACCTACACAAATTTTGCAAGTACATCATACAAACAAAAGAAAGGTGAGAGTGGAAAGTTCCTAGAGTTCATATATCATATGATAATAAGATCATATAATAATAATCTGATTATGAACAAATTTCTATTATGGTCCAGGTGGCACCTACTTTTTGGAATGTGATTACCTGTTAATGCCATTGTCGAATTTTTCGACGTGCCTACCATCACTTGTCAGGAGGGTCACGGTCTAATTTTTAGAATCTAATTTAATTTTTTTAAGTTATTTTGTTTTTCTAAATAATGATGTGCAATTACAGTGTATAAGAACTTCTCCCAGCTTCAATGTCATTCTCTTCTCTTTGCATAAAGTGGAATAATATATTTCTATTTTCTTTATTATTGTAATTATTAGCAATTTTCTTTAAAGTACAAAGTTATATTTAAGAAATTGAAGATTTGGAAAGTATTGAAAAAATAAATCACTAAATATAAAAAAAAAAATTGTCTTGTTTTTATTATTAACTAAATCACATATAAAAAAAAGTTACTTTGCTTTTATTATTAATGTTGGGAATAGTTGCCCAGCAAGTGTCAACTCCTCCAACACTATTGGGATTATTTGTCATCTTTCAACATACAAAAATAGTTAAAGTTATCTCCAAAATAATTTTTTCATTTCTATATTTTTAATTAAAACAATCATATTAAATGAGTTATGGTATTTTTCATGTATAATATTAATAATAATAATATTGATTATAATGTTATAACAAAATTTATTTACAAATAAAAAATCTAGGTAATAAAGTATATATTAAAAGTCATATTACATGTATTTTTTTTAATTCTTATTATAATTAATAATAAAAACTTTATTTATAAATTTTTATTTTTTATATTTTAAAATCATTTTAATATTTATAATGGATTAATAGATATTTATTATGATTTAATTAATAAAAAGTATCGAAATTATACAGAGTTAATCAAATAAAATGATATGATTGACAAAAGAGTCATTTTATTTCTTTGGAAGCTAGTCGTGGGGATCCTGGGAGGTTAAAATGTACTAACCTAAGAAGAGAATGGTCCCTAAAAATTTATACTTCTGGTCGAGCTTTTCAGAATTCCTTTCAGCTGGTATGAACGATGAGTTTGGATGTTTACGGTTCTTGTTTCTTAATGAGTTGATTGTTTGATAAGTTTTTGGTTAGATTCCACGCCTAAATTTCATGAAATTTCAAAATTGAAATTCCAGGCATGTCTGCACATTATTGAGTAAACTAGGATTCCCAACTTAAGCCTTAGAAGAAGAATGGAATCAGCTGGTGACTTTCTTGATTTCAAGATAACCACAGTGAAAAATGATGAAAGATTGAGTGAACAGGAGGATTGGGAGGGTTTAGAGCCAATGAAATATATGTATTTTGATATAAATAATAATTTTAAAAATTAAAATAAAATGAGAAATTCATTTCTTAGGATTTATATTATAATATTGTATATTATCTGTGTATTGAAAAAAATATATATATTAAGGGCTCATGCTCAATTTAAGATAACAAAAACCTATCAAAAATTATAGAAATTAAGATAACAAAAAACTTATCAAAAATTTTAAATATTGAGGAGACCTTAGATATTAAAATTAAGATAGGGAAAAATTATTAAAATATTGAATGTTTAAAATTTTTAATTATAAGGATTTTTTGCATTGAAAAATCAACGATTATGATTCTTATCCTTGTGTTTGTTAACTCTATAATCTTTTGGGGGCTCTATTTATTGTCTGGGTTTTGGAATAGTTTTTAAAGTTGATGCGGATTTTTACTATGGCTACATTTATGAACAATGGTAGTTCTGAGGATTGGGTAGAATATGTTAAATTTCTTCCGGTTTTATTCTGCGGTATTTGGTTTTATTTTGCGTACCTTGTCTATATGGGGGCTGTGGGTTCTAACTTCTCCAAGCCTAGGTATCTGTTGGTTGCCATTAGGGTGTACAACCTTAAGGTCCTCGACCATGTTTACACTCAATTGAATTTTGCATGTCTTGCTTTTCGCTCTGCTTGGCCTCATATCGACCCTGCATGTCTTGCTTTCTTTCCTCCCTGTACCATTAACCTGACCTTGTGCTCTATATGCAACCCTAACAGTATGGCTCTCCAATGCTATGAAATTTAGTACATGGCTTCAAATGACCTTACTGTCGGCAAAGCTCTATTGAATTCCTCATATAGGGTTTTACCCACTCATTTTTTTTGTAATATGGGGGGCTTGGACTCAAATTATCATGATGGTCATTCTAAAGTTTGGTGTCAGGAGGGTCTTATAGCTTTTAATCTGCCTGGGTTGTGGGGTTTCATTCCTGTTTCAAGGGGTTTCTATCTTACTTTGCAGGATTTTAGTTTGATTCGGTGGGTTTTTAATCCTCTGTCGTGGGGAAAGGTTTTGGTTCTAAGGGATTTCACTTCTCTTCAGGGGAGTCTCTATCCTGGGTCAGTTCACATGCAGGCATGCATTTTCTATCGTGGCAGGCAAGGAAAATTCTTATTGTCACCCTTATAACTTGTCGGACGACTGGAAGGAGGAATGGTGACATGTATTGCCCTACTAAATATGAGGATGTTACTCTTGATAGTCTGGATCTTTTCCACTATTGTTTAGCTAAACTAATTATTGAAATTATGTTGCAATATGTAGGTATCTTTCATTTGTATACAGTTTTTTATTTAGCATTGGTCTCGCACTTGCCCTGACACTGTCAGTCAATCCAACAGTTGGTACTCCACTTGTAAGATAGAATGGTTAAAGGCCAAGCAACAAAAAAGGATGCAAAGGAAAAATGCAAACAAAATAAAAGTAAGACCAAAGTGGGCCCCAACAAGAGGGGAAGGGAGTCAGGAAAAGAGATGACAGAAATATTTTTGATGCCTATGCCTCATGCACCCCACCTCAAGTTAAAACCCTTATTTCAAGTTGGGAGCGAGACTGCAACACCAAGGAAGAGGGGGAAATACAAGAGGAAGTAATGGAATTTCTGAAGGACCAGGGAAATACGAGAAGTAGATTGTCACTATTTCAATAGTCTATTCATGCTTATTGGACATTGAAATGTATATTGGAAAAGGAAATTATGAGTATTCAGGAAATTGGAGGGGACCCAAAAGTTGCTTCCTGATGCAGGGGCATTGGATTTTAGTCAGCAATGTGAGAAAATTTTCCACATGTTGTGACTAGGTGGGTTCGAATATGCAAGGAAATGTACCAGCAAGGGGTCAATACCTTAGCTGTCTGTTGCACTTAGAGCAGATAGGGTTATTATAGTAACTGAAGAAGTCGAATAGTTGATTAGTGTCAATCTATTTAGTTATTGTTGATAGAATTAGAGCAATATTATGTAATTAGGCTTTTATTTTAATAAGAATAAACCATTCCTCAAGAAGGAACTGAACAGTCATGTAAAGATTTATAAGGTAACCCATGATACAGAGTAAAGGGGGGAATTTTGCAATAGAAGAATGATTCGAGAGGCTTTGCTCCCTGTTTTTAATAAAATTGTGGACTTGTTGATATCTGTGTGTGATTAGAAATTTCCCAAAGGATTCATTCCTTCGACTTTGGGATTTCTAAGCATAACTTTGAAGAATTCAGTTTCTATTGTGAAAATCTCCTGTTTACTCTCTGGACGTATCAAACCATGTCCTCGGTGTGTGAATAGAGTGTATGAATTTTGTGTATAAGAGATTGAGGGTAAATCGAACTTACATGGTCATTGATTAAAGAAGATTTTGATTCTTTTCAAATTTATTGAATTACACAGTTCGGTCTTGAACTGATTAAGAACGCAGTCTCTATATGAACTTTTATGTTTACCAAATGTGTATTATTTCGCGTCCCCTCTGTAATAGTTAATTACACACATGTTTTTGTGAAGAACTTATATTCATATCAGCTATCGATTCTGATATTGATAAGAATTTATATAAGAGTGTGTGGGGTTCAATTTACAAGAATCGATACCAATTCTGGTGTTAAGGTTACCAAAAAAAGAATCAATGATGTTATGAAGGACGTAGTGGGTTTAAACCTCTGATTATTAAAGGTGCATTGAAACCTTGGTTTGGTGGAACAATATTATTTGAGATTGAGCCACAGGGTTAACGTAGAAAAAGGCAGGTTTAAAGGAGGGGAATTCTAGATTGAATGCGCTCCAAATACCGGATTTTCCAGCTGAGCAGTTTAGGAGGAGAATACTAGAAGTATCATGCGGCATTTGGACCCGAGGCGGTTTTTACCTTTATCAACGCGATCCAATACATTTTGGACATGTCACCTCGTGAATACCACTTATATCGCGTAATTTTTGTGTACTAACGTTCTGTGGGGGAGGTAACACGATTTGAAATCGATCTAGAGGACAACAGATCCAAGGGTAATCACGTTGGGAAGCTGCACGAAAGATAATACAAGGTATGGACAACATTAATACTTGATAAGTGACATTTAAATTATGTGGGCCCGAGTAAAAGTTTAACGCTGAGTTGAAATAACCGTTCTAATGGCTGTTAATATAATAGGGGCTTGATTATTCATTCAAAGGATTCAAAACATTTATTATATTATTATAATACTATGATCTGGGTAGTCTAATCTCTATTTATAAGTCAAAGTATTATACTGCCAAAGGATTTGAGCTTGGGTTTTAAGTGAAATCAAATAAAAGGCTTTGTAATGTTATTGTAAGGGTTATTACTTTATTGAAGAACTTTTAATCTATCATTTATTTCATTTATCAAATTCGTGGAATTTGATTAATGAAATGGAAACAAGACTTTGAAGTAGACTCCCTTGGCAAAATAAATTATTGAGAGAAGAATGAATAGCTCTCCTTAACGCCTGCACCTATACTTTCTATCATTTGTGGTATCAGAGCAGATTTCAAAACATTTTGGAGAGACTGAGCCGACCTCCAAAAGGCAGAAGAAGAATTCCAACATGGTTATCCGAATTGCCAGAGGTGTTGTTGGTAGAAGAAGAGGCAAGCTAGTTTCCAATGCAGAAGTATTCGAGACCATGCATCAGTTCCGTGCCAGATTGGAAGCAATTGAATTAGGACACCCAAGAGATCCTGAGGATGTCAGTGAACCTAAAACTGAAGAAGAGGCAAGAGAGAATTTTGAGATTACTCCTGAGATGAGACTCCTTAAATCAGTTTTGGGGTCTACATCCAAGCCTAAACTTGAAGTGTCAAGCTTTGCAGGAGGATTGAATCTAGAAGAATTGATAGACTGGATCAATGATATGAATAAATGTTTTGATTATGAAGAGATGGGTGAAGACAAAAGAGTCAAATTTGTAGTGACAAGGTTGAAGGGACATGCAGCACTTTGGTGGGATGGAGTGCAAGCAGAGAGAAGGAGAGCTGGTAAACAACCAATCAAGAATTGGAACAGAATGGTGGCAAAGCTGAGAGGTAAGTTTTTGCCTAGTGATTATCAGCTTACATTATTTAGACAGATGCAGAATCTTAGATAGAGATTGATGACAGTGAAATAATACACAGAAGAGTTTTATAAAGTAAGTATAAGAGCTGGAAAAATCCAAGACATAGCAGAGAAGGTTTCCAGGTATGTAAATGGTCTCAAGTTGGAGATCCAAGATGAGATAGGTATTTTGTCTCCTAAGACAGTAGAAGAGGCTTATCAAATGGCCTCGAAAGCTAAAGAGAAACTCCTCAGAAAGCATTCTACCAAAGGAAGAGGTAATTTCTGAGGAAAGGGAAGTCAAGGTGGTAGAGGAAGGTCTACATCACCAAGAAATGGAGCTAGCAACAGCTCACCTCAGAATGCATCCACAGAAGGTGATGCAAGGGGCAGAAGGAGTTCCTACAGAGGAAGAGGAGGTAGAAACAGAGGAAGAGAAGTGAGATGTTACAGATGTCACCAATTGGGACATAAACACTATGAATGCCTAGAGAATATGGGTACAAGTCAGAGAAGTGCAATTGTTGCTCAGACTGGAGAAGAAGCAACAAGGTTGTCTGAAACAGAGGAAGAAATTTTTCCAGAAAAAGGGGAATCTTTGGTGGTCAATAAATTTTTGTTAAAACAAACAAAAGAAGTTGCTGAACTAGCACAGAGGAAGACTTTGTTCAGGAGTGTGTGCAAATTCCAAGGGAAATGCTGTCAATTGGTCATTGATAGTGGCAGCACAAATAATTTGGTCTCTACAGAGGTGATAGAGAAACTAAAATTGAAGACAAGGGAACATCCAATACCCTACAAGGTGTCATGGCTTCATAAAGGACACCAGTTGATTGTGAAGGAGCAATGTGAAATAGAATTGCAGATGGGCAGCTACAAGGACAAGATCATGTGTGATGTGATGCCTATGGATGTGTGTCACATACTGCTGGGCAGACCTTGGCAGTATGACAGAGCAGTAGTACATGATGGTAAGAAGAACACTTATAAGTTTTTCAAGGATGGAGTGCATCAAAAATTGATACCTATGGAGGAAGGGGAACCATCAAGTAGAAAGTCTGATCCAAAGACTTTATTACTGAGTGGGAAAGAGTACTTACAGCAGATTGAACAGGAAGAGGTAAATTTTTCCTTAGTTTGAAAACCTAAATTAGTGCTTACTTCTACAAAAATTTCTGATTTGCCAATTGAAATTCAAAAAATGTTGGACAATTATTGTGATATTGTTGTCGATGATTTGCCTGATGAATTACCACTTGTAAGAAAAATCAGCCATCAGATAGATTTGATTCCAAGATCAAATCTGCCAAACAAAGTAGCCTATAGGATGACTCCCACAGAGAATGAGGAAATCAGAAAGCAAGTGTAGGAACTGGTTGACAAAGGTCTGATCAGAGAAAGCTTGAGTCTACATGCAGTACCTACAGTGTTGAGTCCAAAGAAATATGGAGGTTGGAGAATGTGCACTGATTCAAGGGAAATCAACAAGATAACAATCAGATATAGATTTCCTTTGTCTAGGATTGAAGATTTAATGGACTGTTTGAGTGGAGCAAGATATTTTTCAAAATTAGATTTGAAAAGTGGATATCATTAGTTTAGGATAAAGGAGGGTGATGAATGGAAAACAACCTTTAAAAAAAATGAAGGATTTTATGAGTGGTTGGTAATGCCTTTTGGTTTATCAAATGCACCTAGTACTTTTATGAGGCTCATGAATGAAGTATTAAGGGAATTTATTGGTAAATTTGTAATAGTATATCTGGATGACATATTAGTTTTCAGCAAAACAAAGGAAGAACATTTAAGACATATTAATTATGTCTTGAAGAAGTTACATCAAGAGAATTTGTTGATAAATTTAAAGAAGTGTTCATTCATGAAAGAAGAATCGGTATATATGGGTTTTGTTGTTTCTGCTGAAGGACTGAAGATGGATCCAGAAAAGGTCAAGGAAATTTTGGAGTGGCCTTCACCAAGAAGTGTTTTTGAGGTAAGAAGTTTCCATGGACTTGCCATTTTTTACATAAAATTCATAAGGAATTTCAGCGAGATTAATGCACCTATCATTGAGACTATAAAGAAGGACAAACAACCATTCAAATGGATTGCTAAAGCTAAAAGGAATTTTCAGCTTTTGAAGCAGAAGATGACTGAGAAGCCTGTTTTAGTTTTGCCTGATTTTAATAAGCCATCTCAAGTGAAGTGTGATGCCAGTGGAGAAGCCATTGGAGCTATATTGAGCCAAGAAGACAGATCTATAGCATATTTCAGTGAGAAGCTGAATGAGACAAGAAGAAAGTACTCCTCTTATGAAAAATAATTTTATGTAATTGTGCAGGCATTGAAGAAGTGGAGGCATTATTTAATGTCTAAGGAATTTGTGCTATACTCAGATAATCATGTTTTATAGTATACCATGCAGCAGCCTAAATTGAATCACAAACATGCCAAATGGGTTGAATATATTCAGAGTTTTAACTTTGTTTTGAAGCATATAAGTGGCCAAGAAAATAAGGTAGCTGATGCTTTGAGTAGAAAAAGCATGCTTGTTCAAGAAACCCAATTTGAAGTGGTAGGCTTTGATTTCCTTAACGAACTCTATAAGACAGATTCAGATTTCAAAGAAGCATTTGAAGCATGCTGTAACCCTATTTTTACAGATAGGAGTCAGTGGTTGGATTATTTCTTGCAAGAGGGCTTATTGTTAAGAGGAAATCAATTGTGTATACCAAATTGTTCCATGAGGGAGAATGTAATCAGAGAGAAGCATAGTGGTGGACTTTCTGGAAACTTTGGTACTGATAAAACTTATGAACATCTGAGTCATTTTTATTATTGGCCAAAGATGAGATCTGAAGTGGAAAAATTTGTGAAGAACTGTAAAATTTGTCAATATGCAAAGGGAAGAAGCCAGAATGCAAGGTTGTACATTCCATTGCCTATTCCAGATAGGCCTTGGGATATGGTAAGTATGGATTTTTTTTTAGGACTGCCTAAGAAACAGAGAGGAAATGATGCAATTTTTTTTGTGGTTGACATATTTTCCAAAATGGCACATTTTATCTCATGTTATAAAACCAATGATGCCACTCATGTTGCTAATCTATTTTTCAAAGAAGTTGTTAGATTACATGGGTTGCCTAAGAGTATTGTTTCTGATAGAGATACTAGATTTGTGGGTCATTTTTGGAGGACATTGTGGAAGAAGCTTAATACTAAACTGAGTTTCAGCTCAGCTTACCACCCTTAGACTGATGGACAGACTGAAGTAGTGAACAAAAGTTTGGGTAATATTTTGAGAAGTCTTGTAGGAGAGCATCCTAAGTAGTGGGATCATATTTTTCCGCAGGCAAAGTATGCATACAATGATTCACCTAAAAAAAGTACAGGACAGATTCCATTCCATATATTTTATGGAATGCACCCCAGAGGAGAATCTGAATTGAGAAACTTGGGAAAGGCAGAGTTGAGGAGTGCTAATGAAGAAGAATTTTCTTTAGAGATTCAAGAAATACATGAGCAGGTAAAGCAGCAGCTACAAGGCAACAACATCAAGTACAAAGGCAGAGTAGATTTGAACAGAAGAGAAGTAAATTTTGAAGTTGGTGATTTGGTTTTGGCACACTTGAGGAAAGAAATATTTCCAAAGAAGAAGTATAACAAGTTGAAGTTCAAGAAGATAGGGCCATGCGAGATATTGAGAAAATTTGTTGCTAGTGCTTATGAAATTGAATTGCCTCTTGATGTTGGGATATCTCTAATATTTAATGTTTCAGATTTATACAAGTATGAAGATGGTGGCAGAGATGAAAGATCAGTAGATAAAGAACAGATTGAGTGGGTAAAACAATTACCCTACAAGACAAACGACATTACAAATACAGAGAAGATCTTAGACAAGAAGGTGTTTAAGAGAACCAGAGGACAGGAATATTTCCAATATTTGATCAAGTGGAAGGACCAGCCAGATGAAGATGCTACTTGGATGACGGAAGTTATGTTACAGAAGCTGGGTAGTTCTGTGAAATAGCTCATGGACAAGAGCCCATAAAGAAAATTTCCCTCAGGAGTCTGATGCAGGGGCATTGGATTTTAGTCAGCAATGTGAGAAAATTGTCCACATGTTGTGACTAGGTGGGTTCGAATATGCAAGTAAATGTACCAGCAAGGTGTCAATACCTTAGTTGTCTGTTGCACTTAGAGTAGATAGGGTTATTTTAGTAATTGAAGAAGTCGAATAGTTGATTTGTGTCATTATATTTAGTTTCTGTTGATAGAATTAGAGCAATATTGTGTAATTGGGCTTTTACTTTAATGAGAATAAACCAGTCCTCAAGAAGGAACTGAACAGTCATGTAAAGATTTATAAGGTAACCCCTGATATAGAGTAAAGGGGGGAATTTTGCAGTAGAAGACTAAGTCGAGAGGCTTTGCTACCTGTTTTTAATAAAATTGTGGACTTGTTGATATCTGTGTGTGATTGGCAATTTCCCAAAGGATTCATTCCTTCAACTTTGGGATTTCTGATCATAACTTTGAAGAATTCAGTTTCTGTGTGAAAATATCCTGTTTAATCTCTGGATGTATCAAACCATGTCCTCGGTGTGTGAATAAAGTGTATGAATTCTGTTTATAAGAGATTGAGGGTAAATCAAACTTACATGGTCACTGTTTAAAGAAGATTTTGATTCTTTTCAAATTTCTTGAATTACGTAGTTTGGTCTTGAACTGATTAAGAACGCAGCCTCTGTATGAATTTTTATGTTTACCAAATGCGTATTATTTCGCGTCCCCTCTGTAATAGTTAATTACGCACTTGTTTTTGTGAAGAATTTCTATTCATATCAACTATCGATTCTGATATTGATAAGAGTTTATATAAGAGTGTGTGGGGTTCGATTTACAAGAATCGATACCAATTCTGGTGTTAAGGTTACCAAACAAAGAATAAATGATGTTATGAAGGATGCAGTGGGTTTAAACCTCTGATTATTAAAGGTGCATTGAAACCTCGGTTTGGTGGAACGATATTATTTGAGATTGAGCCATAGGGTTAACGCAGAGAAAGGCGGGTTTAAAGGAGAGGAATTTTGGATTGAATGCGCTCCAAATACCAGATTTTCTAGCTGAGTGGTCTAGGAGGAGAACACTAGCAGTATCACGCAACATTTGGACCCGAGGTGGTTTTTACCTTTATCAATGCGATCCAATACATTTTGGACATGTCACCTCGTGAATACCACTTATATCGTGTAACTTTTGTGTACTAACCTTCTGTGGGGGAAGTAACGCGATTTGCATTCAATCTGGAGGACAACAGATCCAAGGGTAATCGCGCGGGGAAGTTGCACGAAAGATAATACAAGGTGTGGACAAGGTTAATACTTGATAAGTGAAATTTAAATTATGTGGGCCCGAGTAAAAGTTTAATGCTGAGTTGAAATAACCATTCCAATGGATGTTAATATAATAGGGGCTTGAGTATTCATTCAAAGGATTCGAAACATTTATTATAGTATTATAATACTATCATCTGGGTAGTCTAATCTCTATTTATAAGTCAAAGTATTATACTGCCAAAGTATTTGAGCTTGGGTTTTAAGTGAAATTGGATAAAAGGCTTTGTAATGTTGTTGCAAGGGTTAATATTTTATTGAAGAACTTTTAATCTACCATTTATTTCATTTATCAAATTCATGGAATTTTGTTAATGAAATGGAAACAAGACTTTGAAGTAGACTCCCTTGGCGAAAGAAATTATTAAGAGAAGAATGAACAGCTCTCCTTAGCGCCTGCACCTATACTTGCTATCACTTCCATTCTAACTGAAATGAGAAGAGACATTCAGGAAATCCACCTTATGCAACACCACCAGAACGTTCGTTTGGGCTTCATAGATCAACAATTGAAAAGCATGCAGCAAGTAGATATGCTTGGTTCTAGTGTTAAGGACTCGACGTCGATCGAGTCTTCCGATGATTGAGTTCTTTTCTTTTCTTTTATTTTGATATGCATATTTCAGGCAACATTTACTTTCTGAAGTTCTTGTATGTAAGAGAGAGAAATTGGACATATTATCCAGTATTAAGCTCAAACTTTATCAGTATTGATTGGCCTATAACTCTTCCAACATACATGGTTTCCTGCGGGAAGGTTGAGGCCATCAAGTATTATTATTTCTAACCTTATTTTTTCTTTTTGATTAATGGAAAATAGGAAGGATATGCTAAACTTACAAAAAAAGGAGAAAAATTAATGATTTTGATGGGCAAAGGCATGCATTTGTATCAAATGCATATACCCAATTATTTTGAAGGTCAAGGTGAAGGTAAGGGTTAGGTGTGTATTTATATCAAATTTCTATCATCAAACCTAAGATTTAAAATAAGGATAGGGTGGTTGTGAAGGTGGTAATTTATAAGTAATGCACATCTTCTCTCCCATTCTTATGATAGGCATGGAGGTCAAGGTGGGAGTGTGCATCTATAACAAATGCCCACCACCAACCCTATGATTTAGGATGAGAATGAAGGTGGTGGGTAGTTATAATCAATGCATGCCTTCACCCTTCCCTCGTGAAGGGGATGAGGGTGTAGATTTACTATATATCTTAACTAATAGCCATTGTCACCTCTACATGAAGGCAGAAAGAGTATGCATTTGTTATAAGTGCACAACTTGACCGAAACCAATGTGAAGGTGTGGATTTATAGCAAATTGATGTTGTCACCCTACCCCCATGGGAATGGAAGTGTAGTGTGAGGTTGGGGATATGAATTTATAACAAATTCCAACGATTAACCTCTAGGATGGGGGTGATTTTGAAGGTGAAGGTGTGCATTTGTTCTAGGAACTATGTGGGGAGTGAAGGTGTGCATTTGTTAAATTTACCTTATGAGTGAGGTGGAGGGTGAATGAAGGTGTAAAATTATAAAAAATACACACCTTCAATCCATACTTATAGAGGGCAAGGATATACATTTTTCATACACACCTTCACCAATGCACACATTCACACCCACTCCTATAAGGGGTTGAGGCTAGATATTTATTGCAAATGCACACAATCACCTCCAGTTCCGACCCACACTTTCGTGTTAATACAAAAAGATAAAACTTAGAGAATCCACTTAACCTTGTGTGTTACTCTACATTATCATAAGTGTAGATTAGAAAAAGGGAAAAAGCTCATAAAATTTCCACTTTCTTTCCTTTATTTTTATTCCAACTAACCTATTGGTTACGAATATTGGAGTTTCATTACCATTAATTTATTTACATCAACCAATGGTGTCATAGAAACTGGGTCAATTTCCTAACACAATTCCTCTAAATCTATTTTCCTACATTGATACCATTGTGAGCGGTGTTGCCTCCGAATTTAGGATCAAATCAATGCTTTTGTCACACCCCTATTCAACGAAGAATAATAATATTTGTTAATAGAAAAATATTAACTTCCTCTAATATATTGTTTATTCCATCCAATGGCTATTAATCTTCAATTCTTACCACCAAGAGAGCTTCCTATTTTTCTCTTTAGTGCTATGTTAAAAAAATTCATTTTTGCCACATATCAATGATTAAAATAAAATCTACGTGAGAAGACAATATTTTAGTATTACAAAGTTGTGATATATTTCTATGTCTATTCTCAATCTCAATTTGACCAAGAAGGTATTTTCTTATATCAATACATATGCATATATGAGCATAGGTATTGCACACATAGGCATTAGTTTTTGGATCCAACATAACATAATTACCTAGAGTATTACCAATGCATCTTCCTAGGCTAAATATTCCATTGGAAGCAAAGGAAGTCTAATCCATATTAGTATCTTTCATATTATTGTATAAGTGGGTTAAGTTTAGGGTGTTGTTACTTCATAAATAGGCCCACACCTTTAATTAACTAGGGTTATCTACCTACAACTTGTGTTAAGCCTGTCCCAAAAAATAACTACAAGATGTATATACCTTTTTTCTTTTTATTTTATATGGATAAGTACCATGTCCTCATTTCAATTTAAAAAAAAAAAACCCAAAGTCATCCATAGAGATATGGAGAACATGCCATCTATTAATTTCTATTGTCATTAATTAATTTTCCTTATAGGTGGAGTCGTAGGATTTAGGTCCAGTTGGTGGATGTCTAGATGGCTTTGTATCTACACCTGGATTTGTTTCCCAATCCAAAAATTTAAATTAATGTCTCCTATTTCATCTTCCAAAGGAGTATTCCTACATTGATACCAAAAAGAGGGGGGTTGTCTATATATTTATGATTGAGTAAATATCTTAAATGTATGTAGAGATGGAACAATAATATATGTCAATAAAATAAGACTAAGGTCCTTTAAAATTGTGTTTGATCTACACAATGGTTGTTCATATTCATGTCCTTCCATGAGAGGGTTCTCTATTTTTCTCTTTAGTAATATGTAAAACAACTTCTTTTAGTGTTATTTTTCTCTTGTGAGAAAACATGTGTCTTTGGGATTTGTATGTTTGACATTAATAATAATAATATTTGATGTAAAACAATATAATGTTAAAAAAAATTTAATGATCAATTAAAACATCCAAAATTTATATCAATTTTTATTTACATCAATTAAATACAATAATTCACCAAAAACAAATATTGAAAAAATCAAATTTTAATAAAAAATTAAGAACGGTTCATTTTACCGACCAAACTAATTTCTATATATATATATATATATATATATAACATGCTGCACATCAGCTTTATTAAAGTCTAATCAAAATTCAAATATGTGTAATATCATGTCAAAAATGCATAGTTGCATACCAAAGTAGGATAAACAAAAGTTTAAAAGCAACCATAACATATTATCAAAAAATTAAAACATAACTTGTAGCATTCTAATCTTTGATGAAGGGTTATTATGTGTTAGAGTTGGATTTTCCAATGTTTCATTTTTCTATAAGCCAAGTATGGAGAGTTGTAAGCTAGCATAGGGACTTGCAGCTGCCTAGTTGTAGTAGTTATCCTTAACGAACATTGGGCTTCCAACACTAGGCCTCCCCATTGCTATATAATAGAGGTATTATATGTACTTTTACATAATATTGTGAGTAATAAAATACTCTTACATAGTATCAAAGGGGGAATTACTACCCCGCTTAACTATTTTCGAATTTAGCAATCTTTCTTGATCTTGGATCGAGTTTCTGTTTAAGTGAGGTCTCGAAAAAAATTCAAGCACTACATATCTGTCTAAGAGATGATGGTTTCAATATATCAGATTTGAATGGGATTTATTTGTGATTATGTCTGGTCATATCTGAGTTTGATACCTGTGTTTTTTTCATAGATGGAGTTATGGGTTCATTTTGGCACTGATTTTTTTTAATTTTTCCGTTGAATGCTAATATTTCATGGTAAGGTCTTGCAAATTTTCTCAGACCTACAGATCTGATTATGTGATGAATTGAATCTTATTTATTCTAAAACTTTCACGATTTCATGTAGTATATGAATGGATGAATTTTCATTAACAAATATGATCTCTTTTGGTCATGTGTCACATCATTATTTGGTCATACTTTTCAGCTGCTTGAACTTGACCGTCAGTAGGGAGGGATCTGTATCTCTTTTGTATCTCTAGTTTGAGGATCTATAAATGAATTTATGGGGATTCTAGATCCACTGTGAAAGCGTAATTGGTTTGGTGCCGCTAACATTGAATCGTTGATTTCAACAATTTTTCCTGGAAGTGCAAGTCACATCAATATTTAGTCCACCATTTTATGTTGTGTTGATCCAATGGTTGAAAGTATTCTATACATGGCTATGTGCTCTAATTGTTCCCTTTATGAAGTTTTTTTCCCTAAAATTGATTTTGGATGATAGTTTATCTGGGTGTTTCCACCAATATTGGCCAATTGCTTCAGCTTGGGCTTTTGGAAAGATAAATCCCTTCTGATATTACATTATTGAAAATAATTTGAGTATTGTCTCTCTAAGTTAACTACCTCACAACAAGTGTTCCAGTTTCATTTGGAAATCTAAGCAACTTATTGTATCTCATTTTGGTCCACAATTGTTTAGATGGTACAATACCTGTACGTTTGAAGAATGTACATAATTTGTGTTGTTATCATTGGAACATAACCAATTGGCAGGGTTTCTTCTATAATGGATATATAAATTCAAGGATTTGGATGTGCTTAGTTTCTCCAATAATTTTTTTTTTTTAAGAAATTCCCACTCAAATATCTAAACTACAAGTTATCTCTCTGATTTGAATCAGATTCTTTGGACCTATGTGACTTCAACTTTGCTTCTGTTGGATCTGTACTTTGGCATGTCTAGAAGCACAGTCGCTTGGGATGGAACTTTTATTTCATGACCTATTTTCTAATTGAATGCAAAAATACTTATCTTTCCTTAATTATTGGAAAAAACCACATATTTTTCTTTCATTCTCAAGCTTGCAAGTGATCCCTAGCTCAATTTCCTTGGCTTGTTGTGAGAGTCACGACAAAAGATATTTACATTGATCTGGGGTCCCGGGTTGCATTACAGACAAGCAGCTAGTTTTTTTGACGATGTTATATTCCATCAGCCTACAAATTTACTAAGCTTCATGATCGAAGAAGAAGCACCACGTTGTCGTATTCTCTAATTTTATTTTGGGCAGCTCAATTCATATTGGTACACACTGTCGTTTTTCATATATTTTGGGAAAAAAAATTGTGGGGATATTTCAAGTTATTAATCTTTAAAAAGTTAAAATCATTTTAAATGAGGCTTTTATGATGGGAGATTATGAAACACTTGTTGGTTATTCATGCAAAACTAGGTGAATTTCTCTCCTGGTTAAAAGTTGTTTTTGTTGTCATTATCAACATTTTTTTGTAAAGTCTTTCTTCCGTAAACATATTAATCAACTTGTTGTGACATAAAAAAAAAATTAAATATAGATAAAAAATTGCAAAAAAATTGTGATAGGAAGGAAACAAATGAACTGCGTAAATTGGTTCTTCAATTGCACTAGTGGTATTCCTTTTGCAAATAAATAATACAACTCTTTAGAATAGGTTGCAACCTTCAATAGCTGAGAAAGTCAAGAAAGTCAACCATCTTGATTCAACCATGGAAAACTATTTCAAGATGCTTGTAGATGAAATTCAAGAGAAGAATGACCTCCTTGATGACTTGGAGGAGGAAGTTGAGTCTTTTTTTGACTCAGTGAACATAAAATTTAAAGAAACAACTAGAAGAGAAAAATAATCAACCTGTTATGGAAATTAATTGTTTAAAAGAAACAGTGTTGGAACAATATCAACTTTTGAAAAAAAAAATATGATGCATTGTCACAAAAAATGATTGAGAAGAAGGAGGTCATTCAAAAGCTGTAAGAGTCTAAGCAGAAACTTGAATTGGAATTTATTCATCTTCAAAAATATGAGATGGAGACAATTGATGTTAAGGTGTCAAGCTCTCTGCCTTCCACACTTGATGATGTTGAATGCCAAAAGCCTAATGTTTATGATCATGACTCATCACATGCCTTTGTCACACCCAGTTTCGAAAACCATACTACTCGTATTGGGTCTCGATTGCTGAGAAAAATGGGCTATACCGGAGGAGGACTTGGGAAGAATGGACAATTAATTGTTCCTCCTATTAAGCCTCTAGTGCCGACATCAAGAGAAGATCTTGGATATGATCCTATTTCCACCTCATCGCCTACATCCAACTGTGAGGCAATTGAAGAAAATGTTCCTTTTAATTGTGATAAACATATTGATGACATGGTTGCTGTTGTAACTTATTTTTACCCTATTTTTTTTTTTTACCTTTTTCCTTATGTTAAAAAAAAATAGAAATGAAATAAATAAAAATCAAAAGAAAAGAGAAAGAAAAAAATGAAAATAAAAACAAAAAAATTGAATATATATATATATATATATATATCCCTAAGTTAGCGCGCTAGTTAAAATTCCGCTTTGTTTTATTTATTATTATTATTATTTTAATCCTTTATATTTCGGAGGATTATTTTATTGTAAATAAAGTTGATTGTCTGTTTTGTCGCATAGAGACAAGATCCAATTGAAAAGCAATGGATGAGAACATCCCCACCCAGATCAACGACGAAGGATGAATTCGAGCCCCCTATTGGGAAAATTAATTGCTTAATAAAAACAACTAATCATGTATACATTAATTATCAATCTGAGGAACGTATTTTTTTTCAAGGAAATTGACAAAATATATGCAAGAAAATACCAACAACTAACACTTGTTCCACATAATTATGTTCTACACTATCAAGCTCATTTGAAAAGAAATAAAACGTAAGACTTGAAAAACAATACTAAATTTTAAAAGCTGAAAGTAAATGAAAGGAAAATAATTATGCTAATCACACGAATTGAATAAATACTAAAGTAAATCATACATTGCTGAATTGGAAATTTAACCTATTACACCCAACATAATTCAAATGTTAATCTAGAGCAATAAATTAAATGAAATCTAGAAATTGCAGGAAACAACAAATATGGAAAATGAAACAAACAACAAATTACTTGATGAAAAAGGAAATTTACTTTAAGGAACAAGAATTTGAATTGAAATAAACAAACACAACTAAAATACTTTAGATGTTAAAGGGAGTACCTCGTCCAAGGTAGTGGGCCCAGCTGCACAAGACTTAGTTTTGCCTTAAAGAATAATTCAAATCAGAGTACAAGTAACTGATGTAGAACTCAATGTATAGCTTCCTTTGTTAAAATACATCATAGAAATAATTACATCAAAATGAAGCTCTTATCTTTGCCTCAAGTTCAACAATTATTCATTCCCTCTTTGATCTATGTTGTCATTTAAATACACAAAGACCAAAGGGAAATTACAACTAAATTAATTACAAAATGATTTTCCATTAAAATTGTAGATTGCCTTCAACAAATTGATCAGTAAGATCAGACTTGAAATATCTCTCCATCATGATTCAGCTGGAACAAGTTGAATCTGGTATTGCAATGGAAGAATTTGGAAAATGGCTACAATAGTAAATATGAGAAAATCACCTTCAGA